>OX375883.1:29595661-29627748 GCA_947359465.1 Metellina segmentata | reverse complement strand
ATATATATAAATATATATATATATAAATATATATATATATATATAAATATATATATATATATAAATATATATATATATATAAAAAATATATATATATATAAAAATATATATATATATATAAATATATATATATATATAAATATATATATATATATATAAATATATATATATATATAAATATATATATATATATAAATATATATATATATATATATATAAATATATATATATATATAAATATATATATATATAAATATATATATATATAAATATATATATATATATAAATATATATATATATATAAATATATATATATATATATATATATATATATATATATATATATATATATATATATATATATATATATATATATATAGGTTAAGGTGTTAGCCTCTAGATCGGAAGGTTCCTGGTGGTTCGAATCCGGTTCCGGGCATGGATGTTTGTAAGCGTATGGTGTAAAGGCGGCTGGTGCACCTTAAATCTGTCGTGGCCGAAAGTCCTCACGTTGGGTTGGCGTGGAAGTTTGGAGAGTGGGGTGCCAGCTCAGGTGTTGCTTCGTCATCTGACCGTGGTTTAAAATTACGAGGTGTTGTCCTCGGATCTTTCCCTTAAGGGACTGATCCCGGACCGTCGTCAATAGCCCGAGGTGTTGCTCTAGTACGACGTTAACTAAAAATTACCATTACCAGCACCTTAAATCTGTCGTGTCCAAAAGTCCTCACATTGGGTTGGCGTGGAAGTTTGGAGAGTGGGGTGCCAGCTCAGGTGTCGCTTCCTCATCTGACCGTGGTTCAAAATTACGAGGTGTTGTCCTTGGATCTTTCCTTAAGGGACTGATCCCGGACCGCCGTCAATAGCTCGTTGTGCTGCTCTAGTACGACGTTAACTAAAATTACAATCTGGTGTCGATTGATTCTATTGATACAGGACCCTTTTATTTTAAGACATGTTTTTAACGTCTAAAAAAGCATTATTCATATTTAATTTCACCAACTCTCCCTTCTGCAGCATGTGTGAAAATCTTGCGTGTGTTCTTCGCATAATAAATTATCGTGCGTGTGAAATTTAATTGCGTTCGGATCGATGTCTTATGTGCTTTTCACTTCCCTAGAGATAACAAAAAGGTAATTACTCTTTACCTTTTGAAATTTACTTTCCGCTTTGCTTGTCATACACCGATTGCCACTGATTCATAAATGCGTGTGTGACTAGTTTTTAAATCATTAGTAATGTTTGAATTTACCAAGTAAAAGCAGGACAGAAAATAACTGTTTAGCTTGTATCTACGCAATAGCAAACGAACTTTCACTGTAAGGATTTTTAAGAGCACCTTTATACTGACATGTAAAGGTAGGTAGGTTTTGTAGTTAACGTCGTACTGGGACAACACAACGGGCTATTGGCGACGGTCCGGGATCAATGCCCCAAATTTGACACGTAATAATGCCATCCATTTTGTTCAAACTCTATGTGTGACAGTTAGTACTACCAGAAAAAAAGCTGGTATATCATAAGTAATTCAATATTTTCACACGAATTGCATTTTGCCGTCTTACCTATTTTAAACTTATGTTACGTGCTCACTGCTCATGCTTGTATTACTAATAGTTTCCTCAAATCTTTCCCTTAAGGGGACCGGGAAAGCAAAATTCGACTAAAAAATCAATTTCTATTTTATCCCACACCAACCCAATTGTGAATCGTTTGTTGAATGCGAAGGTTGCCCGGCATTTGAGTAGATCTTCTCTGATCAAAGAAAACTTCTTTCCTTTCAAACAACGACCAATGTACATTCTCAACAAGAAATGAAAAAGAATCTATTTTCGGCTCCTCTTTTCTTAGCCCGCTGGACTGTTTCCACCCTGCGATCAAAACGAAACGAATAAAAACAACATGAACCAATGAAGAACACCAGTACTCTCGAAAAGACGTAAATATTATAGTTCAGCGATCACTGACTCCGGAGTCTTGTTTACGCGAGCACGGGGCCCCAGCATTTATCTTCTTCCAGAGAGTGTACCTACCGATTTGTAATGAGCTCTGAAGGAAACGAAAGAGCGATTGAATTCAGCTGAAAAATGATAACGAGGAGCAGATTTTCTCGGGCTTTTTCTGGCAACGTGTACGTCACCGATGAACTGTCTGCGGCTGCGATTGGCTTGTTGATGAGCTGTTGTAAACTGTGCGGTTGTTGTTAGTTTCTGGGTAATGTCAGAGGAAGGAAAGGACATTGTCTTTTACGGAGTGCTTTGTTAACGGGAGTTAACCACCAGAATTTTAATTTGATTGGACTGTGCTATTGGGTTTGTGGCGCAGGATCCAGAAAATTACAAGGACACTAGAATAGTTGGAAGGGTAATGGTAATTTTAGTTAACGTCGTACTAGAACAACACAACGGTCTATTAACGACGGTCCGGGATCAGTCCCTTAAGGGAAAGATCCGAGGACAACACCGTCCGACCAACCGGTATAGTGGTTAAGGTGTTAGCCTCTAGATCGGAAGGTTCCTGGTTCGAATCTGGGTCCGGGCATGGATGTTTGTAAGCGTATGGTGTAGATGCGGCTGGTGCACCTTAAATCTGTCGTGGCCGAAAGTCCTCACGTTGGGTTGGTGTGGAAGTTTGGAGAGTGGGGTGCCAACTCAGGTGTTGCTTCGTCATCTGACCGTGGTTCAAAATTACTTGGTGTTGTCCTCGAATCTTTCCCTTAGGACAGGGGTTCCCAACGTTTTAACAACTGTGTACCACTTGAAATTTTTAGAAATTTTTTCATTCATTTGAGGACACTACAGATTTAACTCCATCAGCCCCCCTGTACATGACGATCTTTGGCTGAACCGAGGTTCAAACTCGCAATCCTCCGTTTTCCAATTACTCTTCCAACAGTGGGCGCATAGATTTCTATAGTGCTTACTTTATAGATCTTATAGAAGAAAGGGTCATAATATTCTATAATAGGGGTTCCCAACCTTTTAGTTTCACGTTGGGTTGGCGTGGAAGTTTGGAGAGTGGGGTGCCAGCTCAGGTGTTGCTTCGTCATCTGACCGTGGTTCAAAATTACGAGGTGTTGTCCTCGGATCTTTCCCTCAAGGGACTGATCCCGGACCGTCGTCAATAGCCCGTTGTGTTGCTCTACTACGACGTTAACTAAAATTACCATTACCATTACCATTACCCAACCTTTTAGTAACTGCGTACCACTTGAAATTTTTAGAAAGTTTTGGCGTACCACCAGTCTTATATTTTTTTAGAAACACATATCTTATGTCAGAAAAGTGCCCCAATGGCTTGTTTCATTTTAATTAAATATCCAAGATAGCTTCATATTTATGATTAATGCACTTGTATTTCGTATTAATGATGTTTTAATAAGGAAAAAAAAAACGTTTATTGAAAATTACAGTTTTGTTTTTACTCCCAGGTCTAAAAACAACTAATTGGTAATTTTAGTTAACGTCGTACTAGAGCAACACAACGGGCTATTGACGACGGTCCGGGATCAGTCCCTTAAGGGAAAGATCCGAGGACAACACTTCGTAATTTTGAACCACGGTCAGATGACGAAGCAACACCTGAGCTGGCACCCCACTCTCCAAACTTCCACGCCAACCCAACGTGAGGACTTTCGGCCACGACAGATTTAAGGTGCACCAGCCGCCTCTACACCATACGTTTACAAACATCCATGCCCGGACCCGGATTCAAACCAGGAACCTTCCGATCTAGAGGCTAACACCTTAAACCACTATACCGGCTAAAAACAACTGAATTTAAATAATTAGTACAAATTAAGCAAACAAAGATGAACATAATCAAAAATCAATTTTTTGTGAAAAACTTGTTGTTTATCTTTTATTAAAATATCAATATCAGTTGCAATGAAGCTGAACTTCACTCTTAAGTCCTCTTCGAAACTTACTCTGTTTCTAAATTTTTTTTTAATTTTTATATACAAAAGTTCAGAAAAACCACTCTCGGACAAGTAACTGGTAACAAATGGCATAAGAAATAGCATAATGTGGTTGTACATACTTAAAAAATCGAACCAACTTCGTAGAATATTTGGGTCGCTCGTATCATCCTTGCGTATCAACTGAAACGCTGCCGCGTACCATCGGTTGGGAATCCCTACCCTAGGGGATTGTTCCCGGACCGGACCGTTGTCAATAGCCCGTTCTGTTGCATAGTACGACGTTAATTAAAAAAAAATTACCAAATTACCATGTACTAGGTAGATAGATATTTTAATTAACATCGCACTGAAGCAACACAACGGGCTATTGGCGGCGATCCAGGATCAACCCCCGAAGGGAAAGAACCGAGGACAACACCTCGTAATTTGTAACCCTGATCAGATTACGATTTCACACCTGAGCTCTCCAAACTTCCTCACCACTCCAACGTGAGAACATTTGAGGCCAGGACAGATTTAACGTGCACCAGCCGCCTTTGTGCACTACGGTCTCCCTGGTTGGACGATTCGAACTCGCAACCCTCCGGTAGCTAAACCGTTACTCACCCAACCGCGGCCCGTACATGTACTAGGATACAATTACCCTAACCCCGAGCTTAAACAGGAGCACCCAAAGCTCACGCCGAGTCGATAAGAAAGCGTGGGAGGACACTACAGCAGACATGAGCCACACCACCCCCAATAACAGCGAAAAGAACCCAGTTCCCAAAACCAACCCCTAACCCAAAGGGGCAGGATGTTTTCGAATTTTACGACCAACAGAGGACTTAAATACTTCCTCCCCCTAACAATTACTCACATCCAAACGATCCAGTGGAAGGAGGGTGGACCCCCGATGATCAGGTAGCCTGTGCACCCCACAACCCCCCGTGTGGATTGCTTGAGTCATGCCTCGGATTTGTCATCGTGAGGTTAGGCCGGGGCCGCTACTTCAGCAGCGCGTGTGCATACGGGACAATGGGTCCTTTGTTGTTGTATGGAGTGCAAATATGGAGTTGCAAAATTGCGTTTGGATGGGAGTTGATGGAAAAAAATGCATTTGTTGGTGTTGTTTAATGCGCTGTTGAGGGCCGTGGTTCAACAAGTGCTGTGGATGATACGGTTGGAATGGGGGTGACAAGTATCGCGTGGAATTGAGGTTCTCCTCCATGGTTGGTTGGTTGGTTGATTTGAGTTTTATGGCGCAATATTTAGATGATTGATTTGAGCTTCATGGCGTAAGATTTAGATGGTTGATTTGAGTTTAAAATCGTAATATCCAGATGGCTGGTTACTTGTTTTGAGTTATATAGCGCAATATCCAGATGGTTGGTTTGATTTTAATTGCGCAGGTTCCAGATGGTTGGCTGATTTGATTCTTATGGAGCAAGATTTAGATGGCTGATTTGAGTTTCATGTCGTAAGATTTAGATGGTTGATTTGAGTTTCATGTCGTAAGATTTAGATGGTTGATTTGAGTTTAAAATCGCAAGATCCAGATGGTTGGTATGAGTTTAATGGCGCAGGTTCCAGGTGGTTTTTCATTTGATTTGAGTTTTATGGCGCAAGATTTAGATGATTGATTTGAGTTTCATGGCGTAAGATCCAGATGGTTGGATGGTTGATTTAAGTTTCATATCGCAAGATCCAGATGGTTGATTGGTTTGAATTTTATGGCGCATGGTCCAGATGGTTGGTTGGTTGATTTGTGTTATATGGCGCAAGATCCAGATGGTATGTTGGTTGATTTGAGTTTATGGCTCAAGATTCAGATGGCTGGTTGGTTGATTTGATTTTTATTTCGCAAGATCCAGATGGTTGGTTGGTTTGGGTTTTATGGCGCAAGATCCAGAAAAAGATAAGCGCTGCGCCGTCATCAATTTAAAAACAATAAATGATAGTTAAAAGTTTTAATGCAGTGAAATATGGTTGGTTGATTTGGGTTTGATGGTGCATAGCGGAAAAGCTTCGCCAAAACTCAAGATCAAATAATATACAACAGCAACCAGGACAATTAAAATAGTTTAATAAGTCAAAAATATGCAAGGACACGAAGAAATACAAAAAAAAAAAATCGACAAAGACAAAGCTTAAAGTGGTTTATTTAAGAAACGCAATTAAAATATTATGTATTACATATCGCACCCCGGTAAGAAAAGTGACACAGGTCAAAAAATAAAAACTTTGTTGCTGTCATTGAAAAATATGTATGAGGTGCCCCAGCGTGTTATATTACTATTCTATAGAATACTAGCTGACCCGGCAAACGTTGTTTTGCCTTATAAATTATTTCTAGTTTCTAGATAAATTCTAGTGTAGACAAAAAGTAACTTACTTATTATAAGTGTGTAAGTATGTGGTATATGCGTGAAATGGGCATGGAGCGCTATGAACGATAAGGGAATATAAAAATAACAAACGCCAAACAATATTATTTTCAAGTTATTATAGTTTATTTCTTAAAATTACATATCACATATTAATTACGACAGTAACACTAACAAACAACATCAATCTTTTAATGCTATAGCGTGGACAATATTTTTTGTTAGCCCATCTTTAGCGAGCACAAACAAACTGGATGGTTTACCGACTCGAGAGCATGCTACGTACAATTGCCCGTGTGAAAAACATGGTGTACTCAAATCTAAGCCACAAACAGACATCGTTTGGCTTTGGGATTTGTTGATTGTCATTGCAAATGCCAATCTAATCGGAAACTGAATTCGTTTGAATTGAATTGGCTGCAATATCCGTCTTGCCCCTTCCAGAATATTAGCGGATATTGGAGAGCGTCATATGAACGATGTGTATCAGCAATGAACTGAAGATTATTATTTCTTCTACGAATCACAATTTCTCGTGTACCTGTACGATCGGCAACCATGATTCCAGCAACGTCTTCAACAACAGGTGCATTGAATCTACGAATATGTTCTCCAGCTGGTGTTTTATCAGGATTAATGACAATAGCGTGATTATCGCTTTGTAATTTGTGCATGTGTGATTTGAATATTTTCAACAATTCATTGTGCTCGTTCAATAGAGCATCCAAGTCGCTGACGATGCGCCTGGCAAAAAATGAATCAAGGTTATTATAGTCACAACGTGCATTCACGCGATTGGCAAGTGCGCTTCCGGAATCCTCGCCGCCCATGAAGTAGATTTGTAAAAATTTATGTGGTTCGCGTTTGGCATTGGCAGCAATGAGCCCATTTTATGATAAACTTGGCCTCTGATTTTGAATGTAGAATTGTATTGTTGACCATTAGCATTAGTATTTCGAACTATTTCTGTTGCTCCAAACGATGTCATTTGAAAGCATGAATTGAATGTTCGAATTGACTTCAGGAATACGTTAGAATCTGGATCCGTACCGATAAGTAAACCGTTCAATAGTTCAGGTGGTGTTTCAATTTCAGGTAGTTGCACTTTTCCTGACGCGCAACACATCCCAGGTGGCTCATTTTTGAATTTGAGAGCATGACAATGCGGACATTCCTTATCCATAGCACCAATTACCACTTTTGAATGAGCATAATATTCAATATCGGGCTCATACTGGAATGCTAGACGCAAAAATGAATCAGATGTAAATGCACGATGTACCTGTTGGCGTTGTTGGTCATTTGTTCTGCGTCTATTAACCGTTTAAACGGCGTGATTGTCGTTGTTCTAAACGTATAACTTCATTGCGCTCAGCTCGTGTATCTTCTGATTGTTCTTGACGCAATTGCTGCATGCTCACACGTGCATCAGCATTTTGTTGCTGGACTTGTTCTTCGGTTCTTTGGGATCTTTTATCTCTCATACTTCTGGACCTACTTGTATTACGGCTCAAATCAGCCCCTTTGCGTTTTCTTGGCATTGCTCACTGTACAAAACACATATAAATAGAATTAATGAAATAACTTCATTGCGCTCAGCTCGTGTATCTTCTGATTGTTCTTGACGCAATTGCTGCATGCTCACACGTGCATCAGCATCGGCCAGGATTATAGCGAAAATATTAGTTTTGTGAAAAAAAATTTGAAACAATAGTTGTAAAAAATTCAAATAATTATATAAAAAAAGTATACTTACAACACAAAAGCCGTTGTTGGTTGGAGCTCGTGACACGTGTTGAGTACTTTTAAGGTTATGTAAATCACTTGTTTAACTAAAACTTGATTAACTGAACTAATCCTGCCAAAGACACGCGCGGCAAATTTTAAGAATCTAAGATTGGTAACACTAAGCATATATCAGGATTAAACTTTAATAATAAAAATAAATGTTTATTTTCTTAAAAACAATTTTTGATTTTTAATCGAAGTACAGTTAAAAACACTATAATTGATCAGTTATCGAGCGGGATGAAAAATGATTAAATTACTAAAATGGCCATAAAAAAATAGGGGTTGGTGATAAAAAAGTAAAAATTAAGGGTTGTATGTATTTTTTAATGCCACATTATAAAAAAATAAAAACAAAAAATTTCGTCAAAAAATTAAAAAAATAAATTTTAAGGGTGAACAACCCTTATCACTTAGGGGTATTGAAAATAGATAGTAGCCGATTCTCAGACCTACTGAATACGCATATAAAATTTGGTAAAAATCGGTAAAGCCGTTTCGGAGGAGTACGGTAACTAACATTGTGACATGGAAATTTTATATATTAGATAATAGAAGTTACCACCCCGTAAATACTTTCCTAAAATTTAAAAGAAACGTTCACTAGTTCAATATAAGTTTTATAGTATCCTTTAAGTTGATGTTTTCCTCAAATTCTGCAATTTTGAGTTGTATCACTTTTCTTGTCGGGGTGCGATATGCCATAAAAATCCGGAGTGATGTAAAAAGGGACGGATGATGTAGCGGTGATGCAACAAATCAGATTGAATAGATCATGTGTTAAAAAAATATTGGTGAAACCGTCTAAGAACAGAACCCGATGTTACAATTGAAATATGAAAGGTAAAATCTGTGGTCAAGGGGAAAAACTGGATAAGTCAAAAAACTACTTTTCAGAAGCGCTTTTTTTTAAGATTTGCCCTTTTCTTGTAAATTGAAGTTTTTGCAATAATTTATTTAGATTTCATTCTTTGTTACTCTGTTCTCTTGTACATTACGTATCCACTTCTCCAAAAAGCCGTAATGCTTCAAGAAAAAATCCTCCACCAGACGCACTTGTCCCATTTTGGCCGAATTTCGACTTATCCAGTTATTTTCCTTGACCACAGAAATAATATATGGAATTTGAAAATGTTATGGTAAATTTTATGGCTTGTAAAATTAAAAAAAGATTTGGGTGGGGATTTTCCCCAGTCAAATCCTGCAGGATTAAAATTGATTCATGGAAAAGTATTAACGGTGAGGATTAAAAGCAAGACAGTTGAATGGCGGATAGTAAAAGGGGTCCATAAGACCCGGTGCACACATTTGATTTTTCAACGTGCGGCGCCGCTGCGGCACCGAAGCCCAGCTATTCACACATAACAATGAAATGACGCAAGTACTCCTTTCGCGCCATTTGCAATAAATATTCTATCCAAGAAAACGTGCTGATTTCGCTTACTTGGTAAAAAAGAGAATATTTTGAAATAAAATAGACGTTACTGGATACAACCATTTATTAATTATTATTTATGTACCATTTGTTTATGAAAACAAGGTACTTGGACCGTAGAAGCGTGTGTGGCGCCGTGGGGAACTGCGGTACAAATTGCACGTAAGTTGGACGTGCGTCGCCGCAGCGGCGCCGGAGGTATATGTGCACTATTCCATTGGATCTAATGTATCTCAGACCGCACTTGCGTTGCGGAAGCGGCGCCGCACTTTGAAAAACCGGATGTGTGCACCGGGCCTAAACAGGCACCGCCTTTCTTTACTGGAGTTGAATAAAATAACTGAAAACTTCAATATTGTCCTTAAAAAAGTTGTCACCCTCTCCCCTTCAAAACAGCTTTTATTCGTCTTTAAATAGTCACTTTAAAACCGGTCTCGTACGATTAAACCCCAGATGGTAAATTTACCACTAGTCCCCAAATGTAATTAATAGATTGGTTCAAAACTACGTGACTCGACTGCTATCTACCGGACAATATCTGAACTACAGCGCTTATGATATCAGCGATAGTTTTTGTAGTAGGAAAACAACAAGAGATTTTTCAATGTAGAAGTGTATTTAAGGAAAACAGCGCCTGTGGGCAAGTATTCAAATTGTGGCCTTTTCCAAGCATCTGACATCATCTTTTAGACAGTATCGCATAACGTCAACTTAATTAGAGAACTCAAGGTCCTGTCTCTTATTAAATTATGGAAATATATTAAAATTATGACCACGATTTAAGAGATGCAAAATTGGACCATGACAGAGTGTCATCAGTTAGAATTCCGTCCCTTCTCTTTCTTAATTCAGAGCAAGATTGGTGTCTACTACCTTGTCCATTGGAGAGTCGCCCTCTAGTTCACATTTCGGCGTGTATGGATCAAAATTACGTGTTATCCTCGAATCTTTACCTTCGGGTTTGATCAAGAACCGTCGCCAATAGCCCGTGTTGCGCGAGTTAATTTTAAAAATATCTACTTTTAGGTGTGTACGGGCTTTAATAATCCTAGGTACTTCAGATATATTTTCTTTTCCCATGGGGTTTAATGTTACTATAAAGCATGGGATCACTGCTCCCAGCTTCGCCTCCTCTTTTCTTTCCATGATTACTTGACGTTGTCTGTTGTCTTGCAGTCTAGTGCAGCTCGACCCAAGTATAGCCCTTGCGACACTAATCTTGCATCCCAAACCAACCAACCTTTTTGAAAGACTCTATTAGTTCTTTCCTTTAGAATAGAATCCTTTGGAAAATCCCTTTTCTTCAGAATCGAATCCTTTTGAAAGATTGTATTGGTTCTTTCCTTTGAATAGAATCATTTGAAAACGTTCTATTGCTCCTTTTCTTACAATAGAATCATTTGGAAATTTTCCACTGTTCCTTTCCTTATGGCAGAATGCTTTGAAAAAATTCCATTGCTCCTTCCTTCAGAATAGAATTCTCTGGAAAAATTCTATTGGTTCTTTCCAACGAATAGAATCAATTGAAAATGTTCTATTGCTCATTTTCATAAAATATAATCATTTGGAAATGTTTTACTGCTCCTTTCCTTATGACAGAATGCATTGAAAAAATTCTATTGCTCCTTCCTTCAGAATAGAATCCTATGGAAACATATTGCTAATTCCTTTAGAATAAAATAATACGGATTCTATTGATTAAATAAGTCCAAATTGATTCATCGTGATCGGAAGACTGTTCGTTGCTTGATAGATGCGTGTGATGCTTACTGCCTTCATAGTAAGCACAAGACTCGTAGAGTAAACACAGGAGTCGTGGTTCTGGGATACCGAAGCTATATTTTTCTGCATTCATCCCATTACTCCCCTATCCATCTTTTCCTCCCTTTCACGACATTTTTTACTTGACGTTGTCTTGTGTTCGGCGCAGCTTGGCGAAATGCGGTCCTTGTGCAATAAAACCAAAAAAACCTTGAGAGAATCCGTAGACTCTTTCAAACCCTAGAGAAATTCTATTGACGCTTTTCAAAGAAGGAGAATACTTTGAAACCTTTCTATTGGTCCTTTCCCTGGAATAGAACCTTTTGGAACGACCGATTCTGTAGAACAGAATCCCATGGAAAGATTCTATCGCTTCTTTCCTTGGAATACAATCCTTTGGAAAGATTTTATTGCTTCTTTCCTTTGAATAGAATTCTTTTGAAAAAACTGTCCTTTCTTTAGAATAGAATAAGTTTAAAATATTTGAATGAGGTTTTCGTCTCCGAGTTAAAGTTAAAACAGGGGCCAGGGCTGCTAAAACGTGACATTGATGATGGTTAAAAACTGGACAATCGCGATCAAAATATAACAAATGGTGAGTTAAAAACTACATTCTTAAACCGATAATTAATAAACGATTGTTTAATGTTACGATCGGGTGTAATGATTTCAAAATTGTAGCGTATTAATTAGTATTTTTATGAATACATACTCCCACACACACAAAAGAAGCACAAAACGAAACTGAAACAGAACATCAGAATTGCTATTATCTATCCAACCGTGATTTTGCGCCTATTAATGATGCCTAATATGCTTACGTAAATTTTAGGTATTGAGAATTCAGATGAATAATGCATGTTTGACAACCAGATCATATACTTGCTGAATATGTAATTGTATGCGATGTATAATCAATCATTGATTTATTGATTTATCGCGCAAGGTTCAAAAAAGGCGAAACGGGCACAGTCCATTAGTTTATTATTATCAATGTTACAACGCATTATTAACAAAATTGATGTAATCATTTCGTATAAAATTCTTACATCTGTTTAAATGGTAATGTGCAAATTGATCACACTGTGTCATCGCTATTTTCGAGGTTCTATTGACTGATGGTTCACTTTACCATTTGGCTGGGTTACACATGACCAAACATGGAGTGCAGATGAGTTCCCTTGAATAATAGACATGCAATTCTTACACACACTACAAGTTCGTTTAAACTTTTCCATCTATTAAATCAGATCTTTCTTTTGAGGATTGATGCCAGACCATCACCAATAGCCCGTTGTGTTGCTTCAGTGCGATGTAAATTGACTACCACTACCATTCCATCTACTGAAAAAATAACCGAAATGACTAATTCATTGAAAAATTTCTTTGAATTATACTAATAATTGGAGAATGTTAGTTTTCTTAGTTTTCAATATTCTCTATCGAGAGAGAGAGAGAGATTGATATCAGCTGTATATATGGATTTTACTTTGTGACCTTTTCCTCTCTTCAGCGTTTTAGTTTACAGAGTACGACTGATCTTTTTTTTTATCACAAAACGAAATTTTTAAGTGTGATCAGAAAATATTTTCTTTTTTTATAATTTAATTAAAAACTTCAATAATTTAAAAATTACCGTTCAGTTTTGTTGTAGAATATTAAAAAATTTATTTCTTCATAAAAAAATAGGAATGTATCACATCCCTTACTCATATTTCATATTTTTACATTTGAAGCACAATTATTTAACTTTGAAACATTTGACGAAAATTTTAATTCATCGCGCTTAACTAGTGAAGACTTGATTGCCGAATCGCGTAAGTGGAGTAATTTTTTAATTCAATAATACTGTTGTTGTGCAAGTCAACATTTATTATATCTGTACCTTGGAACTAAAAGGACCAATGTCCAAATGTTCAAGTTGTGGGGAATTCCAAATCTCAATTTTTTTAATTTCTAAAACTCCGTAAATTTGTACATTATGTGTTTTTTTCACATCTTAGGCATCAACGTAATGTTGTTTACTTATCAGTAAACAATATTACATTAATGTTGTTTATAGTTTGTCGATAGTTTAAAATGACTAAGTTCTATTTCAAAATATGTTAGATATTTTGGTACTACTGAACTATTCTAACAAATATCAGAACTTATGTTATCGTTTGCAAAACTAATCATGTTTGCATAACCAGAATTTCTTATGAAAAGCAATCACACTAGTATTCTGAACTAGAAATCCTAACTTGAGTTGTAAAAATTCTTCAGTTTTGTGATCTAGATGTTTTCTATATATTACTGAATTTTTAGATCCATTAAGTCGATTAGTTTTCAAGCTCACAAAACTTCCTCATTTTGCGTATCAAAACCAAAAGACTTATAGCGCCATCTATATGTTTAATTCGTTACTATATACTATTATGGGTTCAATATTTTCCCCTTGATTATTCGAATTTAGTGCGACGGAACAGTTGTTATTTCAACTGTAGGTTAAAAACTTGCTTTGTGTGTGTGGGGGTGATTCTTGTTCACACAAAACTGGAAAAAGTAATTTTTAAGTTTTTGCAAGAGTTAAGAAATTGCCTGGAAATTTGATTTTTTATTTCGAATTATAAAGTGTATTTGCCGTGATCATGTTTTTGACATACATTTGCACGCATAGAATTTAGTTAAAGTGTCGCCTTGGTATTAAATTCATTTTTTTCAAATAGCAAAACAAATTTCGAATCTTTCAAAATTTAAACTCGAATACACAATTCCAAGTCATTAGATTGGTTTGTCGTTAGGGTTTAATGGAAGGACAAGGTTGCATCAAACACATGATCTAATAAAATCCAATAAAAAAAATGCAAACAAGCAGCCATTACAACAAAGCACTGTATATATTAAAATTCATTCTTTGGACAACAAAATTAAAAAATGCTAATAGAATAGTAAAAATAAGATGTTATACATAGCAAAAATAAGAAGCAAGTGAGAATAGTAAAAATAAGATTAAAATGTTTTCAACCTACAAAAATAATGGGAAACACGATGAAAATAATAACTTATAATTGATTAGAAGTAATATTGTTTAAAAGAGATGAAAAATGCTTTTTCTAATTATGTAAAACAGAAAAACTAATTTTTGATTTAGTCAAGAACATACAAATTTGAAAAGTTATACGAATAAAATCGAAGTTTTGGTTTGAACATTGAATGTTTTTGTCTTATTTCAACTTATTTATCCATTTTGCAACATTGTAAGGGAAAATCTTTGGGAAAAATCTATAAATTGAATATAAATTGCAGAAATGAATATAAATAATCGCTGAGTGGGCTAAAAAATACTCTTAAAAATGTAATTTACGTTTTTCAGGTTTTCTGCCAACTTTAAATAATTGTTTCTGCAATAAGTATCCTAAGAAAGGGATTTTTAGTATAGACAGACAATTCACCAGAAGAAGACGTGGCCTCGGTAGCCCGGTTGGAAGATTAACGAATTAGCAACAGGAGGGTTGCGAGTTCGAATATAACTACAGATCGTCGTGCATCCGGGGGCTGTTGCACGTTAAATCTGTCCTGGCCTCAAATGTCCTCACTTTGGCGGGGAAACTTGGAGAGTGGGGTGCCAGCTAAGTTGTTGCCTCGTCATC
Organism: Metellina segmentata; assembly: GCA_947359465.1. Lineage (NCBI taxonomy): Eukaryota > Metazoa > Arthropoda > Arachnida > Araneae > Tetragnathidae > Metellina > Metellina segmentata. Next base: position 29,612,846 of record OX375883.1, on the reverse strand, counting down.
TGACCGTGGTTCAAAATTACATGGAGTTGTCCTCGGATCTCTCCTTTCGGGATTGATGCTGGACCGTCGCCAATTGCTGGTTGTGTTGCTCCAGTACGACGTTAGTTAATAGTACCATGCGAAGTACGTTTATCACCTACCTTCCAAATAGGTAAAAGTTGCAATAAAGTTTTCACGAATGTGTATTTCATTATTAATAATTCATAGTAAAAATTAAAAAGAATGTTTTCATAGTTTACCAAAGATTATAGACACCAATCGCATTCATGAGCCTAATCACTTTTGTTCTTTACAGGTAATATCATTCTACCATGAACATGTTCTAGTAAAAGAACCTGGAACAGACAAGGAAACTCCGTGGCACCATGACCAGTCGTACTATCCTATCGATGGAGAACAGGTATGCCAAATGGTTTCTAAGTACGAATACGCGTGAATACTAAATGATGTATACTGCCTTACCTAAAGTAACTAATCTCTTTAGATCCCAGTTTATAGGCTTTACTACCAGGATTAGCTTGCGAGTTTATTCTGCTTCGCGCAAACCGTGCCTGTCACATCAGCAGTTTCGTTGCGTCGTCGAACAGTTTTTGAGTTTGGTCCGTTTCGCGGGCTTGTGTTCCTTCTAGGGATTGTAATCCAGCACGATTTTCAATCCGGCCGGACTTTACTTTTGTTAATAAGTCTTTGTTAATAAGTCTTGTTAATAATAAGTCTTTGTTAATAATTTGTTAATAAGTCTATCTAATCAGTATGTATATTTCCAAAATTGGCTGAGTGAAAGTTGATAAAAAGGATATTATTCCAAATTGCTGAACAAAACGTTTATTTTAGTATTAAAAAATCAATTTTATTAATAATAATTATCAATAGGTATGACTAGTAGTAAGTATAGTAAAAAGTAACTAAAGTAAGTAACCTACTAGTAGTAAGCATTAAACGATTGATGATTATCGGTCTTACTAGTTTCCACACCAAAAAACATCAGTTTGTTTTATACCTAGTACTTTTCTATTTATCTAAAATTAAGTAGTCTATCTCTAAAGTCGTTGAGCGAATGACATATAAATTTGACCTAACCTTTTCTCATACTAACATAAAAATCTAATCTTTGGCAGTTTTGGTCAACATAACAAAAAAGGGAACTCTTGATTCTTCTTAATTGCTTAAATCGAAGTTATATTGCAATGCAAATCACTTTTGAGAATAATAGAACGATCTAAGGAAACAAATAGCATTAATTGTGTCGTCCCCCAACCTACTTCTCAGTGAACTGCAAATATAACCAGCGGCCGAGAAGGCCCTCTCAGCTTCGACATTAGTTGGTTTAACCGTCAGTAAGTAGTCGTACATGAGAGACAAATATTTTCTTTTGCCTCCCTCTATTTCATATAAAGTCATTTTTTTCTTCAGTATTTTCAGTAATATATACGAGGGCTGTTCAATAAAGCATGATCATAATTTTTTTAAAGGTGATTAAAAAAAAATCAAGTAAATAAAATTTATATTGGATAAGTGGAGAATAGGTAGCGCAAGTTTCACGGTCATGACGTCATTGCTGAGGCCTTGGCAGCCGGCCAAGAATGTCTAGTTTTAATTCCGCCTACGGCGAAAATGGACGTGACACGCGAAGTGCAATACACTGCATTGAAATTTTGTTTTCGCCTTAAAAAATCATCAGATCTTTCAAAAACCAATGTCATGTGTGTTCCCCATCCTCCATATAGTCCTGATGTACTCATGCGATTTTTTACTTTTCCCAAATTTGAAGAAATACCTCCGGGAAAAGCGTTTTTCATCATCACAGGCAATGGTAAAAGTTTCGTAAGTGATTTTGAAGGACCTGTCAAAAAATGGCTTCCAACATGTGTTTGAAGAATGGTCCCTCGTATATATGCAGAAATTGCAGTTATTTGTCAATTTCGGAATGGCAACAAAATAAACGAAAACAATCTACGATCTTAAATCCACGCTCGTGTTTATTGCAAATTTTGCGCAGATTTTTATTTTAATTATGGAGCTACATAGTGTTATTGGAAATGCTCGAAAAATAAAGAGAGCAAGACGTTCTAATAAAACCTTTGAACTTACAGAAGAACGATGGGCGATTAGAAATCTCGCGAACTCTTTTGTACTGGCCGTCAAGACGGTTACTAGCTGGCTTGACGTCTAGTACAAAATAAAATTATCAGCAATGGTTCTCGAATATGTTTCAATGCTTTATAGATAGCTAAAAATTCGGCTGTAAAAACAAATAGGGAGTAGTGATACGACATCGACAGCAAAACATCGATGTTCAAAATTAAAACATCGATGTTGATAATACATCGTCCCAAAAACATCGGTGTTTTCAAAATTCAGTGTAATTAAACTTTTTTCCCCATTTCTTAAAACTGGTTTAGCACCTAGTGATGCGACATCGACAGCAAAACATCGATGTTCAAAATTTAAAACATCGATGTTGATAATACATCGCCCCAAAACCATCGATGTTTTAAAAATGCAGTGTATTTAAACTTTTTTCCCCATTTCTTAAAACTAGTTTAGCACCTAGTGATGCGACATAGTCTCCAATACACCGATGTTTTTTTTATAAAACTTCAATGTTTTGAAAACATCGACATCGATGTTGCATCCCTATTTTCAGACCCTTCACCCTTGGCCACTTTGATCTAAAAGTATGTTGAAGTAGCTCATTTTAAAAATTATGCTACTTGGTTATTTTTTAAATTTTTATAACGGTACTTTTTTCATTTAAAAATAAAACATCGACAGCGTAAAAACATCGACAACGTAAAAACATCGACAAGTATAAACATCGATGTTACAAAAACATCAACTCTAATACATCAATGTTTTTTTTAAGACATCGATGTTTTGAAAACATCGACTCTAATACATCAATGTTTTTTTAAGACATCGATGTTTTGAAAACATCGACATCGATGTCGCATCCCTAGTACCGAGGGGGAAGGATGGTCATAAAACATAAGAAGTAATATAGCATCAGAGGACTGATGTGGCAGGCCGCACATTGGTGGTGGACAAGCTGTTTAAGGTGTTTAACCACTGACTAACGGAAATCGAATCGAACACCGCGGGGGTGGCAAGTTCAACAACCTCTTATCGCCTTCCACCCACAAAACTGACAGCTCGATTTCCTCTGAATCATCAAAAAAAAAATCCACCTTCCTTATCTAAAAAAAAGGTTCAACATCAGACCCTTGACAGCATCCCGAGCTGATGGATAGAACCCCAATAAATCGCTCCAGCTCGTACAAAAACACGCCCTTTTGACTGATGCCACCGTCACAAACTTGCGATAATAAAAAACGCAACCACCTGCGGACGAAACGGTATCGATTTTCAAGGGGCGGGCGAGTTGAATACGCCATAAACGACATGTGTTACACGGGATCTTTTGTTCGGAGAGATGGAATTCCAATTATTCATTGCTCCTTCTATGCTATCTGAAGTCGAGATCTGGGGTGAAGTCACGTAAACCCAACGCGACGGGATTTTTTTTCAGTGCTTCTAATGGGGGAAAGGATTTTATAAATAGGTTCACTTTCGGCGAGCGAAATGGGATATGTGATGGGGAACGAAAGTGATTTTGGGCGTGATTCGTCTTAATTATACTGTCCCGCCTGTACTGGATGTAATTCGATTCGGAGTATCATAACGGGGTGGATTGACGTGAGCGTCCCCCCCCTGATTTTCACCGTTGGATATAGGATAATTTTGTGTGTTCATGTTCGGGGTTGGAAATTTGAGATCGAGATGCTCTGGATAGCTTTTTAACCGCCTGGTAGCTGCCTCGACGAGGAAAATGGTCATTAACAAAATTGGCCGAATCTGGATGGATGCCATTAGAAAAACTGATGAACAATGCCTTCATCGTTGGGATTACGACAGGCATTATTGGTCACGACGTATCGCATCATTAGCAAAATTAATCTGACCTTGATAGACGAGATATCTCGTCGTTGGAAAAGCTGGCCTGGTATTGATCTCGTAATCATCAAACAGTGGTAATATCTTCATTCGGAATTCAATCAGATTCCGTTTGACCGAAGATGACTCATAAGATCACTGGTGATTGTCTTTGTGAAATAGCTATATGTATGTATTATATTTAGTGTATGTGTATATAAGTATATAAGGGGCGTATCGAAAAAATTGAAATTTCTTAGATGTTTTTGCGGTAGTGCGGCAAAGTTGTGAACTCCCATCGTTGAAAAGCGTGTGGAATCTAAAAACTGTAGGTTGATTTCTTCTGTTGCCTCAGTGAGCCGTTCCAAAACTAGGACTAAAAATGATTAAAATACCAAAATTACTAAATAATCACATATTTCGTTGATGGGTTTGGGGTAGTGCTTACAAGTTACTATTTTTTAACAACAACAACCATAAATTTTTTTAGACTTATAGGTTAATATCATCTGCCGCCTCATCAATACCAAATTTTGGAAAATAAAGTCAAAATTTTAAATAAATACACGTCACACTTACCTCATTTTAACGCGAACAGAAACTTTATTTTACCTTTCAAACATACAAATGACAAAAGCTTTACTGCTTGTAATCATTTTTGGTCTCAAATTTTGACATGTGTTTTCTGGATTCTAGTGTCGCTCTAATAAATCCATTCCTGTTCTGCGGCCCAACTGTTTTTTCGGAGGCTGCAGTGACTAGTTTCACAATCCGCTCAACTGCTTGCGTGTTTGAAGGAAATTTATTAAAGTCCCAGTAATCCATTGGCATACCGTCCTGTATCATATTTAGAAGTTCTTGAGAACTGGAGGTGATGTCACATAACAAGCTTACCAGTCAATGAGACCTACATAGAGTGTAGGTGTTTCACTTTTTTGGCAGAGCGCCAAACCCAGTCTGTCTCGATTGTGCATTGTGCAAGCAGTAAACAATTGTACAGAAAAGCACCAAAAAGCGTAAAGATTTCCAAAATTCGATGCAGATGAGACAGCAGGATATTAACCTATGATTCTAAAAAAATTTTTACAGTTGTTGCTGTTAAAAAATAGTAACTTGTAAGCACTACTCCAAACCGATCAACGAAATCTGTGCTTATTTATTAATTTTAGTATTTCAATCATTTTTAGTCAATTTTAGGAAGGGAGGCAGAAGAAATCAACCTACAGTTTTTAGATTCCACACGCTTTTTAATGATGGGTGTTCACAACTTTTCCTCACTACCGAAAAAGATCTCTAATTTCAAAATTTTCGATACGCCCTAGTGTTTATGTTCCGAAAATGACTCATACGACCACTGGTGGCAGACCTTTTCAAATAGCTATAAGTATGTATTGTATTTAGTGTATATGTAGCTTGACCGAAAATGACTCATATGATCACTGGTGGCTGTCCTTTTCAAATAGCTATGCGTACGTATATTTAGTTTGACCGAAAATGACTCATAAGATCACTGGTGACTGTCTTTGTAAAATAGCTATATGTATGTATATTTAGTGTACGTATGTGTATATTTAGCTTGACCGAAAATGACTCATACCATCACTGATGTCTTTCCTTTTCAAATAGTATATTCAGTGTATATGTGTATATTTAGTTTGACGAAAAGTGTCTCAGACTTGTCATATTTCGACTCTTTTAATTGCCTTCTCCAATTTCACTTGTTGCTCTTTTAGGTATGTTCCATCTGGATGCCCATTGATCCTGTGCCCCTTGACACTTGCGTCCAGTTCGTGGCCGGCTCTCACAAGTGGGGGTGGTACCATCCTATCAAGTTCGAAACCAACCTGCCATATGTGGTAGAACAAAGAAGCTGGATGGACAGGGAATTCAGAAGCGTCCCAAACATCAATGAAGACAGAGAGAAGTGGGGCATTCTGAGCTGGGACGTACAGGTGGTTATTAAATGATTGACAAGCCTAAATGGAATCTGCAATTTATTTCACGTCACCCGCTTATGATACTAGTGTAACCAGATTATCGATTAATCCCAACAAATTTTGTTAAAGATTAAAAATTACACCCCAACTCACCATAAGGTTTAGAGAGTAGTCCTCGGATCTTTCCCTTCTTTTTTTGTGGTATTTTTAAAATTAACGTCGTACTACGTCGTACACAACGGGCTATTGACGACGGTCTAGGATCAATCCCCTAAGGGAAAGAACCCGAGGACAACACCACGTAGTTTTGAACCACGGTCAGAGGACGAGGCAACACCTGAACTGGTACCCCACTCTCCAAACCTCCACATCGACTCAACGTAAAGACTTTCGGTCACCACAGATTTAAAGTAAACCAGCCGCCTTTACACCATACACTTACAAACATCCTTGTACGGATCCGGATTCAAACCAGAAAGCTTTTGATCTAGAGGCTAACACCTTAACCACCAGAACGGTTGGTAGGCAAGAAAAAGTTAGATCTTGCGACTTCTGTGTGGGGGGAGGAAAGAAACATATTACGTTTGCTATTTCTTTTCACTGCAACCGCAGATGTTCGCTTGAAATGTGATCGAAATAAAGCTCACGTATATACACAGCGAACGGAGTGTGTCCGCTATAAACACGGACGTTGAGAGGGCGATGGAACTGTAATGGAACTCAGCGAAAACGTTTCCGAAAATAAATCCCCGGAACTTGTGGGACAAGTCTCGCGAAATCTTGTCGATGATAAAATCTAGACGTGACTTACAAAAAAGGAGTTCGAAGAGTTTAGCGAAAGGAATATGGATGCTGGCGTTTCTTCTTTTTCTTTTGGAAGGGTATGAGATCTCAGTAGAAAAGCTTCTGTATTTTCTGGGCTGTTTGTTTTTTATCCGAATAAACATTTTTGAGAAACTTTAAAGAAATTGGTAGTTTTGATACCTTTCAAGCCTACAAATATCGTTAGCCTTGTAAAGTAGGTAGGTAGTTATACACTGCAGCAACACATTGGGCTATTGGCGACGGTCCGGGTTGTTTGTTTGCCCAGGTGCAGAATTATATTCACTGTTCTGCAACAAAACTCAAAGCAATTGCAATTGTTCTGCATGCATTTTGTCCGAATTTTGTGAAAAATGCAGTAAAATAAAAAACAGACGTAAAACACACAATCACCGGCTAAACATATATTACATATTTATAATAAACATCAAAATTAGTTACTCTAGACCGGAAGGTTCCGGGTTCGAATTCAGGCATGGATGTTTGTAAGAGTATGGTGTAGAGGCGGCTTGTGCATCTTAAATCTGTCGTAGCCGATAGTCTTTACGTTGGGATGGTGTGGAGAGTGGGGTGCCAGCTCAGATGTTGCCTCGTCCTCTGAGCGTGGTTCAGAATTACGAGGTATTGTCCTCGGATCTTTCCCTGAGAGGATTGATCCCGGACCGTCGTCAATAGCCTGTTGGGTTGCTCTCTAGTACGACCATAATTTAAAAAATTACAATTCCGAGGACAGCACCACGTAATTTTGAACCACGATCAGAGTCATATGACGAGGTAAACCTGAGCTGGCACTCCATTCTCCAAACTTCCACATCACACCAACGGGAGAACATTTGAGGTCACGACAGATTTAACGTATACCATGCCACTTTGTACAATGGCGAAGCTCGCCCACTTCTGGACCTTGCGCCATAAAACCCCATCCAATCGAATCCCCCTTTGTACACGACGGATCGGACGGTTCCTGGTTCGAATCCAGGTCCGGGCATGGATGTTTGTAAGCGTATGGTGTAGAGGCGGCTGGTGCACCTTAAATCGGTCGTGGCCGAAAGTCCTCACGTTGGGTTGGTGTGGAAGTTTAGAGAGGGGTGCCAGCTCAGATGTTGCTTCGTCCTCTGACCGTGGTCCAAACTTACGAGGTGTTGTACTCTGATCTTTCCCTTGGGGGACTGATCCCAGACCGTCGTCAAGAGCCCGTTGTGTTGCTCTAGTACGACGTTAATTACAAATTACCTAATTAACCGGTTGGAGGTATCACGTTGGGTTGGTGTGGAAGTTTGGAGAGTGGGATGCCAGTTCAAGTGTTGCCTAGATAACTGACCGCGGTACAAAATTACGTGGTGTTGATCTTTCCTTTTGAGTTTGATCCCGGACGGTCGATAATAGCCCGGTGCGAAGCTCCAATGTGACGTTAATTAAAATACCTACCTAGGGTAATTGGTAATTTTTTGTTAACGTCGTACTAGAGCAGCACGACGGGCTATTGACGGCGGTACAGGAGCAATCCCCTAAGGGAAAGATCCGAGGATAACACTACGTAATTTTGAACCGAGGTCAGATGACGAACCTACCTATGGAGTTTTACTTTTTTTTATTTAGCAAATAAAATACAAAAGAAGGTATAATTTGATACAGAAGATTTGGTTTTCATACTTTTACATTATTTCTTCCTTTTTTATTGAAAAATAACTGGTTTTGTTACACTTCCAGCCTGGAGATTGCATCGTATTTCACATGAAATGCCTTCACGGAGCTCCAGGCAACAAGTCCACACAGCGCTCTAGAAGAGTCTTGTCCACCCGATGGTTAGGTATGTTAGAAAGTTTCGTTGATATGATTGAATGTCGTGAAAATGTGACCTCTCCGTAAACACGAGACGTGTCAATGTGCTGCCATCTGTTGGCTAAAAATTCAAGCTAAGTCGGACTTCCTCCCAATGGGGCTCACTTACATGGAAGCCGCACCCCTCTCGCCGTCTTCGCTTTCTCCGTTAGTGAAGCCGCACACTGTAGTAGCACGCAACACGTACACTTCGTTTCTGTACAAAAAACATGTCGGTATGCATGCGCTAAAGCTACGGTTTCCTAAGAAACCGGAGCCGTTATCTAGCAGCCGTGATACTTCATGATGCCGCGGGAATAACTAAGCGGCTGTCTTAACAGAGACCAGAGGTGTAAACTTAGACGGACAGAATACGGTGAAGAATGGGTAAAACAGGCGGCCGTCGTGGTTTATTTAATTCCAGAAACAAAACAAAGTGGCTTTTTTATTCTCCAGGCCAAGTTTCTAACTTTTGGATCGTTGAAGATAGAGTGAAAATTTCAATGGATATCAAATCAGCGTAAAATTCTACGCCAGATCGATAACAAAAACAGATTTATTATTCAATAATTTACCATTTGATCATTTTTATTGAATAATTAGTTATTTAATTAAAGAAAACCACATTTAAGGTATGGTAATGGTAATTTTAGTTTACGTCGTACTAGAGCAACACAACGGGCTATTGGCGACGGTCCGGGATCAGTCCCTTAAGGGAAAGATCCGAGGACAACACCTCGTAATTTTGAACCACGGTCAGATGACGAAGCAACACCTGAGCTGGCACCCCACTCTCCAAATGTCCACGAAAACCCACGACTTTCGGCCACGACAGATTTAAGGTGCACCAGCCACCTCTACACCATACGCTTACAAACATCCATGCCCGAACCCGGAACCTTCCGATCTAGAGGCTAACACCTTAACCACTATACCGGTTAGTCGGCCATTTAAGATATGAATCTGGCGTAAAATTTTCCGCAGATTTCAAATCCGTTGAAAATTTCAATCTGTCTTAACGATCCCGATTTTACAAAAACGAACTAAATGACAGTCAAAAATGTTTGTTTTGCTTCCCTCTGCTCGAATGCTAAATAACGGCTCCGCTTTCTGAGGAAACCGTAGATTAACAGAGTGTTACAGGACTTATGTAGGATCAATATGTGGTTTGCCGAACAAACCGGTGGGGCAGGATTGGATAATGAAGTTTTATGGCGCATGGTCGAAAAGCGGATGAACTGCGCCAAACGCAAGACAAAATAAATAAAACACTGTAAATATAAAAACGTTGTAATAAAAGCTAGACGTACGTCTTTACGCAACATAAAATGTATTACATGATATCTAAAAATCGGTTTATGTGTAACCTCCTCACTACTAACTATGAAAAAATTGTTTAAAAATTAGTTTTTTTCTGATAAATATTATGAAATACTTTAAAGTTCTCAAGTAAATTCCTCTTTTAGATGGGGGCATCATGGGGGGGGGGTGTCAAGTATGCTAAAAGAGTAATAATTTTCAAATGAGAAGATATTGTTTAAGAACTCATGTTTTTGTACAGTGCTGTATTTTTATCACTTTATAAGTACAACTAGCCACTGCGTGGCCAGCACGGCGTTGCCCGTGACTGTTCTTTTCGTTTAATCAGGTGTGATCACTGCTTGTTAACGCTCGCCAACCCCCGGTGATTGCAACGTATTCCCATTTGGTTAGCTTCGCAATCAAACTCAACATGCAACACCGTGATGTCCTCAAAGTGGCTATACCAACAACGTAAATCAAAACACGCTAGAATAGGAAAACTGGACATGGTTCCAAAGTCTGACGTCAGCGGTCGAAAATTCATTCCTTCTTCATTCGAGGTTCAAGGCCGACTGAAAAGACAGGCCCCGAAACTAACGACGAGAAAGAAAGTCACGTGACCATCTTTGTCGAACTTCTACCGATCTCCGCTCGTTGAATCAATTGCATATCGTCGTTGCGCGAATAATACCCGATATGTAGCATTTTTTTAAAAACTTTTTTTAAGCGCCTTTTTCAAAAGAAGATTCATAATATGCACACTAAATGTCTGTTTCAGTTGATCATCCAGAAAAAATACACGAAATCACACCAGCATTTCCCAAACTTTTCAGACAGCGCACTGGTGTTTTTTGTAATATTTTTTTGCAATCCTTATCTATATATATAATTCTCTTACGTGGCACGCAAAAAAGACGTTATTTGTTTTCGCAACATTGTACGATTCTTTGTTTATCCCAAAGCCTCGCGCTTCAATTGAATTTATAGCGTTATCGGATGAAATTTTATTGAAAAAAAAAATGAATTTTAGTTGAGCTGTTGCAGTAAATAATAGAAATCAAAGAAAACGGAGGATCTTTTCATAGTCATTTAAAATAAAAGGTCCGTTTCGGGGCAAACTATTATAGTTCAACAAGACGCTTGCATTACAACTTTCGACAACAAACTCAATGAAAGAGCGTGGGTGGCTCGAGTACTGGGTAAATGTACACACAACCAACATGCTGGGTTTTCAATTTCCAAATCAACGCTCACATTTCGAGTCAAAATTTGCTCAAAGTTTCCATTTGAATTATGATTCCAGAGGTACTGTAAATATCTTTTCTGAAAAACAGCATAAAATTTAGATTTGAAAAATATTTTTTTGGAATATCATATTTTGTAAACAATTTCTTCTGTTAGGACACATGTCTTCATTGATGCGAGCGAAGCGAGCATAGGTTCGCGCAGCGAACCAATGAGGATTGCGAAGCAATCCTCTGGGGGTTGGCAAGCGTTAGCGAGCAGGGGGCGGGCCCCCTAGTATAAAAATATGCTTGATAAAAAAAATGTGGACGTTATAAAAAGAAACGTAAGAAAAATAGCTAAAAATAATCATAAAAATATTTATACATATACCATATTTTTTACTAGTTTTTTTCTAATATTTTCTGACGATCGGGTACCAAGCACGGACCCAATTTGACAAACACTCCACTGAAATGTACTGTTTTAAATACATTTAGTTAGTAGGGAAGGAAAACTACTATTTGAACTATAATTTACTCTAAAGTATATTAAAGAAAATAACAACTGGATACCAAAAAAAAAATGTTTATTTTGTTCTTTATTTTAGTAAAATTTTATTCATACAATGTGAATTCATACATCTAGTAAAAAACATAACATAACAAAATGTATATTCATAATACAAAAGAAAACAATATTTATCCAACACTGTCAAATATTTTTGTTCAACTAAAATAGCAATATAAAAGCATAGAGTAAGCAGTCAGTCATTACATCATTTCTCACAGCTAGTCTAAGTATAAACACAAATTAAAATAGAATACTAACAATGAATCAACTAGAACAAATGGAAACTAATGTTGAGTAATCTACCTTTTCATAGATCAAATTAAAACAAAAGTCAGATGTTAATACAAGATGATAAATTGTACAACAGGTAATTATAACCATCTTCCTTAAAAAACAATTTCTTTAAAACATCTTTAAAGCAGAATTGTAAATTAATTTGGAGTATTTTTTCACGACTAATGTGAACTAATTGCTGTATGTGAATAGAGATGACTTAAATACTAATATCTTTAATGACCATTAACGCAATTTGAAAAGGAAACCGTATCAATGAATTAAAGTATTACATTCCTAGCTATAGCTAAAACTGTAAGTGCAACTGGTGAAGATCTAGTAACCGCTGTGGTAGTCGCTAAATCAAGATGGCAGCCAATTTAAGGAAATCGAAGCTGGACGTCCAAAATCCGGACGTTTTTCTAAACGGCGTTTTTTTTCTCACTTTTTTACATCTTTCCGACAATTTTTAAAAATACAAGGAGTTAAACATGGACCTAATTGATGAAACCGCGCAACAACGGACATGTTTAACGTAAATATCACACAAAAAATTAGAAGATTTTCAAGTGAAATTTGTTTTATTGTATTAAAAAGGTTTTTTCCTTTTTTAAAAATTATTCCTATTGATATATTCCTACTTATATATCCTCTGATATTTTACTTTACTTTTTTAAACGCTACTTACAAACGTAATCCAACGAAAGAAGCATTATAGAATTCTTTCTGAATAGGGCTAAGTCTTAAAACTGGATGAAAAGCGCGAAAACCGAATCCACTGCTATAACAAATCAATTACAGGGAAGTGCAAAAGCAACAAAAGGGGGGGGGGGAAATCGTAACTTACAATTTCCAAATACAAAATAAAAATCAATCCAGTGAAAAAAATTCCACAGTCCAAAATTTCCAACACAAGGAACAAATATCAAGAAATCTGGAAGCAAAATAGCGGTACAACAATTTCAAATAAAATTACTCCGTTCGTTCTAGAAAGCAGGTGTTGTAATATCGTCAGGAAAAACTTTAGGGTTGCCAGAAATGAGTAAAATTGACTAAAACAACAAAAACACATTTGGCAATAACTCGTCCAAAAGTTGTAACTTAGCATATATTGCATACCTTATGTTTACTCGTCTCGTAGTCCAAGACTTCGACTAAGTTGATCACGTGATATTTTAGTTTCGGGGCCTGTCTTTCTCGTTGGCCTTGTTCGAGGTTCGGGTGACGTCACATTCCGGAAGGAATAAATAATGGTGAAAAAAACTAATAAATTAAGTTTTAAATGCTCTAGATTAAATTTTAAAATTCTTGAGCGATACAAAAATACCAAAAAATTCGGACTACCTGTGTGCCAAATTTCACTGTCGCAAGTGCCAAAGATTCGTCAGGACACTGCTTACCGAGGACAAACACTTCCTTTTATAATAGTAGAGATAACAACATTAGAAGGTTAGAACCACAATATATATACATTTTTGAATATTTTTTCATGGGATATTGTTTTATGAAAATTGCTTTTTCACATACATAGGTACATTTTATTGCTACAAAACATAAATTTTGTAAATACTATATTATCATTTTAAAATAACACAATATGTATGTGTAGGAAATAAGACAGAGAAAATTGTTTTTAATACAATTTTTATTGTGCGTGGTATTTTATGAAACAGTTATTTTTCATGCAAAGGATTTATGATCCCTCTTTTGAAAGATTGGATTGATTTGCAATTTCTTCGAAGATGAAAGTTATTAGACTTTCACTTCGAAATACTCAAGGAAAGCCTTTATTAGTGTATGTGGCTCAGGTAGATCTTGAACCATGTCTTCAGAGGAACCTTTTTGTACTATTCTACAGATGAAATAAAACATTTTATCACTTGGTAATTAAAATAGTTTAAAAGAATTTAGATTTATTTACATTAATTAGATTTATTTACATTACATTATTAGATTAATTAGGATTGTCTTGTAGAAAAAAAACGAAAGTGTTTTGATACATACCAAAAAAGTAAAACTGTAATTTGATAAGTTTCTAGCCCTTAAAATAAAGGTGTAAAATATCTTATTAGGGTACATAATTAAATAAAAATACCATACCTATTGGATTTCGAAAGTTCACCTGCTTTTCTGGATCAGAACTAATTACAGATTCCTTTTCAGTCACTTTCATAATCAGAACCAGAATCTAGCAAGAGTTCTTGGCCACCACTCATCACTTTCATCTGTTCCATCGGAAAATCACTTTCTTGCAAGAGAGCTTGAATTTCTTCCTCACTCAACATTTCTATTGAAAAACTACACTTAGTATTGCTAAGACATATTAACATGAATTATCAGATACTAATGCATAAAAATCGAATCAATATTATCAAAATGAATTTTTTAGATAATAGAATAATGTTATACTTTTAATTTAAAAAAGATAAAAATCTCATGAAATACCGTAAACGGTTTAGAACATACTGTTAAATTTGTAAAAGAACAAAACGTAAAATATAACACCAATTTTAACCGAGAAGTACTCACGTTCACATACGTGGATCTAAATAAGTATCGCTCTCAAATGCGCAAACTACAAATTTAAATCAGAAAAACTATTTCATCATATATTTTAAGAAATGATCAACTGAAACACACTGACTATTTGGAATTTTAAGATTTAAAAATCATTAAAAACGAATGAAATTTACTTACTTTTACGAGCACGTTGAGTCGAAGCCATTTCTTCCTAATCGCTTTTGAGTAATAAACATTCCACATCCGGGTTCGGGCATGGATGTTTGTAAACGTATGGTGCACCTTAAATCTGTCGTGGCCGAAAGTCCTCACGTTAGGTTGGCGTGGAAGTTTGGAGAGTGGGGTGCCAGCTCAGGTGTTGCTTCGTCATCTGACCGTGGTTCAAAATTACGAGGTGTTGTCCTCGGATCTTTCCCTTAAGGGACTGATCCCGGACCGTCGTCAATAGCCCGTTGTGTTGCTCTAGTACGACGTTAACTAAAAAATTACCAAATTTTTATTACCAGTGACAATCGGAAGCCTAAACGTCCACGTACGTGTACCCGAGTTCTTAACTATCAAATTTTACCAGAAAGATTATTTTTAAGGCGAAAGTCGAGGTACACGTATGTGGACCGAGGATGCGAAGAGAGGATACTACAGAAAAAATTATTCCTGAAAAGAAATAAAGTAGCAATTAGAAACTGAAACAGCATGATGGAATTCAGTGACTAAAATGAGATTTGGATATGGTTTTGTGCCATTGGCATCATATGTCCCAAAAGAACTCAAACTCAAGATAAAAACAAACACACACACATATATAGATATAAATACAGACACAGACACAGATACACATATGTGTATATATATATATATATATATATATATATATATATATATATATATATATATATATATATATATACTAGCCGGGCTGCGCCGGCTAGCGCTCGGCGGTGTGTAATAGTGCTTTTTTTAAACTTTTTTACGCACCGTAATCAAGCATGTTTTGATTTGTATATTTTATTTATTTTTATGAAACAATTCTTCAAATCATTGCGAGCGTATTCAATCAAATATTTAAGGAAAGTTGGTCGAAATATACATATACCGCTACAAAATTATACATGTCTAGTGATAGTTTGCAGGAAATAGACATATCATTAAAATCTAACCCTAAATAATATTTCTACAATAGGTAATATACCAGAACACATAATGCAAACAAAAATAAAATTCCAATCCTTGAAAAAATGCAAAATTCCGAAGAAAAAAAATACGTACGTATCTATTCAAACTTGTTGAATTTCGATTTCCTGAATATATTGTGAAATAGAATAATGCGACAAAAGACTTTTCAACGATATTGACAAAGACAATAATGATTTATTAACAAAAAAATACATATTTATAATACTTGGGAATCCTCAAATATGTCCACAACATCTCGCAGTCAACTCAAATACGCAAACACGGAATTCTAAATCAAATTAAAAAAGCAAACATTAATTCTGAAGTGGCCAGATACCGGGTAGCAAAATTACGTTTAAATTACTTTTACATCAAAGTAAGAAATAAAAAGTCAGTTCAAACATAAATTTTTACAATTTAATTCCTTACTTTGCATAGAAATTGACCTCGGCTATTTAAAAACAGCAAGAATTCAATTTCAAACAGCAAGATTTGCATAGAATATCTGGGTTATTTTATTTACGTTGATTGTTGCCATTCGACGATACACAAATAACGTCGATTTCGGGTCCACGTACGTTAGTGTTTTATATATATATATATATATAATTTCAAGAACACAAGAATTTCTAAAAAAATGTAACAAAAGCTTAAAATGTAAAAAAAACAAAAAAAGGGAATTGCTTTTCAATTTTATCTTTTTACTTTTTATGAATATATTTTTGATAAGGGGCTGGGGATTTTCATATTATTATTATTTTTTTTGGACTTGTTGCATCGGAGGTATGATGTTAGCATATAAGTTAGACTGTGTAATTGATGGCATTTGGTGGCAATTTTTAGGCTTGTTGTTGATGATATCCCAGCTGCGTCTTCGGGTTTCATTTCGTTCTGTTCCTGCTCTGTTTTGGTATTTTGTTCTGTTTTTGTTTTACTTGATTTTTGGTGGTGTTTGGGGGAGTGTATGAGCAATTTTTTCAGCCTAATGCTGCTCATATGTAGAAAACACCATTTTATGTTGTTTGGGTCAGGCTCCTCCCTGATGACGCCCTGATCCACCAACATTTCTTCATTTTTTATTATTTTTTAAGACTTTTGTTACATTTTTTTAGAAATTCTTGTGTTCTTGAAATTATATTGCTTACCATGCTATGTCTGCAGCTTCAGCGCGCTTGCATGGGTAGTTTCGTGTTTCGATTTCTGGTTAATGCACCCCGGCTGTTTGGTTATTTTTTGTGTGTTATGTTATTATATATATATATATATATATATATATATATTATATATATACATACATACATATATATACATATAAATATATGTATTTTTTTTAGTTAGTTAACGTCGTATTAGAGCAACACAACGGGCTATTGACGACAGTCCCGGGATCAATCCCTTAAGGGATAGATCCGAGGACGACACCTCGTAATTTTGATCCACGGTCAGATGACGAAGCAACACCTGAGCGGCACCCCACTCTCCAAACTTCCACACAACCCAACGTGAGGGCTTTCGGCCACGACAGATTTAAGGTGAACCAGCCGCTTCTACACCATACATTTACAACATCCATGCCCGAACCCAAACCTTCCGATCCAGAGGCTAAC
>OX375883.1:29290466-29595461 GCA_947359465.1 Metellina segmentata | reverse complement strand
GGTTTCGGGCATGGATGTTTGTAAACGTATGGTGCACCTTAAATCTGTCGTGGCCGAAAGTCCTCACGTTGGGTTGGTGTAGAAGTTTGGAGAGTGGGGTGCCAGCTCAGGTGTTGCTTCGTCATCTGACCGTGGTTCAAAATTACGAGGTGTCGTCCTCGGATCTATCCTTTAAGGGATTGATCCCGGACCGTCGTCAATAGCCCGTTGTGTTACTCTAGTACGACGTCAACAAACTAAAAAATAATACATATATGTATGTGTATATATATATACACACAATCAAATAATAGAATGAAATGAGTCATGTCATAATAAAATGAATACTATATAAAATTATATGTGATATATGAACCCAATGTCATGTAAAAAGCTAAAAATATTTGATGTGAACCCAATGTCATATAAAGCTAATAATATGAGGATTCTCAACAACCATGTCTTCTAAAGTCAAGGTATATGGATTAAAATGTTTAAGTCGTTGCCTATCAAAATGAGAACATTCTGTTAAAATGTGTTTTACCTTTAGTGGGCAAATACAGTAATTGCAAATAGGGTGTTCTTCTCCAAGGAGGAGGTGTCTATGGGTTATCCGCATAAGATAATTGATGAGAATTTTCCCCGATAAGATGGCTCAAATTTCATATTGATCTTTTACAAATTTTGAAACGATTATTAAAAATAGGATTGTCAACTAAAATATGTTTGATAGTAAAATCTGATGAGCATCACGACACAAAGGTGGATTCTCGACCAATAAAAGATAACAATGGGTGAATCATGTGTCCAATACCAACTCGGGGGTCAGTTTAACATCCGTCGTCCACATTGGAGACACTGACCACTGATGAATGATCGGGTGTTTACAGTGGAATTCGTTGGTGACTTGCAGATTCCACGACTCCAGTCACAAGTGTCACATGTTTAACTATCTATACTAACCTTGTAACTGCAACCATATGTCCTTGATTTTAACGGTACCTCACCATGTACGCAGCTGTAGCTACTTTGTGTATAAGTTAGGCTTGCGTGCTAATTTCTATTTTTATATATATAGAATGTAAATAAACTATATATTAATATAGATTTATTAGTCTCCTGCCTCTATGCAACACACCAAACAAGGAGTCGACGAAATCCTTTGTGGAGATCTTGATAGTGAGGCCAGTGTAACCTGGTTGGTAGAGTAGCGAATTAACAACCGGAGTGTGGCGAGTTCAAAACTCGATCGAACCAAAGACGTCGTGTACAGGGGGATGGTACATTAAATATATCGTGGGCTCAAATGTCCGAACGTTGGATCCTATACGATCGATAAGAGACTCGTTTACGCGGGGGCTGGGGCACGTTTCATATGTCGTAGCCTCCAATGTCCCCGCTTTGCCGTGCAAGTGTGGAGAGTGGTATGTCAGCTCAGGTGTTGACCTTGTCATCCGACCGTGGTTCAAAGTTACGTGGCATTGTCCTCGAAATTTTCCCTTTGGGTTTTGGACCGACCAACCGATTTTAGATGTTACGGTGTTAGCCTCTAGATCGGAAGGTTCCTGGTTTGAATCTGGGCCAGTGCATGAATGTTTGTAAGTGTATGATGGAGAGGCGGCTGGTGCACCTTAAATCTGTCGTGGCCGAAAGTTGTCACGTCGGGGTGGTGTAGAAGTTTGGAGAGTGGTGTATCAGCTCAAGTGTTTCCTTGTCACCTGACCGTGGTTCAAAATTACGAGGTGTTGTCCTTGAATCTTTTCCTTGGGGGGGATTGATCCCGGACCGTCGTCCATAGCCAGTTGTGTTGCCCTAGTTCGACGTTAATTAAAAATTACCAATAACCCATTACCCGGACCATCGGTCTCCGATTACCAGTTGTATTTCTCCAGAGCAACGTTAATTAAAACACTTGCCTACCTTAAGGTATGATCATAGACAGTCTCCAATAGCCCGTTAAGTTGCTCCAGATGACGAGGTGTTGTCCTTGAATCTTTTCCTTGGGGGGGATTGATCCCGGACCGTCGTCCATAGCCAGTTGTGTTGCCCTAGTTCGACGTTAATTAAAAATTACCAATAACCCATTACCCGGACCATCGGTCTCCGATTACCAGTTGTATTTCTCCAGAGCAACGTTAATTAAAACACTTGCCTACCTTAAGGTATGATCATAGACAGTCTCCAATAGCCCGTTAAGTTGCTCCAGATGACGAGGTGTTGTCCTTGAATCTTTTCCTTGGGGGGATTGATCCCGGACCGTCGTCCATAGCCAGTTGTGTTGCTCTAGTTCGACGTTAATTAAAAATTACCAATAACCCATGACCCGGACCATCGGTCTCCCATTGCCAGTTGTATTTCTCCAGAGCAACGTTAATTAATACACTTGCCTACCTAAAGTTTTGATCATAGACCGTCTCCAATAGCCCATTGAGTTGCTCCAGAGTGGCGTAAAGAAACCTACCTACCGATTGCTTATCTTAGTATTTTCTGTTTTAGGTGATGACGCGGTGCTAGCTCGAAGACCTTGGACAACATCACCCCCTATATACGGAGGCCTGAAGTTCGGAGACCGTGCTGTCAGTTCAGAATTCCCGATCGTTTGGCGAAGAGAAGAGTGAAGTGAAGACAATATCAATTCTGATTGAATCCCAACAACACTTCTCTTCAAAAATAATGCAACCCAAAGTGAGACACTTCCCGAAACTCCTGGACAAGGTATCTCGTGATTAGCAAAAATGACCAGATATCTCGTCAATGGAACGAACACGATCATGATCATTAGAAGAAAACTGATCAATCTTGATCTCGCCTTCAAAAAATAGGCAATATCTTCACGAGGAGATTTATTGTCATTAGTAATATTGGTCAGATTTCTTGTTCGATGAGATGTTTCAAAACAACCCAAGAGGATTAAACTATCATAGAACAAGTGCGTCCATAAATGTCCTTCCAACATATATCCAGAAATTGCTTTGATGAGAAAAAATTTAATTTCTAGTTATAATTAAAAAAGTATTTTTAACCTTTCCATTTGTATTCAATAGTTAAGTTTTTAGAGAGGATCCATTTTGCGTGTCTACTGTGTTAATATGGATTTCATACTTGGATTGGATTGGATTTTGGGGTTTTATGGCGCAAGGTCCAAAAGCGGACAAACTGCGCCAAACGCAAGATAAAAATAAATAAAATCAATGTAAATATAAAATTATTTAATAAAAGGTAGAAAATATATGTCTTGCGCAACATGATACATGATTTATTTCGTCATAAAATGAATATAAAAAGTATTCGTGAGGGAAAATAATACATCATGATCTGAAATAGTTTCTTTGATTATAGCAGTCTGATGAACAATACAGTAAAAAATTTAAATAGCATATAAATAATAGATTATATAAGTATTGTGATGGATAAAAGCGCTATATGAGATTTAAAAAACCAACTGAATGTAAAAATGCAAAAAGGTTTGAATGGGGATTTTCCCCAATCAAATCTCGCAGATTTAAAAAAGTACCTTTAAAAAATTTAAGACGTTGATAATTAAAAACAGGACAGACAATTAAAATATGATCTACAGTAAAAGGGGTGGAGCACGAATTACAATTTGGGACGCTCTCTCCCAGAAACAGATGACGATGAGTGAAACGAGTATGTCCAATACGAAGGCGAGTCAATTTGACGTCACTCCTTCGCATGGGTGCTGATGGCCATGGATGAATAAATGGTTTGATGGAATGGAGCTTATTGTGGATTTGAAGATCCCAACATTCTTGCCATAACGAATTCAAAGTTTCCTTTGTGGACATCTTGGTGTCAGTAAAAGGAACGGCCTGCTGCAGTGTAACGGAGGCTGCTTTCGCAGCACTGTCAGCAAGCTCATTACCTTTGATGTCCACGTGACTCGGGACCCAACAGAAAATAATATCAAAACCCCTGCTCTTCAACGTGCGTAAAATGGTAAATATATCCGACACGACAGAATGGCAAGTGATGGTATATTGCTCCAGTTGTTGTAAGACACTCATGCTGTCAGTGTATACACAGAAAGTACGGTGGTTGTAAGAATTCATATGCTGAAGAGCGTGATAAATTGCTACGGCCTCAGCAGTGTATACAGAGCAGGATCGATGTAGGCTATAACTGTATGTGCAGTCTTGAAAGACAATTCCACAGCCCACATATCCTATTCCTTTGGACCCATCAGTAAAAACTGGTTTGTAATTGTTGTATTGACAGCGGTGTAAATAATATAACTGTTGAAAAACAGCTGGAGCAGTGTCAGATTTATTGTATTTAGCGAAAGGGTTAAGAAACGTTATATGCGGTACATCCCAAGGTGGAAAGAGAAATGTATCGTTTATGTGGGTCACAACGTCACTTAGGTTCAAATCGTTGACAATAGCTTTTGTCCGTTCAAAGAAGGGACGTATATGAGTAGAACGGGCAAGATAAAGCCGATTCAAACCGGGGTCGAGAGACATGCTCTTCAAAGGATGAGATTGCGTTGATAAGATCTTAAAGTAATAATTAGCAGACAACTTCTTGCGCCGTAAGTCAAGAGGGATTTCATTACATACCACATAGAGACTCTGGACTGGTGATGTGCGAAATGCACCAGAACAAATTCTCAGAGCAGAATGGTGAACTGTGTCCAATTTCCGTAGAGCAGAGATATTCGCAGTCCCATACACAATGCTACCGTAGTCAATTCTAGACAAGATGAGAGACCGATACACTCGGAGCAGTGAGACACGATCCGCTCCCCAAGATGTGTTTGATAACACCCTGAGGATGTTTAATATTTTCTCACACTTCCCTCGCAAATATAATATATGTGGAAGAAAGGTGAGTCTACGGTCAAATATTACTCCGAGGAAATTTATGTCATTGACTACGGGTATTAAAATATTGCGAATGTGTATTTGTGGATCTGGATGTAGACCCCGTTTCCGAGAGAAATGGACACATCTACTCTTACTTGTGGATAATGTATGGCCGTTCTGATCACACCACTTGACAAGATTGTTGACAGCTGTCTGAAGTTGTCGCTCGATCAATCGCATATCTGATCCCTGGCATGATATCTGCAAATCATCGACATATAATGAAGCATGAATTGATGGAGGAAGTGCATGAAGTATGTTGCTGATATGAATAATGAAAAGGGTGACACTTAAAACAGATCCCTGAGGAACTCCCTCAGACTGAATAAAATGATCTGATAAAATATTTCCAACACGTACTCTAAAGAGTCTCGAGGATAAAAAATTCTGAATAAAAAGGGGTAAGTTACCTTTGAAACCAAAATCAAACATATTTCGAAGGATACCGTATCGCCATGTACGGTCATATGCCTTCTCAATGTCGAAGAAGATAGAAACTAAGTGATTCCTTCGCACAAAGGCATTACGAATTTGCCGTTCGACATAGATGGTATTATCAAGAGTGGATCTACCTTTACGGAAGCCACTCTGGTGCGGAGGGATGCACTTGTTTTTCTCCAGTACATAAACGAGACGGGCATTGACCATACGTTCCAGGGTTTTACATAGGCAGCTCGTTAAGGCAATTGGACGATAGCTCAGAGGATCTTTTGGGTCCTTTCCAGGCTTCTGGATCGGAATCACGATGCTTTCTTGCCAGGAATTGGGAAATTTTCCTTCATTCCAGATTCTGTTAAAAAGGATAAGAATGCTGTTTAAAGAATCTGATGAAAGATGACGAAACATATAATATGTGATTCCGTCCGGCCCAGGACTGGTGTTATGGGCTTGAGATAACGCCTTCTTCAATTCAAACATCATAAGCTCACAGTTATAGGAGAGGTTTATTCTGCTCTTAAAATTAAGAAGTGTTCGTTCAGCTCGACTCTTTGTCGCTTGAAAAGCAGGACGGTAAGAGTCGGAGCTCGACACTAGTGCAAAAGCCTCTCCAATGACGTTCGCAATGTCATGTGGAGATGAGTATACAGCAGCCGTGGTTTCTAATATCGGAATGGTCGATTCTCGATATAGACCATTGGCTGCTTTCACTTTCCTCCACAACTGCTTGCTTGATGTTGAGGATGTTATTGAGGAGACGTATCTAATCCAAGATTCTCTCTGGCTCTGACGTCTCACCTTGCGAGCAAAGGCCTTGGCGTTTTTAAATGCGACCAGGTTGGTAGTAGTCGGGTACCTCCGAAATATATCCCACATCTTCTTTTGTCTCTTGTAAGCAGTTTGGCATTCGATGTTCCACCATGGCTTACATATACTGCGTGGTTGAGAGGAACGTTTGGGAATGGTTATATCAGCAGCCTTAATAATTGCGTCGGTGACATTGTTGACAGCGATGTTAATGTCATCCATATTAACCATTGTTTCCGTAACGACAGCTAGTTGTGAAAATGTAACCCAGTCTGCTCGATGATATAAGTAGGTAGGTGGTTGGTGCACTCTGACACTACTATCATGCGAGACGAAAAGGGGGAAGTGATCGCTGTTATGCAAATCACTCCCTACTACGAGATTCAACAACGGAAGGAGCGTTGGAGAACAAATGGCTAAGTCAACTGAATGGAAAGTTCTCGTGGGTTCGTGAAAGTGCGTTTTCTCGTCGTTATTGAGCAAACAGAGAGCGTGATCTGTTATCAACTCTCTTTTCAATCTGTTGCCCTCGACGGTTCGCACTATCACTTCCCCACAGGGTACTATGACCATTCAGGTCACCAAGCAGAATAAAAGGGACTGGAAGCTGAAATATCAGGCCATTTAGTTCCTCTTGTGTAATGACAACATGTGGTGGCAGGTATAGGCAGCAGACTGTAACAAGAGAATGAATGTGTATTCTTACGGCTACAGCCTGTAAAGATGTGCGAAGTGTAACTATAGTGCTGGGAAAATCGTGGGAAGTTAAAATGCACACACCTCCAGACACTGTAGTACCAGCATCATGATCTTTTCTAATGCAACTATACCTGCGTATCTTGCATGTGTGGGAGGGCTTCAAGAAAGTTTCCTGAAGAGCCACACACGCTGGATGGTAAGAAGATACAATCGTTTTTATGTCATCTATTTTAGATCGGAAACCACGACAGTTCCATGAGACAAAGGAAGTAATTTTGTTTAAAAGGGGAATTAGATTCACGACGAATCTACTTCTATGTCTGCGTCGTCCTCCGAAAAATCCGACGCATGGAGTCTTAGTTCTAATTCTTCAGCCGCATGCCGAAGTAGATGTTTAGAAGTTTTTTGTAAGTTTTTTATATGTTTAGAACTTTTATGCTTTGTAGTAGAGCCATCAGTTTTAGGTCTTTTAAGTGTATGTTTGGTTTGATCCTTCGATATTGGAATTTGAGAATTAGCGTCGGTATTTTTTGAGGATGTGGCAGATGATTGTTTGGCGGATTGTTTAGGTGAGTTAGATTTGGAAGTTGAAATATTGTTTTTGGAAGGTGATGAGTTTTTATTGGATGTAATGACTGCTGAAGAAGGTTCTGTTTGTGTGGCTATGGTATGATATGTTTTTTTAACTATTGTTGAATACGATATTCCTGTTTTGGGGGTTCGAGAATCTACTATTTTTCGGGCCTCGGGATAAGAAATTTTTTGTGCAATCTTCACAGATTGAATTTCTTTCTCGAGAACCCATTTAGGACAGGTCCTGGAAAATGAGGGATGGTTTCCTCCACAGTTAACGCAATGAGCCGAAGCGGAGCAGCCGTCACTCTCGTGACCCACATCACCGCAACGGGCACATTTCATCTGGCTGCGACAGGAGATTTTCGAATGTCCGAAACTCTGGCAGCCGAAGCAGCGCAGAGGATTCGGGACATAAGCTCGAACTGGACAGCTCAGATATGCGGCTGTGATTCGTGTCGGCAGAATTGGTGTGTCGAACGTCAATATTAGATGTTTGGTGGGAAGGATCTTCCCATCACGACGTATTGTAATACGACGAACACCAACTACATGCTGATCACGAACATTTTCCAGGATTTCTTCTTCTGGAGAAAAAAGAAGGTCCGGTTCGGAGATCACGCCACGTGAGGTATTTAATGAAAAATGAGGAGAAACAGTAACAGTAAAAGAACCAAGAGTTTTTGCATTAGATAATAAATTTGCCTGTGTTTCAGTTGAGACTTCGACCAGAAGATCCCCGGAACGAAGTTTTTTAAGAGATTTAATATTGCCTATAAAAGATTGGAATGTTTTATGGATCAAGAACGGTGAAACAGAAGAAAAAGAGTTTTGTATGGGGTTTGAACTAAGAGAGTTGTTAACAAGTTTAACTAAGAAAAAACGAGCATTAGAAATGTTAATTTTCATTTGTTGCTCCCCTCGAGGGGGAGAAGAATTTGTAGTATTTTCCATCATAGAAAAAGATATAATATTCGGTCACCGACAGCACCACCCACCACGGAGTCCAACAAGGGGATGCAGACAACTGTATCGGCGCTAATCGGCGACTATACGCGCACGGCGCACCCCTGAGACAGCCTCCACCCTTAGCGAGGTGTCCAGTAAGTGGCCGATTGCTTAGCCCTAGCCAAAAAACGACCAGCCGATTGATGAGCACGGGACCAATGCACACCACCCGTTTACCCGAAGCCGGGGCCGAAGCAGTGTATTGGGTCAGTATATCGTCCCTCAACTGCCAGGATCCCCTTTTCCAGGGACACGGGTATCCACGCACGGCAAACACGTGGGTGATATAATCCCCAAGAGGAGCTGAAAGCACAGACTGGCTAAAAGCTTCTCAAGGGGAGCCCTCACCTCCGGAGAGGCAACCACAACGAGGGAGGAAGAAAAAGCAAAAAGCAGAAGGGTAGAGGAGGAGAAGAACGAAAGGGAGAAAAGATCACTCAGGTACCCCGGGGTTGTGAAGCCCGTACAAACCTAAAGAAGGAATGCCCCTGGGGGGATTTCATACTCGTACGAACGATGATCTGAGAGATATATAGTTTTTATATGGTTACATACCATCATGCTAATTAGCAAAACTCGTAATTCTTTTGTTAGCGTGTAGCCAGTTACGAGTTTTGTTAAATAGCTTTACGATATTTTTAAAATTTCCAACTAGGGGGTACTGCCGACCAACCGGTATAGTGGTTAAGGTGTTAGCCTCTAGATCGGAAGGTTCCTGATTCGAATCCGGGCATGAATGCTTGTAAGCGTATGGTGTAGAAGCGATTGGTGCTCCTTAAATATGTCGTGGCCGCAAGTCCTCACGTTGGATTGGTGTGGAAGTTTGGAGAGTAGGTTCGAAATTACGAGGTGTTGTCCTCGGATCTTTTCCTTAAGGGATTGATTCCGGAGCGTAGTCCATAGCCCATTGTGTTGCTCTAGTACGACGTTAATTACAAATTACCCAATCCAACTCGGTACCTTGTAAACGGCCAGTTTCTGGTATGGTAGTTTAATTAACGTCGCACTGGAGCTACACAACGGGTTTGGCGACGGCCCGGGATCAATCCCAAAGGTTTAAATTTTGACTACGAAGCAACACGAGCTGCCACACCACTCTCCATCCTCTAGACCACGCCAACGTGTGGACATTTTTGCCCATATTTTACACGACGTAGGTTCACGTACATTTGTGCCTCACTGTACAACGTAGGTTCATTGTATACGTATGTGGTTGGATTCGAACTCGCAACCCTCCGGTTGCTAACCCGTCACATTTCCAATCGGACTACCGTGGCCAATAATGAAGTAGGAGCTCTCTGAGAGTGCTTTTTGAATATCCTAATGTAAATAAAGAATAAAATATGCACATTCATGAGTATCGTTTGTTATACTAGCCAAAAGAGCTAAGGAATGAAAAAGTATCTATATAAATAAGAATGGGATATTATGCACTAACGACGACACCAAGTTTGAGTTATGTGAACTGGCAACACCTGTACTTTTGAAGATGTACTATTCATCCTGTTGTAACTAGTATGCACAATTCTGTGAATAAAACCTTTCTAAAACCTCCAGGTTTCATGTCTAGATAAATATTTATAACAATTTTATTTTAACAGAATTTAGTTTAAGTCCCGTTGTTTCCAAGATGGTAATGGTAATTTTTATAATTATGTCGCACTTGAGCAACACAACGAGTTATTGACGACGCTCCGGTATCAATCCCTTAAGGTGAAAGATCCAAGGATAACACCACGTAATTTTGAACCACGATCAGATGACGAGTTTCCAAGATGGAGTAGCTTCACAAGTCCGAGTCAACAAATGACTGAAGAAAATATGTTTAAACTCGTGTGTAACTACATATCCGCAAACGTTTTTCAGTACATCAATGTTTAGCCTCTAGAACTCAGCAAAAGGGAAATCTATAAACGCGAATGCACACAGATACTCAAACAGATGAGCAAAGATTGCGAATTCAAGTCTGTAACAGCCGAACAATACAAAAACGAATATATTAGAGACTCATTATTCCCGGGGGGGAGGGGGGTAAGAAGCTCTCGTATTCGAGAACGTTAAGCTTCGGTTTCCTAAGAAAGCGTAGCCGTGATCTAGCGGCCGTGATGTATCGGTGGGTGACGTCACTAAAACGTTGTTTATACTAACACATGGTGTTGGTTTCCTAGAGAGCGTTGTTTATGAGCGTAACGAAAATGATCGGAGCCGCCATTTCCATGACTGTCGTCATAGCGGTCTCAAACAGTTGGGGAACGTTTTTCATCTTGTAGCGGCCAGATTTTCATTTCCTGCTCCAAACGATTCCAACGAAGAGGAGCGAAATAAATAAACATTTCTGACTACCATTGATTAATTCGTTTTTGTAAAATCGGGATCGTTAAACACAGAATAAAAATTTGAACGGATTGGAAATCTGCCGAAAATTTGACACCAGATCGATACCTTAAATGTGATTTTCTTTAAATAAATAATTAATTATATAATAAATAATTAAATAAACAAATGGTAAATAATTTAATAATAAAACTGTTTTTGATATCGATCTGGCGTAGAAATTTACGCTGATTTGAAATCTGTTGAAATTTTTACTCTACCTTCAACGATCCCGAAGTTAGAAACTTTAAACTAGAGAATAAAAAACCACTTTGTTTTGTTTCTCGAATAAAATAAACCACGACAGCCGTCTGTGTTGCCCATTCTCCAACGTATTCTGTCCGTCTAAGTTGACACCTCTAGATTTTTATTTAGACGGCCGTCTAGTTATGCCCGCGGCATAATGACGTATCACGGCTGTTATATAACGGCTCCACTTTCTTAGGAAACCAAAGCTTTACTGGAGAACACAACAGTTACTTTGACAAACGCATTCTATAAGGGTAGATCATTGGAGCGGGCTGAACTTCACTCTGCTCCATACCTGTCCCCGTTAAAGTAGCTACTGTTGTGGAAATTATTTGAATCTTAGATGGCGCTAGCGTCGTTGACGTCGTGCACCTTTCCTGCTCTCACACACCTGCAGCTTTAGTCAGTTGATTAGTTGAAGTTTCGATTCGATTTCGAAAGAACCTAAGTGTTTTTAATTTGATTAGGATTCGATTTGCATTAATATGTAATCTTTCTATACCTATAAATTGTGAGTAATTAGTAATTAAACTTTAATTCAACGAAAGAATCTCTCTAATCGTCATTATTGTATAGATCTAAAAATACCACTGAACCAATTCGATATTAGAAATCCTGCCATTTTGCGTCAGGGTGCATCTGTCGACGACAGTGTAATATGTTTGAAATTACACCAATTAAAAACCTTTTGGAATAGCATTTATGCGAAGACCGTATTTCTAAAGGTAGGAAATATTTGAATATTTGCGAAAATGACAGAAGAGATTATTACCAAATTGAAATCAAAACGGAAAGTTACTAGAACCGCGGTGACTAAAGTTTTGAAACAGATTTACAGAAAGACGAAATTAATGTAAGCTTGTTAGAAGAAAGTTTGGATTCATTACTCGTAAAAGCAAAAGTACTAAAAGAATTGGACGAAAATATAGAATGCAATTTAAAGGCTTATTCGGATGATTACGAAACTGAAATCACATATTCACAAGAGTATGAAGAGGATATTCAACTTTGGTAATTTAGAGCAAAAAGAAAATTGAAAGAATTAAATAAAAGCACAAATTCGGATAATGTAAACAATGTTGTTCTTAACGAAACCCTTGACTCTAAAATCGAAACGAAACAAACTCGCCTTCCTAAATTGACCATCAATAAATATTATGGTGATTATACTAAATGTACAAGTTTTTGGAACTCTTTTAAAGTTGCAATTCATGATAATGAATCTTTGTCTCAAATCAAAAAATTTAATTATTTGAAATCATACCTGAGCGGCAACGCGGCGAACGCAATAGAAGGGTTTTGCATTTCGGAAGCAAACTATGATCAAGCTGTTGAAATTCTTGAAAATCGTTTCGGAAAAAAGGACATTATTATAAATTCACATATGCAAAAACTCATTAACCTTACTCCAGTAACTAAATCTAGTGACATATTGAAACCTCGCAAATTGTGTGATACCATAGAAATTCAAGTACGTAGCCTACGGTCATTAGATATCAAACCGGAAGCATACAGTCACATGTTAATTCCTATCTTAATGAAAACATTGCCTCCTGTGAGGATTCATTGATGAAGGCCATCCATTGATCCTCCCAATGCGAAATCTAAACCCCCGACGGAGTTTGCACAGGTGCGAACCACTGCGGACAATGGAGAGTCGCCAGTCTGTCTGGACTGTGTTGACAGTAAAACTACAAAGGAAATGTAGTTATACCCCGCCTTTATGGATTACTGTCATCAGCTTGGGTTGAAACAGCCGAGAGGGTTAGACGAACCGACGCTAGATACGAGGCCACAGACAGACCCAACGGAGTGACATCAGAACCAATCGAGGACCAGCTCCGCCCAGCGGCCGGAGCGCGCCAAAATCCGAGCCGAGGAATCGGGAGAAGAAAAAATATCAGTTTTGACTTGATCTCATCCTGAGGTGCGTCGTACTCAGAGACCCAAATAGGTCGACCAATTTCTTCTCTTTTGAGAAATTATTTTTGGGAGTTCGGTGTGACCTCGCCCTGAGAGGACACCAACTCAGAAGCCTTGAAAGGCTGAACACTAAAGTCCCCGCGACTTTATTTAGAAGGAACGACCTAGAGTTCCTGGTGTAGTCCGTCCCCAGACGTCTGTGTGGATCTGTGTCGCCGACGAAGTGATCTCCTCCCGAGATAAAATTGTGCGAGCGTAGTACCGTTATACTACTCTAGAACCGTTCTTCGATGTAGACTTTTCTTCTGCTAGATTAGAATTGAGTTGAGACAACCTGTCCAATCTAATTATTACAGACCTATGTCTACTTTCAGAGCCTTGTATATAAGAAACCATTAATCAAGAAAACTGTAAATAAAAATTCTTATATTAATTAAGCTAGACTGTTCACTGTAGATTCTTCATCTGCACGCTACCCTGAGAAATCATTACACTCTCGATATAAGTTTGGACTTTAATCGTGAAACGAACGAAACATCCTTTTTTGATATCGATAAATTATTAGAAGTCATTCGAAAGGAGATCAACTATAGGGAGAGAAATTACTTCTTAACATCTGGTTTGAGAACTGAAACTATTCACTAGTTCACCAGCAATCCCCTCCAAAGTGGCAAAGAAAAAATGTTGCGTCTGCTATTGAGCTTTTGGCGGCAGTTAATGAGAACTCTCTCGCGAATAATATAAACAAAAAGGGCGTTTATAACGATAGTTGCCTCTTTTGCAAAGCGAAGCATGAGGTCACGTTCACATGGAGTTTTTCTAACGCGCGTTTTCGAAAAGTCCATGTGAACACTCATTTGAGCGTTTTGCAAGGTCGGCTTTCCTCAAATTCAAATTTCTATCTTTGCGATGGTTGAAGATAGAGTAAAAATTTCAACAGATTTCAAATCTATGTAAAATTCTATGCCAAATCAATACCAAAAACATAATGTTCTGCAAAAAAAATAAATTTTCTGTAGTACTGTTTGCGAAACACATTTGGTTAGGACTTCTTTTCCGGTCGAAAAAGTGGTGTGAAGCAAAACGGAAAAATTGACGTGAAAATTTTATATCACGTAAACGTAGGATTCGTGCTTATCCACTCGGCTCGTGAAAATGTCATTTCCATCATGGAAGCTGAACAAGTAGCTTGTCTTTGGTTTCTGTATCGTCGCTATAAGCGATGATTGCAAAAACGAAGGAGATATTGGGTACATCCCATTTTGAGGGACAAATTAACACACGAGATGTTTACGACTTCGTATCCTAAACTGAAGGAGTACGAACTCAAGTTTTTTAATTATTTTTGAATGTCGTTAAAATCTTTTGATGATTTGCTGGAGGAGAAAGGGATGATATCTCCTCAGAACGTTGTCAGGGATGCCCTTTAACCGAAGGAAAAACAAGTGTGCTTATCAATTTGGAACAGATTAAGACTGATCTGTATGCCAGAAATGACAAATGAGAAGTGGGAGGAAGTTTCAGAAGGATCTAAAAAAAATACGCTCATTTTCCGAATTGCGTTGGTGCAATTGACGGAAAGCACTTTCGAATTATACAACCTGCTAATACAGTCTCTCTATATTATAACTACAAGAATTACTTTTCTATCGCGTTGTTAGCTGTATGTGACGCGAACTATAGTTTTCTCTATGTTGACATTGGAGCATATGGGAAAAGCAATGACTCGGCTTTTTTCCAGGAGTCTTTACTGTACAGAAAACTTATAGAGCATTCTTTAAAAATTCCAAATCCAAAATCTATATCTACCGTTGATACTACATTTTTGAATAATGTACTTGCAGGAGATGAAGCTTTTGGATTTTCGGAAAACTGTGGAAAATCTCCTCTAACATACAATAAGAGAATTTTCAACTATCGCTTATCAAGAGCACGACGTAATATCGAATGTACATTTGGAAAGATGGCGAACAAATGGCGAATATTTCACAGGGCAATGAATAAAATTACAGCCGAAACAATAATTGCGGCCTGTTGTGTTATGCATAATTATGTAAGACAGAGATGGGATCGATATGAAGATACTCTTTATAAAGCTCCATTTACAAGCTTTAGTGCCAGAAATATACCACGGGGAAACATGTCAGCTAAAACTGTGAGAGATAAATATGCCGATTACTTTGTGAATGAAGGCAAAGCATCATGGCAGGATGAAATGATATAAAGGTTATTAAATATTAAAAATAAAATACAATAAAGAATTTACCAAATATTTTCTTTGTTTTCTTTGCTGTCTCCAACTTCAGAAAAAAATTTCTACAATATCTTCCCACGATGACTTTTTCAAACCTCTGTTGTTATAAGCAGGACACTCCATATTCCAAATAGCAGGCCTTTTATGCATTTCATCAATTAAAAGATCGGTGTCACAGCGCTCTGCTTCCATCGTGAGCGACAATTACCTTTTTCCGGTGTCAGTAGAACGCTTATGAAGAATTTGCTTACATTAAAGAGCAGAGCAAAGTCAATTGTGGCGCCAAAAACTAACAGATGAGTCATGTAACGAAAGTGACTGTGAATGTTCCAGCAAAATAGAATCGAAATCAAGGACATAATTAATATAACTACTACTCAATGGTGATAAAATTGCTCAAAAAATGTCGTAAAATGGCCTAGAATAAAACTAATCAAAAATCTAGAAATTGAAAATCGATTTTCCAGCTTCATGAAAATATGATTAAAAAAAATTACACTAAACGTAGTAACTTTAATGATAATAATAAAATTGACTGGAGGATTAGAATATACTGTATGAAAAACAAGGCCAGTAAAACATCGACTGGAGGATTGCGAGTTTGAATTCAACCAAAGACCGTCGGGTACAAAGGGGGCTGGTAAACGTTAAATCTGTAATGGCCTAAAATGTCATCACGTTGGCGTGGTGTGGAAACTTGAACGGACCGTCGTCGGTATACGTTATCTCAAAACTAAAATTACGTACTATTACTCTTTGTTGGAAACTATCTCCAAAACACCGAATGATTAAATTTGCATCTTATTTTTAATGGTATTAAATACAAGGCAGTAAATTAAGGCAACTAAGTACTTAATTCAAGATATATCTTTTCTATAAAACGAGATAAATAGTTCTTTTTGTGTTCGCAATGATTATCTTCGTCAAATGCTTCCAAATTCGTATTGCAAAAATATAAAAATTACAATTTAAAAAATTTTTATTTAAAGAAAATCACATTTAAGGTATTGATCCAGACTAGAATTTTCCGCAGATTTCAAGTCCGTTGAAATTTTTATTGTATCTTTAATGATCGCGAATATAGAAACTTTGAATAGGGAATTAAAAAAGTGCTAACGCCAGTCAAAACGCGTGTCATGTGAACAGAGTACAATATTCCTATGTATCTGGAGCTTCAGCCGAAGCGTTCGAACTATCGGTTCCCCTCGGCCCGCGGAAGCAATAAAAATGCTCGATTCAGCAGTTTTCTGCATGTGAACGCTCCAGTAGAACTCTGTATTTTGGCTACCCGCGTTTTGAGTCAACATCAAACGCGCGTTAGATTTCGCCTCATGTGAACGGGGCCTGATTCAGAATTTAGTGAATATTTAACTGTGGAAGAAAAAAGAAATTTACTACATAAACAGTGTAGATGTTTTTTTATGCCTCGGAACTGTTGGCGAGCAAGCGCAGCGCCCTCTGTGAAATGAAGAGAGAAGGAGGAATCGAGGATGTGATTAAGTCTGGATTTGGATTAGCCAGGCTCCGGTCGGTATGGTCCGCTCGTCAACTCATTAAGTCATTAGAATTTGTTGTTAAGTTTTCGATAAACTTTTTTGTTTCGTTTTTACAGTCCACTTAGTTCATTTTGTCTGGCTCAATTCATGACCAAAACATTTGGTAAGTCGAGCCACAGTAGAACCAGCATCCGCTCAATGGATCTTTGATAGCTTTGTATAGTTTGAAATTGCGTCCTTCCTTGGACCTTGGATATAGTTCCCACTTGGACTTTGCATCTTCGTTTAGTGAACCACAGATTAATCTGGAAATGAGGGTTGGTTGGTTGGTTTGGGTTTTATGGCGCAAGGTCCAAAATTGGACAAGCTGCGCCAAACGCAAGATAAAATAAATAAAATCAATATAAATATAAAGACATTGTAAAAAGATAGTGTATTTTTCTTGCGCAAGAAATTTAAAAAGAGTGGTGTGATGGAATGATTAAAACATACTTATCAACATGGTAAAAATATAAAATGTTTGGATATAGTGAATGACTAAATAAAGTGAGAAAATTTTATAGCGTTTAAAAATTTAAAAAGATTTGGACAGGAAATGAGGGATTCAACCACATCAGCGATGTCAAAACCAGTTCCTGAACGGACAGGGTTGAATCGCAAACGTGGAAGCCTGTGCGGCCAAGTTAAAAGACTCAACAATAATTTACAAAATCCAACACCATTAGAGTCAAGTGAGGCAAGAATCAAGCTCACTGCTGTTGAAAAGCTCAAGAAAAAACTGGAAGAGCTACGAAATGAATGCTTCCCCCTCCTTGGATTGGATATGATTTTGTGGCATTGGGTCCTCTTGGGACATATTATGCCAAACTCAAGATTAAAAAAAAATGTATATATATATATATAATGTAATAAAAAAGTGAAATGAGTCAAAACATAATGAATGAGTACTACATAAAATTATATGTGATGGGTAAAACCAAAATGTCATGTAAAAAGCTAAAAATATTTGGATGAGGATTCTCTCCAATCATGTCATCTAAAACCAAAAGTTATAAGAATTAAAATGTTTAAGTCGTTGCCTATTAAAATGAGAACATTCTATTAAAATATGTTTTACGGTTAATGGGCAAATGCAGTAGTTACAAATGGGATGATCTTCTCCGAGGAGGAGGTGTCTATGGGTGATCCGAGTATGTCCAATACGGAGACGTGTTAGTATTACCTGCTGTCGTCTTTGAGCTGGTGACTGCCATTGCGTTATATTTGGTTTTAAAGTGTGGAGTTTGTTCTCAGTTTGTTCAGACCATTCATTCTGCCATTTCTCCTCCAAAAATTTGTGAATCATAGATTTTAGGTCATGATAAGGGATGGTATGTTTAATATAATTTACGGCCGATTTGGCGGCTTTGTCAACAATTTCATTTCCAGATATCCCAACATGAGATGGGATCCAACAAAATACCAAGTTAAAATTTTTGGATGAAAGATGATACATTATTTTTAATGACTCTTAAACAATGGGATGACTGTCATGATCGGGATGTTTCAATGACTGTAAAACGCTTGATGAATCTGTGAAAATGATACATTTTTTATGACAATGGTCAGATATATTTTCTAATGCTAAAAACAGAACATGAAGAATGAAGTTTAAAACTGTGAACAGAGTGATTAATAGTGAACGCAGCCCCAACATAGTCTGCCCTTTTAGATCCGTCGGTGTAAATTTGTATAAAATTAGAGTAATTTTCTAAATGCTTTTGAAACAGTTGTTTGCATATAATATGAGAGGTATCTGCTTTATTGAAATTTTGGAATGGGTTTTGGAATTCAAAATAATGATTAAATCAAGGAGAGAAAGAATACAGTTTTTTCTGGGTGACGTCAAGTGAACAAAGTTCGGATCCGTTCATCAAATCCAGCATTCTTAAGTGAAATGTAGGGATGAAGGATGTTTTAGCTTGATATAGGCGCTTTAAATAAGGACTGTGATGAATGGTATGCAATGAGTGATGAGGGATTGAGGAAATTCTAAAATAATATTCTAAGGACAACAAATGTCGCCTTAAGTCCAGAGAAGGTTCAAAATTGTCCACATATAAGCTGCTTACGGGTGAAGTCCTGAAGGCACCAGAACAACGTAAAGCTGTGTGGTGAATAGTGTTCAGGGTTTCAAAAGCAGATTTCCTTGCTGAACCATACACCACGCAGTCGTAATCTAATTTTGATCGTATTAAAGTTCTATATATTTTCAAAAGACAAGTACGATCAGGATTGGATTGGATTTTGAAATTTTATGGCGCAAGGTCCAAAAACGGACATGCTGCGCCAAACGCAAGATAAAAAGAAATAAAGTCGATGTAAATGTAAAAGTATTGTAATAAAAGGTAGGTGCAAGTCTTGGGCAATAAATTTAAAATGTCATGATTAAAAAAAAATATAGAACATTATGGTAAAAAATATAAAAGTATGGAAATGTATGATATAAATATCGCGCGTGATGGATAAAACTACTATATCAAATTTATGAATCCAATGATACTTAAAAAAGGAAAAAGATTAGGATGAGGGTTTTCACCGATGAGATCGTGTAAAGTTAAAATTGATGTTTTAAAAAATTTTAAACGATGATGATTAAAATTAGGGCAGTCAATTAAAATATGTTTGACGGTAAAATCTAATGAGCATGTTTGACAAAAAGATGGATTCTCGCCCAACAAAAGATGACGATGAGTGAATCGTGTGTGCCCGATGCGAAGGCGAGTCAGTTTGACATCTGTCCCTCGCATTCGGGCAAATGGCCACAAATGAATGAATGGTTTGATGTTATGCAATTTATTGGTGACTTGCAGATTCCATGACTCCTGCCACAAAGAGTGAATATACTCCTTTGTGGACACCTTGATGTCAGTTAAAGGAACGGCTTGCTGCAGTGGAATTGAGGCTGCCTTCGCAGCACTGTCAGCAAGTTCGTTACCTTTAATGCCCACGTGACTCGGGACCCAACAAAACAAAATATCAAAACTCCTTTTCCCAAGTGAATGTAAAATGCCAAATATATCTGACACAACGGGGTGACATTTATAATTGTAGCACTCCAACTGTTCCAAGACACTCATACTGTCACTATAGACACAGAATTTACGGTGGTGATGAAAAGATATCTGCTGGAGCGCACAATGAATGGCGACAGCTTCAGCAGTATATACCGAGCAGGAAGTATGAAGGCCGTAACTAGATATGGCGGTATCAAAAGAAATACCACAGCCAACATATCCCACTCCTTTCGATCCATCCGTAAAAACTGGAATATATGACGAGTATTGACAGCGATGTGCGGCAAAAAGCTGTTGGAAAACAATTGGGGCGATGTCAGATTTATTGTGGGGAAAAGGATTTAAATATTTTACGGAATGAATATTCCAAGGTGGAAATCGTAAAATATTCGTTTGTTGAGTTGCGATGTCACTTAGGTTTGAGTCATTCATGCTAACTTGTACCCGTTCGTAAAACGGAAGAATATTAGAGGGACGGGCATCGTAAATTCGTCTCAAACCTGGAGTAAGAATCATGCGATTCAGAGGAT
This sequence comes from Metellina segmentata, assembly GCA_947359465.1. Taxonomy (NCBI): domain Eukaryota; kingdom Metazoa; phylum Arthropoda; class Arachnida; order Araneae; family Tetragnathidae; genus Metellina; species Metellina segmentata. The sequence goes on along the minus strand of OX375883.1, from coordinate 29,575,193 downwards.
GAGATGGCACGGACTGGATTTTAAAATAAAAATTGGCAGACAACTTCTTTCGCCTCAGGTCAAGTGGAAGCTGGTGGCATTCCACATAGAGGCTGTGAACAGGTGATGTGCGAAATGCACCAGAACATATCCTCAAAGCAGAATGGTGTACAGTGTCCAATCTGCGGAGATTATTTGAATTCGCGGTTGTATACACAATACATCCGTAGTCAATACGAGAGAGAATAATAGATTGATATATTCGGAGTAATGATGTACGATCCGCACCCCAAGATGTGTTAGATAACACCCTGAGGATATTTAAGGACTTTTCACATTTCCTTCGCAAAGATAATAAATGCGGAAGGAAAGTGAGCCTGCGGTCGAAAATTACTCCGAGGAATTTCATCTCGTTGACAACGGGAATCGGAAAATTGCGAATATTAATCTCGGGGTCGAGGTGTAAACCCCGCTTTCTACAGAAGTGGACACAGACACTCTTGCTAGGGGATAGTGTGTGGCCGTTCTGGTCGCACCACTTGACCAAGTTGTTGACAGCAGTTTGAAGTTGCCGCTCGATTAGTCGCATGTCTGATCCTTGGCATGATATCTGCAAGTCGTCTACGTATAAAGTCCCATGCACTGGTGGTTGAAGAGTATGAATGATGTTATTGAAATGAAGGATGAAGAGGGTGACACTTAAAATACTACCTTGAGGGACTCCCTCAGCTTGAATAAAAGAGTTGGATAAAATTGATCCGATGCGGACCCTAAAAGTTCGTGAAGCTAAAAAGTTTTCAATGAAAAGAGGTAAATTTCCTCTAAATCCAGAGTCGAACATATTACGGAGGATACCATGACGCCACGTACGGTCATATGCCTTCTCAACATCAAAAAAGATAGAAACTAAATGATTTCTCCTCACAAACGCATTGCGTATTTGTGACTCAAGGTTCACTATATTGTCAAGAGTGGATCTTCCTCTGCGGAAGCCACTCTGGTGAGGAGAAATGATGTTATTCCTTTCAAGAATATAAATGAGACGGGCATTGACCATACGTTCAAGAGTCTTACAAAGGCAGCTCGTCAAGGCAATTGGACGATAGCTCAGAGGATCTTTGGGGTTCTTGCCAGGTTTCGGGATCGGAATCACGATGCTTTCTTGCCAGGAATCAGGAAATTTTTGTTCATTCCAGATTCTGTTGAAAAGAAAAAGAATGTTGAACAAAGAATCTGATGATAGGTGGCGAAGCATATAATATGAGATTCCGTCCGCCCCAGGACTGGTGTTATGTGCTTGAGATAACGCCTTCTTCAATTCAAACATCATAAGCTCACAGTTATAGGAGAGGGTTTTTCTGCTTTTAAAATTAAGACGTGTACGTTCAGCTCGACTCTTAGTCGCTTGAAAAGCAGGACTATAAGAGTCGGAGCTCGACACGAGTGCAAAAGCCTCTCCAATGACGTTGGCAATGTCATGTGGAGATGAGTATACAGCAGCCGTGGTTTCTAATATCGGAATGGTCGATTCTCGATATAGACCATTGGCTGCTTTCACTTTCCTCCACAACTGCTTGCTTGATGTTGAGGATGTTATTGAGGAGACGTATCTAATCCAAGATTCTCTCTGGCTCTGACGTCTCACCTTGCGAGCAAAGGCCTTGGCGTTTTTAAATGCGACCAGGTTGGTAGTAGTCGGGTATCTCCGAAATATATTCCACAGCTTCTTTTGTCTCTTGTAAGCAGTTTGGCATTGGATGTTCCACCATGGCTTACATATACTGCGTGGTTGAGAGGAACGTTTGGGAATGGTTATATCAGCAGCCTTAATAATTGCGTTGGTGACATTGTTGACAGCGATGTTAATATCATCCATTTTAACCATTGTTTCCGTAACCACTGCTAGTTGTGAAAATGTAACCCAGTCCGCTCGATGATATAAGTAGGTAGGCGGTCGGTGCACTCTGACACTACTATCATGCGAGACGAAAAGGGGGAAGTGATCGCTGTTAAGTAAATCACTCCCTACTACGAGATTCAACAACGGAAGGAGCGTTGGAGAACAGATGGCTAAGTCAACTGAATGGAAAGTTCTAGTGGGTTCGTGAAAGTGCGTTTTCTCGTCGTTATTGAGCAAACAGAGAGCGTGATCTGTTATCAACTTTTCAATCTGTTGCCCTCGACGGTTCGCACTATCACTTCCCCACAGGGTACTGTGACCATTCAGGTCACCAAGCAGAATAAAAGGGACTGGAAGCTGAAATATCAGTCCATTAAGTTCCTCTTGTGTGATGACAGCATGTGGTGGCAGGTATAGGCAGCAGACTGTAACAAGAGAATGAATGTGGATTCTTACGGCTACAGCCTGTAAAGATGTGCGAAGTGTAACTATAGTGCTGGGAAAATCGTGTGAAGTTAAAATGCACACACCTCCAGACACTGTAGTACCAGCATCATGATCTTTTCTAATGCAACTATACCTGCGTATCTTGCATATGTGGGAGGATTTCAAGAAAGTTTCCTGAAGAGCCACACATGCGGGATGGTAAGAAGATATCATCGTTTTTATGTCATCTATTTTAGATCGGAAACCACGACAGTTCCATGAGACAAAGGAAGTAATTTTTGTTTAAAATGGGAATTAGAATCACGACGAATCTACTTCTATATCTCCGTCGTCCTCCGAAAAATCCGACGCATGGATTCGTAATTCTAATTCTTCGGCTGCGTGCCGAAGAAGATGTTTTGAAGTTTTTGGTAGGTTTCTTAAGTGTTTGGAATTTTTATATTTTGTGTTGGATCCATCAGTTTTAGGTCTTTTAAGTGTTTTTTGAGTTTGTTCTTTTGATATTGGTATTTGAGAACTAGCGTCGGTATTTTTTGAGGATGTGGCAGATGATTGTTTAGCGAATTGCTTGGGTGAATTAGATTTGGATGATGAATTATTGTTTTTGGAAGGTGAGTTTTTATTAGATGTAATGACTGCTGAAGGAGATTCTGTTTGTGTGGCTATGGTTTGATAAGTTTTTTTAACTATTGTTGAATACGATATTCCTGTTTTGGGGGTTCGAGAATCGACTATTTTTCGGGCCTCGGGATAAGAAATTTTTTGTGCAACCTTCACAGATTGAATTTCTTTCTCGAGAACCCATTTCGGACAGGTCCTGGAAAATGAGGGATGGTCTCCTCCACAGTTAACGCAATGAGCCGTAGCGGAGCAGCCGTCACTCTCGTGACCCACATCACCGCAACGGGCACATTTCATCTGGCTGCGACAGGAGATTTTCGAATGTCCGAAACTCTGGCAGCCGAAGCAGCGCAGAGGATTCGGGACATAAGCTCGAACTGGACAGCTCAGATATGCGGCTGTGATTCGTGTCGGCAGAATTGGTGTGTCGAACGTCAATATTAGATGTTTGGTGGGAAGGATCTTCCCATCACGACGTATTGTAATACGACGAACACCAACTACATGCTGATCACGAACATTTTCCAGGATTTCTACTTCTGGAGAAAAAAGAAGGTCCGGTTCGGAGATCACGCCACGTGAAGTATTTAGTGAAAAATGAGGGGATACAGATATAGTAAAAGAGCCGAGTGTTTTTGCGTTGTGGAGTATATTTGCCTGTGTTTCAGTTGAGACTTCGACCAGAAGATCCCCGGAACGAAGTTTTTTAAGAGATTTAATATTGCCTATAAAAGATTGGAATGTTTTATGGATCAAGAACGGTGAAACAGAAGAAAAAGAGTTTTGTATGGGGTTTGAACTAAGAGAGTTGTTAACAAGTTTAACTAAGAAAAAACGAGCATTAGAAATGTTAATTTTCATTTGTTGCTCCCCTCGAGGGGGAGAAGAATTTGTAGTATTTTCCATCATAGAAAAAGAGATAATATTCGGTCACCGACAGCACCACCCACCACGGAGTCCAACAAGGGGATGCAGACAACTGTATCGGCGCTAATCGGCGACTATACGCGCACGGCGCACCCCTGAGACAGCCTCCACCCTTAGCGAGGTGTCCAGTAAGTGGCCGATTGCTTAGCCCTAGCCAAAAAACGACCAGCCGATTGATGAGCACGGGACCAATGCACACCACCCGTTTACCCGAAGCCGGGGCCGAAGCAGTGTATTGGGTCAGTATATCGTCCCTCAACTGCCAGGATCCCCTTTTCCAGGGACACGGGTATCCACGCACGGCAAACACGTGGGTGATATAATCCCCAAGAGGAGCTGAAAGCACAGACTGACCAAAAGCTTCTCAAGGGGAGCCCTCACCTCCGGAGAGGCAACCACAACGAGGGAGGAAGAAAAAGCAAAAAGCAGAAGGGTAGAGGAGGAGAAGAACGAAAGGGAGAAAAGATCACTCAGGTACCCCGGGGTTGTGAAGCCCGTACAAACCTAAAAAAGGAATGCCCCTGGGGGCACAAGTACGATCAGATCCCCATGATAACTTAGATAAAACTCGTAAGATGTTAAGAGCCTTTTCGCAACGTTTGCGTAGATTTAAAATATGCGGTTGAAAAGTCAACTTCTTGTCAAATATGATACCTAAAAATTTAAAATTGTCCACAACATTAATTAAAATATCTTTGAAAAATATTTCAGGGTCAAGATGAAGATTTCGTTTTTTGCAGAAATAAACACATGCAGTTTTTGAAGGTGAAAAACTGAATCCATTTTCATTTGTCCAATTAGTGATTTTGTCAACCTGTTGAAGTTGTCTCTCTATTAAACGAATGTCTTTAGCTGCGCATGAAATTTGCAGATCGTCAACGTAAATAAGACCTTTTAATGATCGAGGCAATTGAGAAACAATATCATTAATCTTTAAAATAAATAGTCACACTTAAAACACTGCCTTGTGGCACTCCCTCCAATCCTTACTTTAAAATATCTTTTTTTTTTTTAAATTTTGAATAGGCAGATTACCTCTTATATTATTGTTAAAATTGTCCTTTAAAATTCCATATCTCCATGTTCCGTCGTACGCTTTTTCGATATCGAAGAAAATCGAGACGAAATGTTTATTTTGAACAAAAGCATTTCTAATTTCAGTCTCGAGAGCGACCAAATTGTCAACAGTGGATCGACCTTTACGGAAACCACTTTGAAGTGGAGAGAGAAATTTGTCTTTTTCTAAAATATAAATTAACTACGCGTTCACCATCTTTTCTAGAATTTTGCATAAGCAGCTTGTCAGGGCTATTGGACGGTGGTTCGAAGGGTTCTTGGGATCTTTATTCGGTTTAAGGATGGGTATTATGGTAGCATATCTCCAAGACTGCGGAAAAGTGTGCTCGTTCCAAATTCTGTTATAAAATTTCAGGAGGTTATTTAGAGAACTATTTGAGAGATGTTTGAGCATGATGTAACTAATATTATCTGGGCCGGGATTTGATTTGTGAACTAAGGATAAAGCCTTTGTTAATTCAGAAAAAGTAAAATTACAATTATAAGATAATATGCGGTTTGAAGTAAAATGAACTTTATTCTTTTCAGATGTAACTTTAATTTTGTTAAAACTTTCAGTGTAGTTATTGGAGCTGGATATGTCGGAAAGGCATGAACCAATTGTGTTTGCTATGTCTTTGGGTGCCGATAGTATTTGGTTATTATGTTCTAGAATAGGAATTTGTCTATTGGGGTAAACACCGGAAATTCTTTTGATCCTGTTCCATAGTTGTTTACTTGTGGTCTTGCTATTTATACTGTTTACATAATTCACCCAAGAATCCCCCTTACTACGTCGTTGTATTTTTCGAAATGCCGCTTGTTTTTTTTTATAAATAATATAATTTTTACTTGTTGGATATCTATTGAAGATATTCCAGGCCTTCCTTTGTTTCCGGTAAGCATCGCTACAATCGTCATTCCACCAAGGTTTCTTCTGTTTTTTAGGCGCATTAATAACTTGAAATATCTGCGAGGCTAGTAAACAGTGGCCAGTTGGCAGTTTCAAAGATGTAGTTAGTTTGGCTGACAGAGTGAGGTTGGTATTGTGGCCTTCATATTTAAGTTTAATTGGATAATGGTCGCTATTTTAAAGGTAAGGATCCACAGAAAAAGTCCAAAATGGTAAAATTGAAGGAGTGCAAATTGCCAGATCTATTGAATGGTAGGTGAGTGAAGGTGAGTGAAAGTAAGTAGGTTGGCCGTTATTCATTATACATAAATCATTGTCTGTTATTAATTTTTCAATTTGTTTTCCTCTACTATTAGTGTCTGAACTGCCCCAGAGAATATGATGGCCATTTAGGTCACCGAGTATAATGAATGGTTGCGGAAGTTGATCTATTATATTATTTAAGTCAGAAGTGGCGATATGGGTATTAGGAGGTAGGTATAAGTTGCATATTGTTATTAAAGTATTGACATGAAGTCTAACAGCAACAGCTTGGAGATTTGTTTTGAGATTAATTTGAGTAACTGGTAAGTCATGGGAGGTAAGCAAAGCAACACCTCCACATGCTCTTTGGCCATCATCGTAATCTTTTCTAAATATTGTGAAATGACGAATGTTGGTGTTATCATTGTGTTTTAGATAGGTCTCCTGGAGGGCGATTGCAGCTGGCTTATGTTTGTTTACTATTTCTTTAATATCATCGAATATATTACGAAAACTCCGGCAGTTCCAGGAAAGAAAGGAAGCCATAAAAATAAAGTATAAAAGAAGAGAAAAACTACTTGTGGTTTCTCGTCCTAGGACGACGTTTGTCTTGCCGAGGATCCTTCTTGGACTTGTGTGGCGAAGTTTCCAAGTCCTCATCTTCTATAGAGGAAATATCGCTTTCACTGTTATAGAGATTAATGAGGTCACTAGTAGAAGGATTAGTTATAAATTTATGGATGAAACGACGGGCTTTAGAGATGTTTGAGAAGAACTTTTTGCTATTTTAATATTGTTTTGTTCAGATGATATGGCTCTTTTTAAAGAAGTATTTGTAGATCGATTTGGTTTGTTTATGATTTTTGTATTCGATGAGGTTGTAGCTGATGCTTTAGAAATAGAAGGGGTGAATAGAAGGTTCGTTGAAGTTTTATGTTGGTCAGATGGCTTAAACATAGTTACATTGGTTTGAGTTCCGTTGGTCTTGAAAGTTTTTTTTTAACTATTGAAGAGTATGATATTCCAGGTTTCGGGGTGTGATCATTTACGAGTTTTCGGGCCTCCGGTAATGAAATGTTTTGTTGAACTTTAATAGTTTGAATTTCTTTTTCAGTTTGAAATTGAGGACAAGACCTGGCAAAAGTTGGATGGTCACCTTTGCAGTTGACACAGCAAAGGGATGATGTAGTACAGACATCGGTCTTATGTTCTGTACTACAGCATTTCGTGCAGGTTTCTTTGCCACGGCAAGCAAGGAAAGAGTGGCCGAATCTCTGACATTTAAAACAACGGACTGGGTTAGGAATGAAAGGTCGTACTAGGCAATTCATATAGGCTATTTTAATATGCTTTGGTAGACTTGGTGTATTGAATGTTAGTATTATGTGTTTAGTGGGAATGTTTTGACCATTTCTTGAAATAGTTATTCTTTTGACATTTGTTACGTATTGTTGGGACAGGGATTCAAGGATGTCTTGTTCGGTGTCATGAACTAGGTCCGATTCAGAAATTACTCCTCGCGATGAATTTAATGTTTTGTGTGGTGTTACAGTTACAGCTATTGGGCCGACGAGTTTTATTTTTTGTATATTTGAAGCCTGAGTTTCATTTGAAACCTCAACAAGTACATCTCCAGCAAGTGTTTTTTTTATGTTTTTAGTTTCTCCTACCATTCCTAATATAGTTTTATGTAGCAAAATTTCCGATACATTTTTTAGGTTTCCCTCATTACTTTTAATTATAATTTTTTTTTGTTCTGATGTATTTTTTCCATTATTTTGATTACATAGTTGCTCCACTGAAGGAGAAATAGGTTTTAGATTTTCCATGTTTGAGAAGTAAATGTTCAGTCCCCAGCGGCACCACCCACCATGGTGTCCAACGCGGGGATACATGTTAATGTACCGGTGCTAACCAGGGACTATACGAACCCCACTCACCTCTATGACTCCCTAAGGAGCTAGTTGGTGAGCGGGTCCTTAGCCCAAGCAGGGTATTCCCACCTGCCGATCAATGTACTGGGACCAAAGTACACTTCCTGTTTATACGAAGCAGGAGCCGAAGCAATGTATTGGGGCGTTATGTTGTCCCTCAATCACCAGGATCTCCCTTTCCGAAGACACAGGTCTCCACGCACGGCAAACACGTGGGTGATATAATCCCCAAGAGGAGCTAAAAGCACAGACTAGCGAAAAGCTTCTCAAGGGGAGCCCTCACCTCCGAAGAGGCAACCACAACGAGGGAGGAAGAAAAAGCAAAAAGTAGAAGAGAGAGAAAAGGAAAGGGAGAAAAGATCACTCAGGTACCCCGGGGTACCCGTACAAACCTAAAGAAGGAATGCTCCTGGGGGCCAAGTGAGGCAATAATCAAGCTCACTGCTGTTGAAAAGCTCAAGGAAAAAACTGGAAGAGCTACGAAATGAATGCTTTACCCTCCTTGAGGATAAAGACTTGCCGGAATTTGAAACTTCCCTTTTGGAAATCGAAAGCGATTTGGAGGAATTGGAGGTGAGTTTCCATAGATTACTCGTTTCTCCAAATTCTAATACTAAAGAAGCAACTCGAACTGAAACAGCAGCGAAAATAAAACTGCCGTTTATTCCATTGCCTTCCTTTTCTGGCAATTTTGCTGACTTGATGTCGTTTAAAACCCAATTTGTCTCATTAATAGAAAATAACAAACAATTAGTAGATTCGCATAAGTTATATTATTTAAAATCTGCTTTAACAAGAGAAGCTAATAAAGTAGTAAATATCGATGATTCATATTCATCATTGTTTGAAACATTAACTAATAGATATGAGAATATAAGGTTAACTGTCAAAAGTCATATTTCTGGAATAGTAACTTTAAATAAGATAAAAATGGAATCTGCAAATAACTCAGACTTTTCGTTGATAACCTGTTAAATCATATAAGAGGTCTCAAACAGTTAGATTTAGTGCCAAATAATTTATGCGAAGCTTTCTTAATTAATGTTGTGTTGCATAAGCTTGATGACGAAACCAGGAAACAATTCAAAATGACGCTAAATAGTACTGAATTACCGACTTGGAAAGTTTTGTTGAAACGATGTCAGATTTTGGAATGTATTCAGAAAAACATTCCAGTTAAAACAAGAAATATTCCCCAACAAGCTAAATCTTTCATGATGAGCGCAAGGGAATCTTGTGTTTTGTGTCACAGTAGAAATCATTTTGTATCGAAGTGCGATTTATTTCTGAAAGCCAATCCCTCCGAAAGATTTGACCTAGTTAAGAAACACGCATTACGCCTGAATTGCCTTAAAAGTAAATATCGAGTGGCAGCATGCACTTCAAAGTATAGTTGCAGAGGTTGCGGGAAACGCCATAATTCTTGGCTTTGTAGAAACAATACTGCAGCTGGCGAGGCGAATGAATCAGATCCCCCAGTTCTTCCCCCTTCTGCTGAAAGTCCGATTTCTTGTTTTGTCAAACAACCGAAGTATAGAAAAGTAATACCCCCAACAGCAATCGTGTTAATTTATGATGCACGTGGCATTTCTTGTTCATGCAGAGCCATTTTAGATTCTGGAAGTATGGTGAATATTATGTCTAAACGATTGGAAGTTGCGCTGAGATTGAAAAAAGAAAAAAGTAATATTTCGATATCAGGTTTTTCTAACTGTTCGTTTAATGTCAAAGAGGAAACCTCAGCTACAGTTCACAATGAAAGTAAAATATTCACTGAGAGACTTCGTTTTCTAGTTGTTAATAATATAACTGACTTAATGCCTTCAAATTGTTTGGATATTTCTAAAATTAATTTGCCAGATAATGTGATCCTAGCTGACCCTAAGTTTCATTCCCCTGGGAAAATAGATTTGCTTTTGGGAGGTGAAACGTTTTTTAATCTTTTGAAAAATGGGAAGATTCAATTATCTCCTTCGATAATCTTGCAAGAAACTGTTTTTGGGTATGTTGTCAGTGGATCATATGAAGGTATTGGGCAGTCAAAACATTGTGGATTTATTTCGGAGGTTGACAATTTAGAAACATTGGTTAGTATATTTTGGGAAGTAGAATCTGTTCTTGAACATCCCACTTCAAAATGCAAAGAAGAATTAGATTGTGAGGAATTATTTTCCAAAACTCATTATATACAGGGACAACAATGGCAAATACGTTGTCACTCTCCCAATGAAAGAAAAGATCCAATTAGGGGATTCTTTGAAATTAGCCAATTTAAGACTAAATAGCCAACGGATTAAATTAAATAAAAATCCTGAACTAGCTGAACGTTATTGCAATTTCATGCAAGAGTATGAAGACTTGGGACATATGGAGGAGTGCAGGGGGGATGATTCTGTAATGGCTCACAATAGATGGCACCATGGGCGAACGACAAGCGTTGTTGGGAACGCCAGGGGGCCCCGAGGAGAAAGAACCAGACCCTTTTCGGCCAACGGAGCGAGACGTTCACCTCGACACTTCTTCCCCGTTCTCTCCCAACATCGAGAAAAGCTGTTTGATCGACAAAACCTTGTACCAGTATTTTATAGATTTAGTCAGCAAAAAAAGTTATATTTAGGTAGGATTGTGTGTGCCTATAAGTATCCCGAACAGCGGATCAATTCTAAGCCTAGATATGCAATGCCTCACCACGCAGTGGAAAACATCAATAGCAGCACTACGCATTTGCGAATAGTATTTAATGCTTCTGCACCCTCCACATCTGGATTCTCCTTAAATGACTGTTTGTTAAATGAAGGTGTAGTTCAAAAGGACCTTTTTTCGATCCTACTAAGATTTAAGGAACATAAGGTAGCCTTCACTTGCGATATTAGAAAAATGTACAGGCAAATTTGGGTAGTACATCCAGATCAGTGCGCACTTCAGTCCATCGTATGGAAAAATACTTTCGATGAAGAAGCTAAATTTTATAAGTTGCTGACTGTAACTTATGGAACAAAAAGGGCTCCATACTTAGCGACGCAAGTTCTAAAGCAATTAGCTAGCGATGAAAAAAAAAATTTTCTTTTGGCCTCCGTTGCAGCGCAGGACTTTTATGTTGATGACATTTTAACTGGGGCTATAGACGTTTCTACAGCCATAGAACTGCAAAAGCAATTCATCGCCATGCTGAAAACAGGTGGTATGGAACTTCACAAGTGGTGCTCTAACAGCAAAACACTCCTGCAGCAAGTTCCATTCAGTGACCAGGAGTACTATTTCGAGGACTCTGATAAGAAAACGACTAGAAGTAAAGTCCTATTTTCATTGAGTTTTCAATGTCTCACCGAACAGGTTTCTGAGCTATGTGAAATAAGCTTACGAAACGATGTAAATGCACTCCTATATTGTCATTGTAAGAGCCTTGTATTGCACAGTATGAAGCAAAAATCCTGAAATGTTAAAACTTAATTATGTATTTCATTATCAATATTACATTACAACCTAAGTATTGGAATTACAAATTTATACTAGTTTAGTGCAAGTGTAATATGTTATATGTAACATCAAGAATTGAAATTTTTGCAGAAATTCAGATTTAAGTTTACAGAAATAGTTTCAATTTTAAAGTTAGTTTTATAATTACTAAAAAACACTCATACTACTTTTCAAATATTTTAGTTCTGTAAAAAAAAAAATTTCATTCTTATTTTAGGGGTTCCCTTTAAAATAAAATTATGAAATTTTATATTTCCTGTTAAAAGTTATTATTTCCTCAAATTATGGTATGAAACCAAATCTATAAAATGCAGAAAAACTAAATTTTAAAATGAAGTCTTACAAAGTACACATTCTTGATATTCGAATTCAAGAGTACATTCTAAATTTCTATTACAATGTAAATATCTCAAAAACACACTTCTCAATAATGAATACCTTTTTTCATTCTTTAATACTTTTCTTGAAAGATTTATTAATATAAACAACTACGCAACCGATGACTAATTCTTCGTGAATAGCCTTTCATTTTCATTTTACTGCTTCTGTTCAACCGGTATAGTGGTTAAGGTGATAGCCTCAAGATCGGAAGGTTCCTGGTTCGAATCCGGGTCTGGATGTTTGCAAGCATATGGTGTAGAGGCGGCTGGTGCACCTTAAATCTGTCGTTGCCAAAAGTCTCACGTTGGGTTGATGTGGAAGTTTGGAGAATGAAGTGCCAGCTCAGGTGTTGCCTCGTCATCTGACAGTGTTACAAAATTCCGTGGTGTTGTCTTCGGATCTTCCTCTTAGGGGATTGATCCCGGACCGTCGTCATTAGCCCGTTGTGTTGCTCTAGTACGACGTTAATTAAAAATTACCAAATTTAAAATAGGGGTAATTAGTAATTTCTAATTAACGTCGTACTAGAGCAACACAACGGGCTATTGAGGACGGTCCGGGATCAATCCCCTAAGAGGAAGATCCGAAGACAACACCACGGAATTTTGTAACACTGTCAGATGACGAGGCAACACCTGAGCTGGCACCCCCTCTCCAAACTTCCACACCAACCCAATTTAAAATAGGGGATAGGGATAAGTATTTCTGCTTTTAATTTTTGTTTTTCTTCGTGGGGTCAGGTGTGATCACTGCTCGCCAACCTCCGGTGATTGCTACGAATTCCCATTTAGTATGCTATTGCTTCGCAAACCAACACCACGGGCAACGCCGTGATGGCCTCGTCATTGTCCAAATGCAGCCAAATTCGAATTGCGAAGAGATCCAATCGGCGTGACGTAACAATCTCTTGCGAAAATATAAATATTCAATTGAAAATTTTTTTATTTAAAGAAAATCAAATGTACAAGGTATCGATCTAATGTAAAATTTTCCTTGTCCATGACAGTTCTTTTCGTGGGGTCATGTGTTACCACTGTTCGCTAACCCCGGTGATTGCTGCGCTGGCCCCATATTCGTATTTAAAAAATAAAAAAAGTTACACTTTAAAAATTATTTATTCAAAGAAAATCATATTTGTATGTTTCGATCTGTTGTAAAATTATCCACAGATTTTAAATCCGTTGAAATTTTTACTCTATCTTTAACGATCTAGGAGATAGAAAAAGAACTACATAACTCCAGTTAAAACCTTATTTGTTTTGCTCGTCCGCTGAAATCGTTGCTCGGAAAATGAAACGGAAAAAATAATTTTAGAATATTTGATCTCTTTATACTGTTGCCATTCAAAGGAAAACAATAATTAAATTCCAATAAATTAATTTTAAAATGCATTACATTAAATGCAAGCTATATTAAATTTTAAAAAATCTGGCGCGATACAAAAATTGCAAAAAAATTTATCTATTATCTGTGCCAAATTTCATTGTTATAAGTGCCATGATTCATTAGGACACTGATCACAGAGAGAGAAACACAGACAAACACTTCCTTTTCAAATAGTAGAGATACAGCATCTGTTCTTGCTGATCATTGTTTTTCGAAGCTCTTTTCACTGCACTTAAAGACACTGTAACAACTTTCCTCGAACCCTACTGAAAAGACATTTTAAGATCTCGTTGCCCCTTTTGGTGATCCAGGGACCTACGCGGCCGCCTAGTCCGCCACTGTCGTCGTCAAAAATCTCATCCGTACAGAAATCTTACATGAGGTGTAAAAGATACACTTAATTTTTCTGCTATTCTGTCAGAATTTAATTTTCTTTTAACTAATCATGATGTCAGTTTCCATTAAAATTAGTGATTTGTATTATGTCACCGTTTTATCAAATTGTGCAAACTTCCTAAATTCCAAAAACAGATCTCCAAACAATTTCTATTTTGCATTTAAACCTTTTCAGACACCCTCAAGCTCATTATTCACTTTGTTTCCGACTTTTAAAGAGACTTCCAGAATAATCTTCCATCCCGCTGTTTTTGTTTGCTTTATAAGAACTCAAACAAAAAGGGCAAGGTTGATACAATAATTTTGTTAAATTCTTTTCATTAAACCAAGTAAAATAAATGTTACAAATTTAAAAATTGTTTTTATTTATTAAAAATTTAAATATTTCAGTAATAATAATCACAGTAAAAAGAAGTAAAATAGTAAAAATGGTAAATTTTTGCTAAAACCTAACAATTAGATTAAAAAAAAATTTAATCAAAATTGTAAAATGTATTTTTGGACCAAACAAGTATTATATTTTAAAACTTATTGACATTTTTTTAGGACCCGAAGGATTGGTCGTATCAAGAGCCGCAATTCTCTTGAAGTGACACAAAATGAAGCCAGGAGGGAAAAATTCCACTGTGTGGGAGTTCTTCACAAAAAGCACGGATAAAAAAATAACTACGTGCAATATTTGCAAAAAAAAATTTTCTTTTTGTGGAAATACATCAAACCTTCACAAGCATCTTGAGCGATTACACCCTATCCAGGCTCATCTGTCCGAACGTCCTGTAGATGACCAAGTGGTGTTACAACAATCATACAGTAAAGAAAAAGAAAGAGTTCCAGTTTTGGCGCAGGCGAATTGCCCCGTTGCCATGCCATCAACATCAACTTTTGACCAAACAAAAAAGAGAAGTAATGACAGTGAGAAGGATTCCGTTTTCCAAAAACGGCCTCGACAGGTGAAATTATTTGGAGCACAATGTAGCACAGAACTTACAGAGGCACAAAAAAAAAGAGAAATGGATGAAAAATTCAACAAAATGATTACACTAGATTATCAGCCATTGTCGAGGACAAAGGTTTCAGAGAGTTCGTCTGTAAATTAAACCCTCTATAAAATACCAAGTCGAAAACATTTATCAGAGACTTTACTCCCAAGGTTGTATGAAGCATCAGCCTCTAAATTAATAACAACCCTTAATTCTGTGCAATATATTGCAATAACCACTGACATTTGGACCTCGGACAGCGCACACACAGTTACATAACAGTAACAAGTCACTTCATTTTTGATGACAAAATATGTTCACGAACTTTATCTACTAGAGAAATTGTTGAACCGCACACCGGAGAGAACATTGCCAAAGTTATTAAAAATATTCTAATCAATTGGAACATTTTCGACAAAATAGTTACTGTTGTTTCTGACAATGCCCACAATATTAAAAATGCAATTCATGAGCATTTAGGAAAGCATCACCATCCTTGTGTGGCCCACACGTTAAATTTGAGTGTTTCGGGAGCATTAGCTTTCAACATTCCTTTGAGCGAAATTTTGAAAAAGTGCAGAAACCTGGTTGGCCATTTTAAGTATAGTTCTCAATCCTCCGAGAAACTAAAAAATATTCAAAAAGAAATGGGATTTCCAATATTAAAGGTGAAACAAGATGTACCTACTAGATGGAACTCCTGTTTGATTATGATCGAGAGACTTTTAAAAATAAAAGAGTCTCTATCTGTGGTTTTAACAAGCTTGCCAAAAGCGCCAGAATCTTTAGATGGTTCGCAATGGGCTGCATTAAAAGATTGTTCTGCAATTTTAAAACCCATAGAATGTTTAAGCACTGTTCTCTCCGGTGAGAAGTATCCAACTATTTCTCTAATAATATCTCTAATTAGAGGTTTACAACATTCACTGAAATACATACAGACTGAAACGGAGTGTGGCGAAAGCTTGCAAACAAGCTTTATTCACATAATAAATCGGCGTCTAGGTTTGTTGGAACAAACCAAAGCAATTGGTAAGGCAACATTGCTTGATCCAAGGTTCAAGAAGGTAGCTTTTGGATTAGAGGATAACGCAAGCAGTGCCCAAAAATGGCTTCTTGCAGAATTAAATGCTATGTTTGCACAAACCAAAAGCATGTCAGTAGAGCAGCCCACTCCAGTTCCAGATGCTATGAATTCAAATGACTTGTGGGCATATTTTGACAACAAAATGAATCACATTAAATTAAACGCAACACCAACATCTACTGGTTTAATAACGTTAAGGCAATATTTTGAGAACTTCCGTATGTAGAAAGATCCCAAAACCCCCTGGAGTTTTGGAAAAAACATAAATTTGTTTTTCCAGAATTGTATGAACTAGCAACCAAATACCTTTGCATACCAGGGACCTCCGTTCCATCCGAAAGGGTTTTCTCAAAGGCTGGCCAGGTCGCAAATGTCAGAAGAAATAGGCTTTCGCCAAAAAACTTAGACTATTTACATTTTTTAAATGATTCAGCGTTGTGAATCATTTAAAAAAAATGAATAGTCTTCGATGTTTGGAGGGGGACGCGTTTGCAACTCTGGTGTCATTGCTGAATTTTAAAAATATACCAAGTATAAGCTATTTGTGTAATATCATTTTAATAATAATAAATATTAGAATATATTACAGGTCTCTCTGTCTGGCCCTCTATCTGTAATCTTTTTGAAAATTAGTAATATGGAAAAAACTATTTTTTTATTCAAAATCTTTCATTTTCTGAAAGATACAAACTTAAGATGTACTTTAAAAATACTATAAGCACTTAAACGACAATACTTGTAGCTTCATGAATTAGACTTTTCCAATTCAAATGATTTGACTTTTAGTGCCATCAGAGCCAGGTTTGAATCCTAGTCTTAGCATAGAACATGCATAATAGTTTGGGACCCATTTGAAAATGTATACAGGGTGGTCCCGAATTCATGGTACAAACTTTAATGGTAGGTACAGGACATTGTAACAATGATTTATTGTATAGGAATGTATAGTCGCAAGTGACGCGGTGAGGCGTAAACAGGGGAAATAAAAGGAAAGAGAAATGGAGTGATCGGTTGGTATCATTGCCGGTAGAGGGCAGTAGATGTCTAGCCGCTGTTGAACATGATGCATCGCAGTAGGGAAAAGCGCCATTCACAATTGTGCTGCCGTAGACGATGGGTGACTTTACGTATGCAGAAAAAGCAGACATGCATTACATGTACGGCCGTGCAAATGGTAACGGCAGAGCTGCGTTACGAATGTATCGCGCGGAGTATCCTGATCGACGAATGCCGGATCATAGAATTTTTCAACGGTTACATCGTCAACTTTGTGAAACAGGTGCGTTCGACGTCAACAGACATGGCGCTGGTCGAGTAAGAGCTGTACGCACTCCAAGGCTGGAAGAAAGCATCTTGAACATTGTGGCTGATAGACCCGAGTCAAGCACAAGAACTGTTGCGCGTGACGTAGGTGTGAGTCATCAGACTGTATGCAGAGTGTTAAACGAAAATCGCTTACACCCCTTCCATTTTCAGAAAGTACAAGCATTGAATCCGGCAGATTATCCTCGCCGCGTGAACTTCTGCCTGTGGGTGATGCAGCAATGTGCGTTGCAGCCGGATTTCGTAGATTATGTGCTATTTACAGATGAAGCGACATTTTCACGCAAGGGTGTCTTTAATGCGCACAATTCCCATGTGTGGGCAACCGATAATCCACATGCAACGCGTCGACATGCGTTTCAACAACGTTTCAGTATTAATGTGTGGGCTGGTATTGTGAACGACTTTTTGATTGGCCCATACTTACTACCCACGCGGCTCACTGGCGGAAGCTATCTTATTTTTCTGAAAGAAGTGTTACCACAACTGCTGCATGATGTTCCGATCGCCATTCGTAACCGCATGTGGTTTCAGCACGATGGGGCGCCAGCACACTTCAGCATTGATGTACGGAATTACCTGAATGCCACGTTTGGTACTCGATGGATTGGGCGTGGTGGACCAGTCCCTTGGCCACCCCGATCTCCCGATTTATCGAGCCTCGATTACTTTTTATGGGGACATCTAAAGCATCTTGTTTATGAGACTCCAGTTGACTCAGATGAGGATCTCGTCGCTCGCTTATCTGTAGCTGCTGCAGGTGTGCGTGAAATACCAGGCATCTTTGAACGTGTACGCCAATCGCTCCACCGACGCTGTCAAGCATGTATCGATACTGGTGGACGCAATTTTGAACAATTACTGTAAACATGACACTTGTCAACAACGCTTTCAATAAAATCTTTGTTTTTCCTTTCGGCCGTTATTTCCCCTGTTTTCGCCTCACCGCGTCACTTGCGACTATACATTCCTATACAATAAATCATTGTTACAATGTCCTGTACCTACCATTAAAGTTTGTACCATGAATTCGGGACCACCCTGTATAGTGTATATTAAATGTATATGTATATAAAAATGTATAGTGAAAATGTATATTAAATGTTACAAGAAAGGATAAAGAGTGGCATCAAAACCATCATAAATAATAAGTTTTGATATTTAATCATGATTAGTAATCTTATTTGACTACAATATGCTCCATTTTTTATATTTACAATTGGCATATCCATTTCGAAATACAACTGATAAGTCTTCTGTATATAGTCTGATAAAATACAATTTTAATAAGACATTTAGATCAGTCACTTACACTTACTGATAAATTTGTTAACATGATTTAATTTACTCAAGAAAAACTGTGTAGGATGTCAACAAATGTTTTACCTTTAGCTTTTATTTGAATTCATTTTTTAAATGCATTACCATGTAATAAACTGATTTTTAATAAAATAAATATTGATTTACCATGTCAAAAATTCCCAATTGTTTACTTAAAATAAATATTGGTTTACATGTGTGTTATGTCAAAAACTCAGTTTATTTAACAAATTTATTAATTATGAACAGTGTATAGGGCCTACAGAGAAGTTTAAATAGAAAATCCGATTTAAACAAAAAATCAGTTTAGATTTTAAAATATTTTTTTTACACCCTGGAAAACTAATCAAGAATCATTTGTACAATCTTCCTCATGAAACCATGTAAATGAAGTAAAGTAAACATATTAATGATTTTTTTTAATTGTTGAAATTGGTCCTAGATATATTTGACATAACTTTGGGTTTAAAAAAAAAGTCTAAAGTTCTTTGGTCTAATTAATTTGTGAATGAGTTTTAAAATTGTATGACTACAACTATAAAGGCTCTAGAAAGGAATGCATATACTTTTCAAACTATCTAGTGTTGAACAGAACCAAATTTTATTCAAATGTTCATGAACCTTTTCTGTTATTACTCTTTACTGTAACTTAAGTTACTGCATTGAATTTAATTCTGTGAACTTAAAAATATCAGTAAATTAACAATATTCCCAAAGTTTAGCTTTTTATTAGTTTGTTGAACAATTCAAGTGAATATTTTGTTTTCCCGTTATTCTTTGCCAGTATATTTATACTTTAAGGTCAGTATATTTGTCTACATGTAACACAAGTTACCGTGGAATAGCCCAAACACATTTTCCTTTTTAAGTACAACTTCATTTCAGGAAAATTGAAAAACTACAATTATTGACTAAACGTAGATTAATAAAAACAACTGTTTATCTTTCTTTCAGTGCACTAAACACGCTTCAGTTGATAAAAATATATTGCTCTTATGGTTCTTACTATCAATTTTTTTTTTTTTAATGTTTTCGAATACTTGCTCAATACTTCAGCCTATCACTCATGTAACAAAATCTTAACATATATTTAAACTTTGAAAGTTATTAATAACTTTTCAATCACAAATTTTACACAAGACTATACAGAAATCTTACCTGTAGTATAAAAGTTACTTAATTTTTCTACTAATATGTCAGGTATGTTGTTGCACATCCCCCTGGTGTAGGAAAGCCTACACCAGGTCCAGAAGGCCCCGTCGTGCCAGATCCCCATATACTTGCAAAAAGTCCTGATCAACCAACAGCTGCTTATACGAAGCGCCAAGACAGAGAAGAAGGTGATCAGGACTGGCAGGTAGGGAACAGGAACAAGGAGGGAAAATTCTCTCCACGTTCTGAAATTTGATACTTTTAAGATGGCCACTTCAAAATCTGGCCATGGCCGATTGAAAAGGCCGAGGGCCACAGCATGTGATTGATAGTCCAGGGTGATTGCCAGCATACCAATGGTGGGATGGCGTACGGCGCCTTAAGGAAAGCAAACGCTGTTTTCCCAGGGTGTGGACCTCAGTGGGAGTGAGGCGATTCAAACAGTCCATAGGGAGATCACAGCCATTCTTGGCGAGTACATCGGCTGTCTCGTTGCCATACAACCCGATATGCGATGGAATCCATTGGAGGCTTATTGGTGTTTTCAGGCCAATCTCGCAGTGTGATTTACTTTAAACTAATTAAGGTGTCAGTGTTCAACAAAATTAAGGATTTCTATTATGGTGCCGTCTAATCAAATTGAGCACTTTCCTCACAAACAGTAAAAAAATGTCAATTTTTTCATTAAAAGGTTATCCGATACCCTCAAGCTCATATTACTGAATTTGTTAAGCCTGGACAAAATGAATCCATGCGAGGATAAAACACAGAGTTACACACTTTATGCACACAAAAAACATTTGTTTATTATGCACTTTGACTACATCATATCCAGGATCATCATTCCACGCCTCCTGTTGATGACTCAGTAATACAACAATCAACCAGTAAAGAAACAGTTCCAGCTTTGGTACAGGCAATGACGTGATACTTTTGATCGCATGCAGTTGAGACAGCAGGCAGTGCTTGCCGAGTTGAGACAGCAGGCGGTGCCTGCCGAGTTGAGACAGCAGGCAGAGACTAAAAACAACCCTTAATTCTGTGCAATATATTGCAATTACTACTGACATTCGGACCTTGGACAGTGCACGCAGTTATATAACAGTCTCCAGTCATTTCATTTTCGAGGACAAAATGTGCCCCAAAAGTAGTCTACAAGAGAAATTGTTGAATGGCACACCAGAGAGAAAATAGCCCAAGTTCTTAAAAGTATTCTAATCGATTGGAATATTTCCGATAAAATACTTACTGTTGTCCCAGACTAACGACTTATTTTCGGGGTGACTTCGAAGAGTGCCAGCACCCCGACTAATAGTCTATTGTACCTATAATGTAGTCCCTGACAATGCCCAAAACAAAACAAAAATGCAATGCACGAGCATTTAGCGAAGCATTACCATCCTTGTAAGGCCCACACATTAAATTTTGAGCGTCAGAAATATTTTCTTCCAACATATCTTTGAGTGAAATTTTAAAAAGTGCAGGCAAGTATCCTGCTGGGCCATTTCAAGGATTGTGCTTAATCCACAGAGAAACTAAAAATATTAAAAACAGATGGGATTTCCAATATTAAAGGGGAAACAAGATGTACCAACATGATGGAACTCTCGTCTGGTAATGATTAAGACTTAAAAATAAAAACGTCCCCATCTGTGGTTAAAACAAGCTCACCAAAAGCTCCAGAAACTTTAGATAGATCCCAATGGGCGGTATTAAAAGATTGTTCTGCGATTTTAAAACCCATAGAATGTTTAAGCACTGTTCTTTCCAGTGAGAAGAATCCAACTATTTCTCTAATAATAACTCTAATTAGAGGTTTACAACACTCATTGGAAAACACAGACTAAAACGGAGTGTGGCGGAAACTTGAAAACAAACTTCATTGACATAAATCAGTGTCAAAGTTTGTTGGAAGTAAACAAACATTGGTAAGGCAACATTACTTGATCCAAGGTTTAAGATAGCTTTTGGATTAGGGGAAAACTCAAGTAATGCCCCAAAATGGCTTCTTGCCAAAGTAAACGCCACTGGACGATAGCTCATTAATTGTATCTCAAAACAATACTCATATTTCAGTGGACTGTAAGTTTTATTTTAACACACTCACGCAAGACCGCGCTCGTCGCCATCTTGCTCCAGTCTGACACACTCAAGAACTCTACTCACTTCACTTCTTATTTCAGGACGGAACATTCCGGCCCCCGTTGAATGATTTTCATTCAACTTTACATGATTATTATAATATATTACACAATTGACAATAACAGTTGATACAATATAACAAATAATGGAACACATATAAAATACAATTAGAAAGATGTATTAATACAACCTTTACTCTATGGGTAAAAGACAAATTTTTGATACTGGCCTTTTGAATATTCCTCTTTGTGTTTTAACACTAACTACTCTTACTTTCCCATCATTACCTGGGTATAACTCTATTATTCGACCTAAAGGCCAATTGCAAATTGCAGTATTATCCTCTTTAATAACTACTAAATCATTTATCTTAACATTGTCTTTCTCATATACCCATTTTGTTCTTTGTTGTAAGGAACTCAAATAATTATGAGACCATTTTCTCCAAATTAGCTGAACTAACTTTGTAGTTCTCTGCCATAGTTTTAACTTAGTATCATGAATATTAGTTACAACAGGTTCAACAATACAGTTAATTGTTCTACCTATTAGAAAGTGTCCAGGAGTCAAAGCGTTCAAATCATCTGCATCGGATGAAAAAGGCACAAGAGGACGTGAATTTAGAATACCTTCAATTTGAGTAATTACAGTCAAAAAGCCCTCGTAAGTTGATTTGGCATTTCCCACAACTCTCTTAAGATGGTATTTGAAGGATTTGACCCCTGCTTCCCAGAGGCCTCCAAAATTTGGAGCTCTGGGTGGAATAAACTTCCAATTTATACCTTCACTACTCAAGTATCCAGACAAATCATTGTCAGGAGTTTTAACTAAATCCTGTAATCTCTTAAGTTCCTTGTTAGTACCTATGAAATTTTTTGCATTATCTGAAAAAATACAAGCACTTTTGCCTCTCCTAGCAAAAAATCTCTTTAAGGTTTCTATAAATGCTTGTGAAGAGTTAAATCAGTAACTATCTCTAAATGAATAGCACGTGTAGCAAAACAAATGAATATAGCAACATATACTTTATGATAAATTCCTTTTCTTTGGTACTTATATTTTATAAAAAATGGACCTGAAAAATCTATACCCTGTGAGATCGTGAAATACTGGAGCCACCTGCAACCCAACTGTTGTTTTTGCTTCGCGAGTTTTACGAGCGACAAAAAGGAGTCTGAAACAGAAGCCGCTTCTGCAGGTGTTCTTTCCGACGGATCGCCGACTGGCCTTTGCCGTTGGGGGAACTTGGAGACTGTGGGGGAGGCCGGAGTCGACGGGGAGAGAGCGAGAAGCGAGGTTGAGTTTTCCTCGCGCTGACCCGTGAGATGCACATCTCGATATATGAATATTGATTCTTTGTAAATTGTAAATAATTCTAACTAATAAGAAAGTGATTTTCTTAGCTGTTGGTTGTTTTCTCCTCATATACGATTTTCTGATGCTACCATTTTTGGGAGACGACACCACAACGCGAACAATTGAAGGGATAATTTTCAGTCACTCTTTCTTTTGGCAAATTACCCATGAATTGTTGACATGGGATAGGTTTTACCTTACAGCAAGTCACACAACAGTGAACTATTTTTCTACAAATGGCTCGACCATTTAGTGGCCAGAATTTTAACCTTAATTGAAAAAGTAGAGCCTGAGGTCCCAAATGTAAATATCGTTGATGTACATAATTCACTATCAAATGAGTAAGCTTACTTTTACCTTGCAACAAAATTGGAAATTTTTGATTAACATTTAAATCACTGTTTATTAACCTACCTCCAACTCTTAACAGCCCTTCTTCATCTAGAAATGGATGAAGATTTTTTATTTGACTGTTATATTTTACTTTACCAATTTCTTTAAGAGATATTATCTCTTCTCTGAAATTTTCCCACTGGACCCTTTTTAAAAGAAACGTTTCTGATTTGCTAAGCTCATTAGTATCCAAGGGTCCCTCTAATTTCTTTTTCCTACAATTATCTATAAATCTGAATATAAATGCTAGAATACGAATTATCTCACTATAGTTATTACTAAGATTGATTATAACAGGAACAAATGAACTAATAGAAACAGTATAAACAGAAATAGAATCATTAAATTCACAGTTTTTTAGTTCTTTTGAAAAACTCTCTGGAATAACTGATGCAGGAATATCTCTGTTAGGATAGACCTGTTCCTTTAGGAACAATGGACCATTCCACCACAGCTCACTTTCTCTTAGCTTGTCGGGGCTCACTCCTCTAGACAGAAGCTCGGCAGGGTTCTCCTGGGATGCAACATGTCGCCATTCCATTCCCTCAGTTAATTCTTGTATAGTTGAGATTCTATTCGCAACAAACGTTTTCAGTTGAAATCGTTCCTTTTGAATCCAAGCCAAGACGATTATGGAATCACACCACAAGATGATATTATTCACAGTAATTTTTAATGACGATATCACTCGCTTAATTAGTTTTGCAAGAAGAACTGCTCCGCACAACTCCAATCTAGGAATCGTCACCTGTTTCAAAGGGCACACTCTTGATTTACTGGTCACTAATTTTACACACACTTGACCAGATTTTGATATTGATTTACAGTAAATTGCTGCTCCGTAGGCTGCTTCAGAAGCGTCGCTGAAACCGTGTAGCTCGATCACAGTCGCATCTTTCACTAAAATACACCTACTAATCTCAATGTTGTTGATTAATTGTAAGTTAGCCGAAAACTGCTTCCATTCATTTGCTTCTTTTTCTGGCAGAATATCATTCCAATCAATTTTCAATAGCCATAGTTTTTGCATAAATATTTTTGCTGTAATTATGACTGGAGCTACTAAGCCAATAGGATCGAAGATACTCGCTATAACTGACAATACTTGCCTTTTTGTGGCAATTGCGTCAGCATTAATCTTAATGTTGAAGCTTAAACAATCTTTCTTAGGTTTCCATAAGACACCTAAAGCTTTAGATTCTTCTGAATCACCAAAGGGATAAATTTTGTCATCAGTTTGACATAAATCAGGAGCATTACTACACCATTTGTGTAAAATCATGCCTCCACTCTTTAGAATTTCTGTTAGCTGATTTTTAAGCTTTAATGCAGAGCTTAGGGACTCAGCCCCGGACAGGACATCGTCCATATAATAATCTTCTCTCAGAACAGTTGCTGCCAAAGGAAAATTATTTCCTTCATCTTTTGACAACTGAAGTAATGTTCTCATCGCTAAATATGGGGCGCTCACTGTCCCATATGTCACAGTGGTTAGCTCAAAAATCTTAATTGGATCGTAAAGGCTTTCCTTCCACAATATTTTTTGCAACTTTCTTTGATCCGGATGAATAGCAATTGCCCAATACATTTTTTGAATATCAGCAGTGAAAGCGAAAATGTGTTTTCTAAATCTCACCATTATTGAAAACAAATCCTCCTGTATTACGCCCCCGTTATATTGTATAGAATTAAGAGAGTTTCCTTTAGTTGTTAAAGAAGAAGCATTAAATACTACTCTTAAAGGTGTGGACTTACTTTTCTCTATTCCTCTATACACACCAAGGTGGGGAATATAATACGATCCCTTTTCCTCCTCACTTTCATTGATTTCAATCATATGGCCTAACTGTTGATACTCTTTTAAGAAATCTGAATAGAATTTTAAATACTCGGGCTCTTTTGTTAAACGATTCCATAAAGAATTCAGTTTTTTAATTGCAATTTGTTTGGAACTCCCTAAAGTGTTTGGATCCTCTTTTAAAGGCATTTTAACGACGTACCTACCACTTTCATCTCGTGTATAATTTTCTACAAAATGTTTATCACAAATTAATGTTTCTTTATTTTTGGGTTTTTCAATTTCAATATTCTCAATTTCCCAAAACTTTTTAAGTGTTTTATCTAGGTTACTTTCTTCCTTTAAAAGCCCACAATGAATCCTGTTTTTCCTCTCTGTTGTAAAAGTTCCCGATACAACAAAACCAAAAACAGTATTTTGGAGAATAAGATCGGAGCTACTAATACAAATTTGTCCTGGTTTAAACAACTCATAAAAAAATTCCCGCTCCAAGCAACATGTCTACTTTTTCTGGAATATTAAAGTTATCGTCTGCTAATTTAACATTAGAAAAATCCTGTGTTGAAATGTCAATTGCACTCGTTGGTGTTAAATCAGCGGTAATTTTTGGTACCACGAGAAAATCCAAATTCTTGACAAAACTCATATCCTGATTACAAATTGAAGCGTTGACTCTTTGCTTTATTGTTAAGCCAATGTCGTTTAATCCTGAAACTAAAATTTTAGTTTTTTCTCTTTTTAATTGCAAAAGCTCAATGAAATTACTAGATAAAAAATTAGATTCACTCCCAACGTCTAACAAACACTTCACTCTATATTTATGACCTGTCTCATCAATTAGAAAACATACTACATTCGAAAGTAAAACAGTGCTCTTTTTATTGGTATAAGTACTCATGAAAGCTTTTTCATTGTAAACAAATTCTGCTGCATTGGCGTTCAAGGTCGGAGACTCATCCGTTGCTTTAGAATCGTCAAATTGCTGCGTAGCGTTTCTCTCAATTTTGTTTTTTATCGATGAAACTGATTCTCTTTCGTTTGCAGCACTATTTATTAGCGGAAAATGCAAAGATTTATGATGGCTTTTTTGCAAAAATAGTTAAACTTTGATTTACAGTTCGAAACCATATGTGGATGTAAACAATTAAAACACAACTTATTACTCTTAACACATTCTACTCTATCTTGTACACATAATTTTAAGTAAGACGGACAATTTGTTAAAAAATGATTCTCATGACATAGAACACAATCTAAGGTCTTAATGTCCGACAAAAACACTTTAGCTACACTTTTTGAATTGGTATGTTTACGATTAAAATTATAATTCTCAGTAAAGGTTTTTCCGCGTGACGTATAATACAAATCGATTTCTCTAGCTAATATATCTGGAGGGAACCACTTATCTGCTTGTCTTACGCTGATGTGAGAAGCGGTTTCTTTGTCTAGTGTTTGGAACATTTTATTCGACACAATAAGTTGTTTAAGAGTCTCGAAGTCGGAAACATCTCTTAGTTTTAAATAATAGTCCCAATTTGTCACTAGACGTGATGCAAACTGCACATGTGTTTCATGTGGTTGTTTGTATGCTTTTCTGAAATGCTCTAAGCAAGAATATGGCGTTGGTTGAAACTCCCTAAAGACTAATTCTTTAATTTTCTCATAATTCGCGATATCCTTATCATTCAAGTAAGTTATTATATTCGAGGCTTTATCCCCTAATAAGTTTAACAGTATTTCTGCTTTATAAATCTCAGGGACAACTTTAGTATTAAAAGCGCGCTCTAAAGAGTTAAAGAAAAAAAAACCAACCCTCTGGACGTACAGGAATTCTAACTGTTAAAGTTCTAACACTTTTAATTAATTGATCTAAGGATTCCGATTTTAATTCGCTTTCACTTGCATCGTGCTTAGCTTCGGATCTGATTTTAGCTAGTTCCAATTCCTTTTCGATCTTTTTGACGTCATTATTTGATCTTTCTAGCTTCATTTTCTCAAGATCAATTAGCCTTTGCTCTTCGAGCCTTCGATTCTCAAAAATAGTAGTTGCAAAGTTTTTTACAAATTCATGTTTAGTTGCATAAATAACACTATTTTCAATAGCATCATGTAAATCAGCAATAGTACTATTATCAGACACAGTTAAATTTAGTTCAGCGGCAATAAGCCTCAAATCCTCTTTCTTAGCTCCTTTGAACATTTTCTCACTTAATAACAAAGAGATTATTCAGAATCACTCACGGTAAACAATCCAAGAAACGAAAGTTGAGCACTACGAATTATACATTAAATGCTCCGCTCGATCCGACCAGATGGACGATAGCTCATTAATTGTAACTCAAAACAATACTCATATTTCAGTGGACTGTAAGTTTTATTTAACACACTCACGCAAGACCGCGCTCGTCGCCATCTTGCTCCAGTCCGACACATTCAAGAACTCTACTCACTTCAGTTCTTATTTCAGGACGGAACAGCCACGTTTGCTAAAATCAAACGCTTGTCAGTATAGCAGCCTACACCAGTTCCTATGAAATTCAACAGCAGGAGATGTCATGCAGAGAAAGAAAAGAAATTAACTAAAGGCTTGTCAAAATGATTACCATACATTATCAGCCTTTGTCAATTGACTACTGTATAAAATTCCAAGAAAACATTTCACTCACTCCTTTCAACAACGAGGCCAAGCCTTATTCGAGTAAAGTCTGGATTGGGTTGCCGCCCATCTCCATGGTCAAGAGGCTTAGTTTCATGTAGCACCGATCCTACTTTTTTTCACTGCACAAACGACTAAGGAAAGGTTTGCTGGTTTCACTTACACGTTATGATATACAAGAATCCTGCGAACCAGAACCAGGTACACAGGATAAGAAAGTTTTGTTTAGCCCGCTTGCAAGTGGGGGCTGCACCCAACTGAGAAGTATCCGACTATTAGAATATTATATAGAAGTATCCGATTTCATAGCATCTGGAATGGAGTAGGCAGCTTTACTGACAAGCTTTTGAATTGAGGAAAAATGGCATTTAATTTGTCAAGAAGCTTGCAAGTGGGGGCTGTGCCCAACTGAGAAGTATCCGATTACTTTCCTAATACCTCAAATTGGAGGTTTAACTACACTCGTTAAAAACACATGTACTGAAACCAAGTGTGGGCAAGTTTGAAAACAAGCCATATTGACATTATAAATTGGGGTCCGTTGCTTCGTACGAAAGAAAACCATAGGTGATGCAACATTACTAGATCCAAGGTTTACGATAGCTTTTGGATTAGAGCTCAAATAATGCCATCATAATGGCTTCTTGACGAAATAAAAAAGTTTGTCAGTATACTCCAGTTCCAGATGCCAAGAGTTCAAATGATTTGCAGACAGATTTTTAAGGACAAATTGAGTCAGATAAAATCAAACATAACACCAACATTAACTGGTTTGATAGCATTAAGATAGTAGTTGGAACTTCCATATGAAGATTAAGAAACCCTCGACTTTCGGAAACAAACTTTTCCAGAACTATACGAACTGGAATAAAAGTACCTTTGTATACCAGGAACATCAGTGTCGTGAACATTCGGTTTGAAAAAAGGTTGCCAAGTGGCAATTGGCGAGAAAAAGAGGATTTCGCCAATGGCGAAAGGAGTGGGAGAGTCAATCGGGAAAATCGAAGAGAATCGGACGTATTTGTCCGGGTGCTGTTGAATATACAGCTAATTGTTTAGACTTGTATGTTTTATGTATCAACTGTGATGTGTTCCTTTATGAGAAAATAAATGATTGGGAACCAAGGCAGATCCTTCCTTTCATAGTTAACGACATTTGAATTCGTGCTACTTCACGCTATAACGCTGGCCATGACGCTACCAGGTCGATTTCCGGACTATTTGGTTTACAGCGGTGTCATGTTAAACTAGGAAAGGAACGGCGTGAACGTTCACCGGCGGATGCGAGAAAGTGGCTGGATGAGTTCGGTTCCGTTGGGACTGACTGGTGGTCCGGTGCAAGCTGTTGCTACGGGTCTACTTCTTGTTTGGAATCTGTGCTCCAGGACCGGTGAGGTTGGACGGCGGTGTGCCAGAATTCAGGATTCCTGGATGGTGCTGGAGGTGTTGCCGGATCTTTTCCCTAAGGACATAGGGATGATGACCCTGTAGGATGCTATTCGGTTTGGAGGACTGAACGTTCGAGGTTGGTGCACAGCAAGGAGACTCAACTCAAGGATTATCCAAGTCTTCTAAAATCGCCGGTAAGTGCCATTATTTCTGGACTTCCAAATTTATTAAACGTTGGAACAGATTTTTCTTGTGGCGTATTTTGTTTCGTAACTACATGTGATTTGTGGAAGGTTTTGTAATATTGTGTTTAATCAGTGTCAAATTGCAATATTGTACGTTTTTGAAAATAATATATTTTAAACTAGTGATATTTAATTATTGTTTGTTTAAAAGAAAAACGGTGATTGTGAAACAATATTAAAGCTATTGTGACATCAGAGTTAAAAAAAAAATATTTGGAAATCGCCAAGTGTTTTTAACAAGAATGTGGTAAACCTAAAGGCTAGCGCCAGTGTGTCGCATTTGTTTCACGTTCATCTTCTTTATTTTGAGTTCTGGGGATGTTTATAGTAACTGTTGTAAATAACAGAGTCCTAATTAGGCTGGATTTGTTTTGTTTATGTGTTCATTATTTTGCAGTACTTGCTTTATTGCATTTGTTTAATGGATACGTTGTGGTTGAAATATTTTCATTGGAGTTTTGTATTACTTGTGTGCAGATTATATTGTATTTAGAATTATAGTTGTTTTATATTTTCTGTGTATATTTTTTATTTGGTAAGATGGCGTTTTTGCTACGAGCCAAAAAGGCTGACTTAGTTAGTCTGGCTCATGAATTCGGTGAAGAATTCGGGACTGATGTTAACTTAACTAAGTTAAAGCTTAAATTGTAGCAAATCATAAGTATGATGAGCAAACCGCTATGGACTTGCTTGAATCTATCGCGGCTGAAAGAATCGAAGATCAGGAATGCGCTGACAGGAAGGAAAGGTTAAAACTTCAGTCAGAAAAAGAAAGTCATGATAGGGAACTAGAAGAGCTTAAACTTAGGCTTGAATCGCAAAAACTTCAGTCAGATAAAGAAAGTCATGATAGGGAACTAGAAGAGCTTAAACTTAGGCTTGAATCGCAAAAACTTCAGTCAGACAAAGAAAGTCATGATAGGGAACGAGAAGAGCTTAAACTTAGTCTTGAGTCGCAAAAACTTCAGTCTGAGAGGGAAGAAAAGGAATTAGAGCTTAAATTAAAAATTGAGTCCGAGAAATTTCAAGTTGAAAAATTACGCTTAGAATTGGAGCTAGGTAGGAATATTCCAAATGGAAATTTAAATGTTAATCCTGGTGCGCGTGAAAGGTCGTTAGATGAAATAGTTAAAATGATCAGGATTTTAACGGTAAAACCTCCAGCCAGATCAGAAGGTTGGGATTTTTATTTTTCTAGTTTGGAAAAGGCATTTGTGAATGAAAATATTTCGGACGCGATTAAACCTAGGGTTTTATTGGGGGATAAGATATCTAACTTACTATTGGATGTGAGTGAGGAGGAATTTAGGAATTATGAATTCCTGAAGCAGTTAGTGTTAGATGAATTCGAAACATCTCCAAAATTATGTTTAGATAATTTTCGGAAAGCAAAACGAAATCATTGTTCAATCAATCATTCAATCAATGAAGTTGAATAAAACTTTCGGAATTTAAAATTTTATTCAGAATCAGCTCGATGTGTGAATATACATTGCGGAGTACCACTTCGTTTTGGAATGTCTAGCAGCAATAGCTATCGTTATATTTATAATTTTATATACAATTTAAAAATTCAAACTGAAAGTAACCAATACGAACGATTTATTTATATTAAAAACACAGATCAGAACAGAAATCAAATGGACGAGGGAGAACGAGAGTGAAACTGTAGTTTGCTTCACTTCTGTAGAATATTGACATTTGCATAAATTTAAAAAAATAAAAATTCATTTTATATTCCTTCAAAATTACGTGATCCTAATTCAATAAAGAAAAAATATTGAACAAAATTGATTCAAAATTTGGGTGTTGTTGGACAGTGTTCTAGAAAAACTATGATTGTCGTTTCAAAAATTATCGCTTGAACAGATTAATAACACAACTTTTTTCTTTCAGTGGGTTGGAACCTCGATCTGCTGTCTGTATTGCGAATATAATGCATGAATCACTATGCAAAAAGTAAAATGACACGAATTTGTTGATAAAAAAATAATTTAATGAGAGTTTTATATCGTTTTTGTGTGATTTTTACTATTGATTAATCGTTTATATGTATTCGAATACTTACTCGATACTAGAAAGTACTCGAATACCAAGTACTCGATACTTCAAAGTACTCGATTCCGCCCATCACTAATCAGAACTGGAAACTTTAAATACACGAGCAAGGGAATTTGTTCCGGCGCAAAGTGCATCTTTTGCTGCAAGAACGAAAATAAATACAGGGGTTAGCGGAGTGATGCTGACTACAGCGTTTATTAAGATTCGGAATCCAAAACAAAGCTATTCATTATCGGGAAGAAGCTTGATAGACTGCGGAAGTGAAACATGTTTTCTGTCTGTCGCGATGGCAGAAAGATTGCAATTAAAGAAACAAAAAATAAATGTGTCGGTGACGGGAATTACAGGCGATTCTATGAGTGTTAAATATCGAACTTCTGCGGTTATTTTTAATGAGCCGGGAGATTATATTAAGGAGTTAAGAGTTCTTTATTGTTCCAAAAATAACGCGATTAATACCTAGTAAATTCATGGACATATCAGGGTTAGAAATACCGGAAACAGTGAGGCTTTCCGATCCTGAATTTTATAAACCTAGTAAAATTGATATTTTACTTGCTGATCATTGTTTTTCGAAGCTCTTTTCACTGCACTTAAAGACACTGTAACAACTTTCCTCGAACCCAACTGAAAAGACATTTTAAGATCTCGTTGCCCCTTTTGGTGATCCAGGGACCTACGCGGCCGCCTAGTCCGCCACTGTCGTCGTCAAAACTCTCACCCGTACAGAAATCTTACATGAGGTGTAAAAGATACACTTAATTTTTCTGCTATTCTGTCAGAATTTAATTTTCTTTTAACTAATCATGATGTCAGTTTCCGTTAAATTTAATGATTTGTATTATGTCACCGTTTTATCAAATTGTGCAAACTTCCTAAATTCCAAAAACAGGTCTCCTAACAATTTCGATTTTGCATTTAAACCTTTTCAGACACCCTCAAGCTCATTATTCACTTTGTTTCCGACTTTTAAAAAGACTCCCAGAATAATCTTCCATCCCGCTGTTTTTGTTTGCTTTATAAGAACTCAAACAAAAAGGGCTTAGTTGATACAATAATTTTGTTAAATTCTTTTCATTAAACCAAGTAAAATAAATGTTACAAATTTAAAAATTGTTTTTATTATTAAAAATTTTAATATTTCAGTAATAATAACCACAGTAAAAAGAAGTAAAATAGTAAAAATGGCAAATTTTTGCTAAAACCTACAAATCAGATTAAAAAAAAATTTAATCAAAATTTTAAAATGTATTTTTGGACCAAACAAGTATTATATTTTAAAACTTATTGTGACACACATTTTAGGACCCGAAGGATTGATCGTATCTGTTGAAGTGACACAAAATGAAGCCAGGAGGGAAAAATTCCACTGTGTGGGAGTTCTTCACAAAAAGCACGGATAAAAAAATAACTACGTGCAATATTTGCAAAAAAAAATTTTCTTTTTGTGGAAATACATCAAATCTTCACAAGCATCTTGAGCGATTACACAATATCCAGGCTCATCTGTCCGAACGTCCTATTGATGACCCGGTGGTGTTACAACAATCATACAGTAAAGAAAAAGAAAGAGTTCCAGTTTTGGCGCAGGCGAATTGCCCCGATGCCATGCCATCAACATCAACTTTTCACCAAACAAAAAAGAGAAGTAATGACAATGAGGAGGATTCCTTTTTCTAAAAACGGCCTCGACAGTTGAAATTATTTGGAGCACAATGTAGCACAGAACTTTCAGAGGCACGAAAAAGAGAAATGGATGAAAAACTCATCAAAATGATTACACTAGATTATCAGCCATTGTCGATTGTCGAGGACAAAGGTTTCAGAGAGTTCGTCTGTAAATTAAACCCCCTCTTTAAAATACCAAGTCGAAAACATTTATCAGAGACTGTACTCCCAAGGTTGTATGAAGCATCAGCCTCTAAATTAATAACAACCCTTAATTCTTTGCAATATATTGCAATAACCACTGACATTTGGACCTCGGACAGCGCACACACAGTTACATAACAGTAACAAGTCACTTCATTTTTGATGGAAAAATATGTTCACGAACTTTATCTACTAGAGAAATTGTTGAATCGTACACCGGAGAGAACATTACCAAAGTTCTTAAAAATATTCTAATCAATTGGAACATTTTCGACAAAATAGTTACTGTTGTTTCTGACAATGCCCACAATATTAAAAATGCAATTCATGAGCATTTAGGAAAGCATCACCATCCTTGTGTGGCCCACACGTTAAATTTGAGTGTTTCGGAAGCATTAGCTTCCAACATTCCTTTGAGCGAAATTTTGAAAAAGTGCAGAAAACTGGTTGGCCATTTTAAGTATAGTTCTCAATCCTCTGAAAAACTAAAAAATATTCAAAAAGAAATGGGATTTCCAATATTAAAGGTGAAACAAGATGTACCTACTAGATGGAACTCCTGTTTGATTATGATCGAGAGACTTTTAAAATTAAAAGTCTCTGTTGTAGCTCAGGATAGCACTCAGAATGAAAATACTCGTGGACTGTATAAACAACACACTTTATTAAGATACTCAGCAAATGACTATTGCTCATCTGTTAATGCGGCTACATTCCCCGCATGACACGTCACTCCACAAGGGATCTTACTCGAACACTGACTCAATTCACACTTTTTCCAAAAGATGGCGCTGCTGCAACAGCGCTTGCGTTTCATACGGAACAGTCTCTATCTGTGGTTTTAACTAGCTTGTCAAAAGCGCCAGAATCTTTAGATGGTTCGTAATGGGCTGCATTAAAAGATTGTTCTGCAATTTTAAAACCCATAGAATGTTTAAGCACTGTTCTCTCCGGTGAGAAGTATCCAACTATTTCTCTAATAATACCTCTAATTGAAGGTTTACAACATTCACTGATATACATACAGACTGAAACGGAGTGTGGCGAAAGCTTGCAAACAAGCCTTATTGACATAATAAATCGGCGTCTAGGTTTGTTGGAACAAACCAAAGCAATTCGTAAGGCAACATTGCTTGATCCAAGGTTCAAGAAGGTAGCTTTTGGATTAGAGGATAACGCAAGCAATGCCCAAAAATGGCTTCTTGCAGAATTAAATGCTATGTTTGCACAAACCAAAAGCATGTCAGTAGAGCAGCCCACTCCAGTTCCAGATGCTATGAATTCAAATGACTTGTGGGCATATTTTGACAACAAAATGAATCACACAAAATTAAACGCAACACCAACATCTATTGGTTTAATAACGTTAAGGCAATATTTTGAGAACTTCCGTATGTAGAAAGATCCCAAAACCCCTTGGAGTTTTGGAACAAACATAAATTTGTTTTTCCAGAATTGTATGAACTAGCAACCAAATACCTTTGCATACCAGGGACCTCCGTTCCATCCGAAAGGGTTTTCTCAAAGGCTGGCCAGGTCGCAAATGTCAGAAGAAATAGGCTTTCGCCAAAAAACTTAGACTATTTAATTTTTTTAAACGATTCAGTGTTTTTTTAAATGATTCAGCATTTGTTTGCAATCATAGCTGACGTCAAGATGATGTACCGAATGATTTGGATTGAACCATCTTAACGTAATTTACATCGAATTGTCTGGAAAGATAATAAAGAGGATAAGGTTAAGACTTATGAACTATGTACTGTAACCTACGGTACAACAAGTGCTCCTTACTTGGCCCAGAGGTGCCTGCGGCAATTGAGCATTGATGGTCAAACGCAATTTCGGACATGTATATGGATGATGGGTTAAGCGGTGTAGCCAACTTAGAGACTGTAACGAACTTGCAAAAAGAACTAATTGATATTTTTGAGACTTGTGGTATGCATCTTCACAAGTGGCAGAGCAACTGTCAAGAGTTAAGAGAAGTGACTGAGAATTCGGACGATTACAAATTTGATCAAACCAAGGCTTTGGGACTTCAATAGAATGCTCAGAGTGACGTGTTTTCTTATAGTGTTGCGAGAAAGGACACTCTCTTAATCACAAAAAGAGTGGTGTTATCAGTCATAGCTCGTATATTTGATCCACTTGGTCTTATTGGTCCAATATTAACGAAGGCCAAAGTGTTCCTGCAACGTCTGTGGCGATTGGAAGTTGACTGGGGCGATGTATTGCCTCCGGAAGAAGCAGAAGACTGGCGAAAATTTAGTGATTTGCTGTGTGTCATCAATCAGATTAGAGTGAAACGCTGCGTACTAATAGAGGATGTGGTGAAAATCGAACTTTTTGGATTCGCCGATGCATCGGAAAGTGCATATGGAGCAGCTATTTATGTGAAGTGCCAAAGTGCATCTGGAGAAGTGTCATCGCAACTACTCTGCAGTAAGAGTCGTGTTGCCCCTATCAAAACGTTATCCATTCCGCGCCTTGAATTAAGTGCCGCTATGTTGTTAAAAGAGTTAATGCACAAGGTTCAAACCACATTGGGCCTTAAATTTGAGAACAGTTGGTTCTTTACAGACAGTACTATTGTATTGTCATGGATTCGTAAATCTCCGTTGGATTTGAAGTCCTTTGTAGCAACTAGAGTGGCAACCATCCAGGAGTTGTCAGGAGTCTCTCAATGGAGACATGTGACATCACCGGAAAATCCAGCAGACTTGGTGTCTCGTGGTTGTGCACCAGACCAATTACGTGACAATTTCCTGTGGTGGCAAGGGCCATTGCTTATAATCCAAGGACCAGAGCTGACGCTAGCTGAATGGAACTGGAGCCTACAATTCAATTCTTTTGGAAAGAGTTTAAACCTAATAGAGCTGCTAGTGCAGCAGTGATCACCTTTCATTGCTTGGATAGTGAATCTAAACGTACCTTTTCAACTAGTGAAAGTGCATTGTTCTTTGATGATTTTCTTAAGATCAGTAATAGGTTGGTTTGGTGGTTTTTTATGGCGCAAGGGCCAGAACTGGCCAAACTGCGCCAAACGTTGTCTAAATTAAAAGGTCTAAACCTTTAACGACGAGATGGTTAAACACATAACACAATTGCAAAACTAAACTTATATCAAATAAAAGCTATACATGATTTATAAAACCAATATCAGAGAGGAATAAAAATAAGTTTTTGTGATACGGATCCATCAAGAGGTCTGTTAAGTTAAGAAGTGGAGCACCAAATTGGAACAGTCTATGGTTGCTAAAATTGGTACATTCTGTCAAAATGTGTCTTACTGAAAAAACTTGATGGCAAATAGAACATAATGGAGCAGGTTCTCCGCTAAACAAATGTTTGTGGGTAAAATATGAATGTCCGATTCGAAGCCTTGTCAGTTTAACGTCATGGTGTCTTTTTAAATTTACTTTTTTAAAACCCTTAATCGACGGTTGAATGGAATGGAGTTTATTTAGCGTTTCGAGGTCCCAATTATTTTGCCATGATAAGTGTATAGCTCGTTTTAGGGGAGAGTCGATATCATCTAGAGGTATTTTTAAATTTATCTGCATAGATGCATTCTTTGCCGCCAAGTCTGCTTTTTCATTTCCACGGATACCAACATGTCCGGGGATCCAACAAAATGAAATCTTGATATTTTTATCTTTTAGGGTGTTTAATCTTCCAATAGCGTTAAGTACAAGTGGGTGGCTTTTCGTATTAAAATTTGCTAACGCATCTATGCAGCTTTTAGAGTCCGAGTAAATGATCCACTTTTTGTTATTAGATGCTGCTATCTCTGTCAAGGCTAAAATAATAGCATATATTTCAGATGTGAAAACAGAACAGCAGTCATGCAGTTTCCGAGAGATAACTGTTCCTTCATGTACAGCCGCAGCACCAACGTGATTTCCACCCTTTGATCCATCAGTATAAACTGATTTGTAAGATGAAAAGTTTTGTCTGTGAAAGTAAAATAATTGTTGATAAATGCAGTCTGGTGTCACTGATTTAGTCAATTTTGCAAAATCTTGAATCAGGTTTAAATTTCGTTCGCTCCAAGGTGGAGGTTCGTTTTCTTTATAAAACATATCGAAATTGTCAATATCCAAATATGCCAATATGTCTCGAATTCTAAAACCAAAGGAAGGTATGAAAGATGGTTTTAGTGAGTAGTGACTTCCAAATTTGGGATTAGTTATTTTGTTATTTAATGGATGTGCAGGGTTAGCTTTTATTTTAAAGTAATATTTAAGAGAAAGTTTCTCACGTCTAAATTTTAAATTAGGTTCACCTGTCATGACATACAGACTCTGTACAGGGGATGTACGAAATGCTCCAATTGATATTCTCAGGCCTTGATTATGAATCGCGTCCAAAGTCTGCAGAGTAGACTTCGCAGCAGATCCGTACACAATACAGCCATAGTCGAGCTTCGATCGGACTAGCGCTTTATATATTTTTAAAAGTGAAATGGAATCAGCTCCCCAAGTAGTATTTGATAAAATTTTTAAAATATTAAGTGACTGGATGCACTTTCGTTTAAGTAAGTTTATATGAGGTCGGAAGGTAAGCCTGGAGTCAAAAATAATGCCTAGGAATTTAGTGTGTGGAACTACAGGAATAGCAGTACCATTTAAAAATATTTCTGGATCGGGAAATAAACCGCGTCTTCGGGTGAAATGAACACATACTGTTTTTTGTGAAGAGAAGACGAATCCATTTTTATTGGCCCACTCACTTATCTTTTTTATGGCTGTTTGCAATTGTCTTTCAATTAATGATATATTTATACCCGAACAAAATATTTGAAAATCATCTACAAATAGAGTTCCCTGTACATTTACCGGAAGTTGTCCAATAATGCCGTTTATTTTAATAATGAAGAGTACAACACTCAAAACACTACCCTGAGGAACTCCCTCGTCCTGTGGGAAGTCATCAGATAAAATATCGTTGATGCGAACTTTAAATGTTCTTGTCAGCAAAAAATTTTTGATAAAAACTGGGAGGTTGCCCCTAAAGTCCATCTGATGTAAATCCCGCAATATTCCATATCGCCATGTGCGGTCATATGCTTTTTCCATGTCGAAAAATATAGAGACTAAATGTTTTTTTGTTACAAAAGCGTCGCGTATTGAGGATTCAAGCAGTAATGCATTATCTACAGTGCTGCGGCCGAAACGAAATCCACTTTGAAAATTTGAGAGATGCCCTTCCGATTCTAAAACGTATATAAATCTGGCATTAACCATTCGTTCCATTAGTTTGCACATGCAACTAGTCAAAGCAATAGGCCTGTAGTTATTTGCTTCTTTTGGGTCTTTACCAGGTTTCGGAATGGGTATAACAATGGCTTTTCGCCAAGACGTTGGAAAAACCTGCTCCTTCCAAATTCTATTGAAAATAAATAAAATGTGCGCCAAGGAATTATCGTTAAGATGTAGTATCATGCTATTATGAATTCTGTCGGGGCCTGGTGAAGTCTGATGAGATTTCTTCAATGCAGTCCTGAGTTCGAACATATTAAAATCTTGATTGTAGGCTTTCGGTGTAGAATGCCGAAAGTCTAAAGTCTTTAATTCTTCCCGTCTTTTATAATTGATAAAATCTCGAGGATATGAACTTTCGTGCGATACTCTTGAAAATGCTTCACCAAGAGTATCAGCAATCGTTTTTGTGTCGGAAATGACTTGTCCATTTTGTGATAAAAATGAAAGTTGTGCGTGATGAAAGTTGCCTGAGATTTTTCTCACTTTACTCCAAATGTTTTTAGATGAAATGTTAGTCTGTATGGAATTAATATAATTTTGCCAGGAATTCCTTTGGCTTTGTCTTCTCACCTTACGAGTTTCCGCTTTCGCACGTTTAAAATCCATCAGGTTTGAAGTCGTGGGATACCTGCGAAACCTGTTCCAAGCTCGTTTTTGAGATTTGTACGTTTGCGAG
This sequence comes from Metellina segmentata, assembly GCA_947359465.1. Classification (NCBI taxonomy): domain Eukaryota; kingdom Metazoa; phylum Arthropoda; class Arachnida; order Araneae; family Tetragnathidae; genus Metellina; species Metellina segmentata. The sequence goes on along the minus strand of OX375883.1, from coordinate 29,535,819 downwards.
CACGATTCATTCCACCATGGCTTCCAAAGCTTAGGCATCCTCCCAGATGTTTTGGGGATAGATAAGTCTGCCGCATTAATGATGGTATCTGTAATAGCATGTATAGCATCGTCTATGTTTGGCAGCTTTACCATATCTTCAGAAATATTAGCTTCCGATTGGAATAGTGTCCAATCGGCTTTGTCAAATATAAAACGCTGAGGTCGTCTAGGTAGTAAAACATCATTAAAGTTAGAAGTTAAAATAACAGGAAAGTGATCGCTGTTATGCAGGTCGTCATCAACTCTAAGGTTCCACATGGGAGCTAAAACAGGAGAACAAAGAACTAGGTCCAAAACATGAAATGAGCGAGTCGGCTGGTGGAAATGTGTATGATTTGAGTCATTTAGGAGACAGAGGCAGTGATCGTCGATTAGATTTTCAATTTGTTGCCCTCTGTGATTTAAATCGTTGCTCCCCCAAAGTGGGTTATGTCCGTTAAAATCTCCAATGATAAAATAAGGATGCGGGAGTTGAGCTATTAAATTATTTAAATCTTGTTGGCTAATGTTTTCGTTTGGTGGAAGATAAATAGAGCATATGGTAATTAAAAGTTTAATCTGTATCTGAATTGCAACAGCTTGAATCCTGGTCTGTAATGGGATGATGGTTGATGGGTAATTTTTTAATGTTATGATTGCTACGCCACCAGAAGCACGACCACTACTGGTGTAGTCATTTCGGATAATATAATTTTTTATTTTAATAGTGTTAAGTGGCGTTAAAAAGGTTTCCTGTAAGGCAAGACAAACAGGGTTAAGTGAATTTATTAAATCTTTTATATCGTCAATGTGAGTTCGTAGTCCGTGGCAGTTCCAAGTTAAAAATTTTATTGTCATTTTGAAGAATGTTTATAAAATTTTGTACCTTTTCTAAAAAATGCAGCGCTCGCATCTAAATCCTCCTCTGCATCAAACTCCATGTCTGAGGCAGTGGAAGGATGTAGGTCAATTACACTTTCCGCTTTTCTAGAGAGATCTTTTGGGTTCCGGGAATGGATAGGTTTATATTTCTTATTTTGCTTTGGTTTATTCTGTTCCGTCGAAGTTGTTGGATTTGGTTTTAAAATTTTTGGTGCCGTTCTGGTATTTTGTTGCGGCGAGCTTGAGGGCTTATTTGTTATTTTGTCCTTATTTGCTTTTGGGCTTACGCTAGGAGATTTATATTTTGGATTGGTTGGTTCGGATACTTCTAGTGTTGAGTTTATTTGAGTTTCTGCGTTTACTTTGCTTGTTATAAAGTCTGAATTGTTTGTTTGGGTACTTATTGTTTTGCAACTTTTAATTACTGATGCATATGAAATATTAGGACGAGGTGTGCGTGATTCTATTAGTTTCCTGGCTTCGGGAAAAGAGAGGTTTTTGGTGACTCTAATTGTTTGTATTTCTTTCTCTTGTATCCAACGAGGGCAAATTTTTGAATATGCAGCATGATCTCCCTGGCAATTAACACAGTGTTCGGATTCAGTGCATGTAAAACTATCATGGCCGGGCTTTGAGCAACGAGCGCAGGTGGGAATTGATGCTCGACAAGCTGTTTTCGCATGCCCGAATCTTTGGCATAAGAAGCATCGAAGGGGACTCGGAACGAAGGGTCTCACGTCGCAGCACAAGTATCCAGCTTTTATTTTAGTTGGCATTACGGGGCAATCAAAGGTTAAAACTACATTTCTTGAAGGGATATAATTTGCGTCACGTCTCATCAGAATTCGCTTAGCTGCTATGACTTTTTGATCTTTTAATTCTGACACAAATTCCTCATCAGACACCATTAAAAGTTCTTGCGATGAAATAACTCCTCGGGTATAATTGAGTGTTTTGTGGGGAAATACTTTAATATCTATTTCGCCGAAGTTTTTAATATTTAATAATTTTCTTGACTGTAATTCTGATTTTGATTCAATTAAGAGATCTCCGGATTTCAGTTTTTTAACGTTTTTTACTTCTCCAGCTGCATTTTTAATATATTTTTCTATTAGGAAAGGTGACATTTTAGATAGATTACCATTTTCATTGTGAATAATAAGAAATTTTGGTGTTGATTTTGTAATCTGACAAGTTTTAGTGGTAATTTCAGTTGCGCTTGTTTCGATAAAAGGTTCATTTGCAATATTGTCCGATACATCCAAGGTTTGAGGGTTTGACGGATCTAAGCCTCCGTCAGGGCAAGAAAAGGTTTGAAAATCCATGAAAAAGGGAAATTGTTCATTCTGGTGTGCCCCCGCCCACCATGGAGCCCAACCAGGGGAAGCAGTATCCGGCAGTTGTCCAGCAACAGATCTCGGAACTGCTTCAGAGGTCACCGCCAGAATATAGTGCCGCAGTGTCGGGGTGTGGATCCGCCAGTTCGCCCAGGGCACCCCTAGCTACAGCACTAACCCAAAATGCCTAATATCATTCGAGTCCACCACGACAGAGGGACCAAACGCTCTGACGTGGTGTACCCCAGAGAAATTAGGTGAGCCGATTGACCAGAGCGGGCTCACTCAAGCCACCCGTCTACGCAGAAGCATGGACCAAAGGGCACGCATCAGGTACCCCAGGACTCCACTTTCCCCCGATACGGGACGCCGCACACGGCAAACATGCGGGTCAGAAAAAACGTACTGACGTCTTTTTAAAAGCAACAAAATAAGAAAACAAATAAATGAAGATTTTAAAGCAAACAAAAATAGGCTAAACCAATATTATTTCATATAAAGAACTTGAAAAAGAGGTAAAAAAAAAACTTTTTTAAATACCTACAAGTACGAATGTGAGGTATTTCTCCATAAATTATTTCAATACAGTTTCCACAGTATTTTTTCGATTCGCAAGTCGTGAAATATGAAAATAAGAGGGGGTGGGGAGTAAAGTAGTGGGACGAAGATAGAGAAAGATCGCTTGGGTATCCCGGGAGCGCGACCCCCATGTTTACCAAAGAAAGTAAACCCCTGGGAAAGGAAAAGATCACTCAGGTACCCCGGGGTTGTGAAGCCCGTACAAACCTAAAGAAGGAATGCCCCTGGGGGCTAAGATCAGTAATAACTTTGATAAAATAATTAGAATTTTTAGTTATATTTGCAGGTTCATAAGAAATTGCAGGAAAAAGGAGCGGCATAATGAGCCTCTCACTTTGAAAGAGGTCAAAGCTGTTGAAACACAGATAATAAAATCTGCTCAAAGAGTATTTTTCGATAACAAAGGTTTTATTGTCAGTAAACTAAGTAGTTTAAATGTTTTCTGTGATAACGAAGGAGTGCTGCGTGTAGGTGGCCGATTAGAAAAGTGTCCCTTCCTTTTGAACAAAAACATCCGGCAGTGCTGCCTAAGGGACGGCTAAGTGATATCATATTTTGTACATTTCTTTTGAAACAACTGCATAACGGTCCACAAGCACTTCTAAATTTTGTAAGATTGAGATTCTGGCCTTTAGGAGGCAGGAGCATGGCTAGAAAAACTGTTCATTCATGTGTGACGTGCTTTAAGGTAAAGCCTAAGTTGTCATCTCAGATTATGGGAAATTTACCCGCTGAGAGAGTAATGCCAAGTAGTGCATTTAATCACACAGGGTTATGTGGTCCTATGTGGTCCTTTTTTTGTAAAGTATAAATTTCAGAGAAAAGGTGCTCTGAACAAAATATATATTTGTGTTTGTATATGTTTATTGACTCGTGCCATTCATCTCGAACTGTTGTCAGATCTAATTTCGGAGGCTCTTATAGCAACTTTGAAACGTTTTTTTGCTAGACGTGGAAAATGTGCCAAAATTTTAACGGATAATGCCACTAATTTTGTGGGTGCCAATGCTATTTTGAGAAAATGGCATAACTTGGTGAATTTTCCAAATGAAGGTTTAGCTGCTTATATGACAGCTGAGGGCATTTATTGGAGATACATCTCCCCTAAATCTCCGCATTGGGGAGGGCTGTGGGAGGCAGGTGTAAAATTTGTGAAATATCACCTAAAAAGAGTGATAGGCAATTTACATTTTACCTACGAAGAATTTGAGACAAGTGTCATCCAAATTGAGGGTTTATTAAACTCTCGACCTCTTACATCCTTGTCTTCTGATTGTGATAATTTTGAGGCTTTAACACCAGCTCATTTCTTGATTGGGCGTCCCATCAATGCCATAGTAGAACCACAATTGTTGGATAAACATGATACTAGATTGAGTAGGTGGGAACTAACAAATAAGGTAGTTCAAAGAGTATGGCAGAAGTGGAGAGTGGATTATTTGAACACTCTCCAGCAGAGATCGAAATGGATGGCCGAGAAAGACAATTTAAAGATTGGTTTAATGGTATTAGTAAAAGAAGATTATCTACCATGTTGTAAATGGATCTTGGATCGCATTACTGAGGTTTTCCCAGGACCACATAAGAAAATTCGCCTAGTTAGTCTGAGAACTGCTACTGGAGTCTTTAAGAGACCTATTACAAAGATAGCAGTCTTACCAATAGAAGTGTAAAATGTGTTAATAATATAATTTTTGTGTGTTTGTCGATTATTGCTTTATCTTATATTTGTTCATTACTTTATTTTCATTCTAGCTATTCTTCATTTCTTCTATTATTACATATTTTGTTTGAGTCAATTATGTTTGTGTAACTGTAATGAATATTCTTGTGTCTTATATATATATGTGAATATTTACTCATAAATTGTGAATTGTAAATGTTTTGGAATTATTTGGGTGGAATCTTCCAAGGCGGGCGGTATATTTCCGCTAGCACGCCTTCTGTTCTTACAGTGCCTTCTGGCGGTGGTATAGAAATTTACGCTCAGTGTAACACCAGATGTGAAAGTGATAAGAGCTATCTGAGAGCCGCTGATTCGGTTGGAAGTGCTTAATGTCGAAAGTGTATTCAAGAGATTTTTTTAAAGTGAATTAATTAAAGAGCAAATTACCTCCACTGAGGAATATGTGTTTCCTTTTTGAAGTCGAATTATTGAGTTAAACTGAGCTGTCGTGTTCAGTCGGTTAGACAATTCCACCTTCTTTCAGGGAGAAACATCCTCTCATTTTACCAGATAAACATAAACTTACTGATTTGATTAGTTATAATTTTCATGTCAAAAATTTGCATATTGGACCTTAATCATTATTGTATTCAATTCGGAAAAAGTTTTGGCCAGTCAATGGTAGAAACATCTGTAGAAAAATTGTCCATGCTTGTATTGTTCGTTTAAAGGCTAAACCCAAATTAAGTGAGCAATTAATGGGACAGCTCCCAAAAGAAAGAATAAGATCTGATTATCCTTTCAACTGTGTGGGTGCAGATTTTTGTGGTCCGTTTCTAGTTAAATTCAAGGGACAACGTAGAGGTGTCTTAAACAAAGTGTATGTTTGTATTTTTATTGGTTTTTCTACTAAATCAATACATTTAGAATTAGTTACTGATATTTCCTTTCAAGCGTTCATTGCATGCCTTAAGAGATTCTTTTCCAGGAGAGGAAAGTGTTGTAAACTGTTTACTGATAATGCTTCAAACTTTAAAGGTAGCTGTAAAGAGTTGAAAAGACTCTATAACTTGGTATGTAATCCTGATGACAGTTTATCGAAGTATTTAACAAATGAAAATATTGACTGGAGATTTATTCCACCCAGAGCTCCTAATTTCGGTGGACTCTGGGAGGCAGGAGTCAAATCATTCAAAAACCATTTAAAAAGAGTTATGGGCAATTCCAAATTAACGTACAAAGAATTCTTGACGGTGGTGGTTCAAATTGAAGGTATTTTGAACTCTAGACCTATTTGCCCATTATCCTCAAATATTGAGGACCTAGAAGTTTTGAATACCTGGCCATTTCCTGATCGGAAGACCGATCAACTCAATTGTAGAACCTTCTTTGATCAGTATTCCTGTCAATAGACTCATTTCTTGGCAAAAATTGACGAAATTGGTTCAACTAATTTGGAAAAGATGGTCTAATGATTACCTGAGTAATCTCAATCAAAGAAGTAAATGGTATTTTGAAAAGAATGACATTAAAATTGGTGATCTTGTTCTGATCAAAGAGGATAATTTAGCTATTTGTAATTGGTTCATGGGACGTATTTTGGAAGTTTTTCCAGGTAGACAGTAAAATTTGTGTGGTCAGCTTGAAAACTAAATATGGTGTTTTCAAGCGTCCCATCTCTAAATTGTGTGTTTTATCTATGAAAGAAAAATCGATCTGATTTCTGTGTAAAATTTCCTTTGTGTGTGCATTGTTTGATTAAGTATCTACGTCTATTTTCAGTGTGGTATATAGTGTTACTAAGTGTATTTTGTTCGTCAAGTAGCATTTTCTGTAAGTCACATTGGGTAGGACCACAGAATCAATTATGTTATCTTAGTGTTTATATTTGATGTAAAAATTTTGATTTCTGAATTCATAATACAAATCGTGAACCACAATTGTTGGATGTTTATAACATCGCAACTGGGGGCGGTATGTTGGTGCGCAAGCGCAGCGCCCTCTGTGAAATGAAGAGAGAAGGAGGAATCGAGGATGTGATTAAGTCTGGATTTGGATTAGCCAGGCTCCGGTCGGTATGGTCCGCCCGTCAGCTCATTAAGTCATTAGAATTCGTTATTAAGTTTTCAATAAACTTTTTGTTTCGTTTTTCTAGTCCACTTAGTTCAATATGTCTGGCTCAATTCATGACCAAAACAGGAACAAGACATAGAATCGGGGATTGCAGAACGAATATTTTTGCACAGAATGCAAGGGTAGGCATAATCGTTCTATTTGTTTTCGGGCTGATAAAAAACAAAGTGAAAAAAGGAATAGTGGAGAAGAATCGAAAGATGTTCTTTCAGCACTTTCTCTTGACAAACGTAATGGCATTTTGATTCACACTTGTTGTGTGGTGTTATAAACAAAAGTGCAGTCAATTCCGATAAGATTGTTATCAGACAATGGTTCCATGAGAACGTTTTTAAAACAAGAAATTGCAGATCAATAAAGGCTTTCTGTTATTCGAAAAGAAATGCTCTCAGTAATTAATTCCGGAAATGACACTCCATTAGAAAGACATTCGATGGGGTTAGGATAAAATTAGGAAATATAGAGACATACAGAACTCAGAAATCATAATTGAAGCTCTGGTAAGCTGAACAAATTTCAAATTCTGATTAACCACCTCCTAATTTGAGAGGACATTTTATAGATGAGAACCTGAAGGGTTTACAACTCACAGACTCTTACGATTGTAAGGACAGAGTAACTCTTCCTGTGGGGGCTGATTATTATTTATAACATAGTAATGGGAAATTTAAAGCGTTTAGGTAAACATTTTGTTGCTGCGGAAACGTTTTTCAGTTTGTGTTTACAAGGTGTTCCCGATACTGGAATTACATCTCACACTTCTGAAGCATTTAATGTCGCAGTTGAAAAAACTTCGATATCGGATGAAATTAAGAAATTTTGGGAACTTGAAAGTTTAGGCATAAAATCCGAAAGTGAATCTTCTTACCCGTTAGGAGATAATGTTATGAAGACATTTGAATCGGAAATAACATACGAAAATTCTCGTTACAAAATCAGGCTACCATGGAAACCCGATAAGAGATATATGTTACATAACAATACACAAGTTGCAGTGCAACGATTTTTGAGGCTTAGAAAACTATTTCAGATCAACCCGGAACTGTTCAATTCATATCAAGCTGTTTTTCAAGATTATTTGCAGCAAAATATCATCGAATTAGCACTAGATACCTCCGACAGTGGAAACCAAGTTTCATATTTTTTACCACACAGAGAGGTCATTCACCATGATCGAACCAATAGTAAGATACGTATCGTGTTCCATACGTCTTCACATGGACCTGGTGAAATCTCACTCAACGACTGTTTACACATTGGTCCTAACCTATATCCGGACATTTTTGAACTTTTGTTGTCCTTCAGACTTAATCCCATAGCTTATACTCGTCAAGTCCGGACTTTCATACTACCAAGGAACATCTTTCTAAAATGGCTACGGATTAGGGGGGTGTTTAGGCGTTTGTTTCGTGCTGCATTGCCATTTTTAATAAAATCCGGTAAAACTTTGGGAAAAGAAGCTTTAGTCACCGGAACGCAGGTTGTCAACGATGTGCTATCAGGACAAAACCTGCAAACATCGGTCAAGAAGAGGTCAAAAGAAACGGGAAGGAGTTTAACCCATAGAGCTCTTGATCTTTTGAAATCTATGATAGGACGAGGATTGATTGATAGTTGGGTTTTATGGCGCAAGGTCCAGAAAAGGACAAGCTGCGCCAAACGCAAGGTAAAATCATAAAATCAGTATATATATATAGAAATATTAAAAAGGTAATATGTTTAAGAGAATCAAGCGCAAGAAGTTTATCACCGGAATAAAATGTCAAATTCATGATGCATAAAATATGTATAGATTTAATTAAATAGCATTTATAAAACCAATTGTATATAAAAAAGGAAAAAGATTCGGGTGTGGGTTTTCCCCTATCAAATCCTGCATAGTTAAAATAGAGCTGTTAAAATATCTGCGACGGTGATGATTAAATTCAGGGCAAACTATTAAAATGTGATGAACAGTAAAAGGTGTAAAGCAAGTATGGCATGAAGGAGCATTTTCTCCCAGTAATAAATGACGATGAGTAAATCTGGTATGTCCAATGCGGAGGCGAGTCAGTTTGACATCAATCCTCCGCACTGGAGCAATTGGCCAATGGTTATGAGAGGTTTAATGAGATGAAGTTTGTTGTCGACTTGCAGGTTCCAGGACTCTTGCCATAAACTAAGAATAAAATCCTTCATTGAGCTCTTTGCGTCTGAAAAGGGTACAGCCATGGACAATGGGGTCGAGGCAGTTTTTGCAGCATTGTCAGCTGATTCATTGCCAGCGATACCCACATGACTGGGGACCCAACAAAAAAGAATATAGAATCCCTTGTTTTTTAATGTTTGATGACTGTTAAATATGTATGATACAAAGGGATGACAATCATGATTATAATGCTCCAGCTGTTGCAGTATACTCATGCTATCAGTATATATACAGTAATTGTGATGGGTGCTAAGTGAAATTTGCTGAAGCGCGCGATAAATAGCGACTGCTTCAGCAGTGTAAACAGAAGTGGAAGGATGTAGGCTGAAACTGGATGTAGTATTATTAAAAATTACACCACAGCCCACATGTCTTACTGTTTTTGATCCATCCGTAAAAACTGGTATATGAGAGACGAGTTGACTGCGATGGTAGGAAAAAAAGTTGTTGGAAAACAGCTGGAGGTGTGTCATATTTTGAGAATCCTTATACTGCCAGTTGTACCGCTCAAAACGCGGCTTCTTTGATTAAGCAGACACAAAGCAGATGTATTCCAGAATTCCCTAACTGGAGATCATAAAACTCCTTTCAAGTGATCAACTGTCCATAACTAACCCTAGAAGTACTATTCCAGCACTCCATTTGACATTACATCGGTCATAAATTTCTAAGCACTTGAAACAAACCACCTTCATCTGACGTTACACTGACATCCCGATCTCATCAATCTCAAGCCCCTTGAGAACACTCGAAATTCCATAGACATCTGGTTTTTTCCGTTCAAAGGCGTCCTGCAAGACGTTACAATTTTCCACAGAGACTACTGAGACCTGATAGCGAGAACAAGCTCGCTTACTTGCCGTACCCTTCTTGTCCCAAAAACTTCTGTAAACTTGCTGTACATAGCTGCTAAACTGTAATAAATGTTGTAGTGGTGAAACCAAAGATCTTATTCCTTTACGCTACCATTTCATTTCTGTCACCACACCATTTCATCCGGTACAGCAGAGGAGAAATGGTGGCAGCGGTGGGATTGTGATACAGTTATCCCCGGGACAGAAGCGGCTTCGCGCTTAGGTTGCTGATAGCACTGGGAGAAAGCACGATTCGTCTTTCTTCACTTCGGATAGAGGGACTGTCTCTGACCCCCTTTCTGCATCGAGCGGTGTTTTGGCTCGTTGGAACTTTTATCTCCTCGAGATAATTTTAGTTGCTAACGAAACTCGTTAGTTTTATGTGACCGGAAGGATCGCACGGAAGACGACCCGCCAGGGGTCGAGACGAATCAACCTGATTCGGGAAGTTCAAACTGACTAGCTGTTGTGTGGTGGAACAAACCGCACGGAAGACGACCCCGCCAGGAGTCGTGAGGTGAATCGACCAGATTCGGTGGTCAAACTGACCAGGTGTTGCGTGATTCAACGGAGTGCACGGAAGTCGACCCGCCAGGCGTCGAGAAGAGAATCAACTTGATTCTGGGCTATCTAGCCAAGTTAAGGTCAAGTTGACCAATTGTGGGCTTTTCAGCCGAAGAAAGTGCTATTCGATAGTGTTGTGTGCAAACAGAAAGGCCAGAAATTTGAGTACAACAAACAGGGGTGAGTGCTTTTATATTTCTTGAGTTGTGTTACCTACAGTTTGGTTAGAATTTCATAAAATTCTTTTTAACAAGTTTTTGAATACTCTTAAGTGTTTTTTTCTTGTATGGGAACATTGTTGGTCAGTTTTTTTAGAGCATCGTAAAACTTGTGTGTAATTATAACTTAAGAATTACATCGGATTATTGTTATAGTTTCAGAATATTATTGCTATAGTTTAAGAAATGGCTTTTCTGGGTAAAGGAAAAAAGCAGGATTTGCTCAATTTGGCAAATGAATTAGGGATAAAGGCTTCTTCAGATATGAAAGTTCTGGAAATAAAAGATGTAATAACTGGAAGTGATAATTATGATGAAGAATTTGTAAAAACTCTGTTTGAGACTATTCTTGCAACTAGAAAAACGGAAGAAGAGTTAAGGAGGGCTGAACAATTAAGGCTAGAATATTTAGAGAGGGAAGAAAAATTAAGACAAGAGCGATTAGAGCGAGTTGAAAAATTAAGAATAGAAGAGGTAGAAAGGGCCGAGAAAGTAAGAATAGCAGAACACGAATTAAGACTAGCAGAGAACGAATTAAAAGAGAAAGAAATAAAGATGAAATTTGAACTAGAGAAATTATAAAGTTAGAAAGTCATACAAATTATGAGTCCAATGAAACTATAAACTGTCTTGCAATAACATCCCGGTTAGATATAAAAAATTAATTCCAGAAATCAATCCAAACCAATCCGATATTAGTTTATATCTTGTAATATTTGAACGCCAGGCTAAAAGAGCGTTAATTGAAAAAGAAGATTGGGTAGGGCACTTGTTGAGTCTGTTACCTTTAGATATTGTACAATTAATTGCCCGTGAGCCAGAAGAACAAGCAGAAAATTACGATCATGTTAAGAACGTATTACTTCAACGATTTAAATTAAGTCCAGAAATTTTCCGCCAAAAATTTGTGCAACATCAAAAGAAATCAGATGGCACATGGAAGGATTTTACTTTTGAAATTAAGAATTATTTAGAAGAGTGGCTCACAGGTTTAAAGGTTGAAACTTTTGAAAACTTTAAGGAACTAATGGTAGCAGATCAATTGAAAAAACGCGCAAAATTCGACATGAAAGATCATTTCCTAGACGATTGGGCTACCCTAAAATCACCTTCAAAACTAGCAGAACTTTTCGATAACTATGAGGACGTTAGAAAGCTGAGACCAAGATTCGGTGACAGGGTTTATAGAAACGAAAAGACTCTGCCAACTTCCGACCTAAAAGGAAGGGAAATTAAGATAGGAGGCGCTCCCCCGAAAAAAATTATTCCTCCCCGTCCGCGCTCTAAATCCAGGGAGAGGGAATTCGAGCGACGAGCGACCCCAAGGTGTTACTACTGTAATGTGATAGGCCACATAAGACCCGCTTGCCCAAAGTTAAATAGAAAGAAAGAAACGGAATCGCTAAATAATGTTGAGGGAAATAGTGTACAAAATTGTCTTAATTCATATACTAGTAAGGGTGGACAAATGGACACAAAATCCATATTTTAAGAGATACGGGTGCAACAATTGATTTAGTATGCAAAAGGCATATAAGTCCCTCTAATTTTTCTGGTGAAAATATCTGGGTTAAGCAACCACTAAGTCCAGATTTGGTTTGTTTACCTTTAGCGGTAGTGGAAGTGTCTGGAGATTTCGGGACGGTTCAAACAAAAGCGGCCGTCTGCGGAAATCATTTAAACCACCAGGACAGATACCTGTTAGGAAATAAAACAGCTGAGTTGATAAAAATCAAAACGGGATACGATTTCTTCCCCGTAGAAGCTGTTAACACTGTCCAGAAAAGGTCTCAAACGAGAGAGGTTGAAAGGAAAATTGAGAGTAGTAAAATTAGGGTGTGTGGGGGAAAAAATGAAGCTGAAGCTGTAATCGTTTCTTCAGAGGCAGAGGAAGAAATTTCGATCCCTGCTACAGAAAGATATCCCTGAATTAGCACTGTTAAAAATTAACAGGAATGAATTTATAAGGGCTCAGAAAGACAGCCAAGATCTTAAAACGATATATAACCAGACATCGAGTCAGGCATTCACTGCTTCAAACAAGGCATATTCTCTCGTAAATGAATTACTCGTTAAAAATCGAGAAAATAAGTTGGGTAACATTGTAAAATTATTGGTAGTACCGGAGGGTTTACGTGAGCAAGTTAAATCTTTATGTCATGAAGGAACATCCGCACATTTGGGGAGTACAAAATCTAAAGATAAGTTAAATCGATATTTTTACTGACCTAACTGCTATAAAGATATGGAGGAGTTTGTGAGAACATGTGATCAGTGTTAGAGAGCGGGGAAACCAAATGATAAAAAGAAAGCTCCTTTAAAGTTAGTTCCGGTTATTTGAGAAGTTTTTACTAAATTGAGAATACTGATGCATGCGGACCTCTCCCAACTACACAAAGCGGACATCGTTACCGTATTACTGTAATTTGCATGTCGAGTAAGTTTCCCGAAGCATTACCTGTGGCTGTGAGTGTCGCCGACGCACTTCTAAATATCTTTAGCCGCATGGGATTTCCACGCGAAATGCAATGTGATCAGGGTACATCCTTCACTAGTGCTCTTACTACTGAGTTTTTTGAGAGATTTGGAATTAATGTCAGACACAGTTCTGTTTATCATCCCCAAAGTAACCCTGTCGAACGTTTTCACAGAACTTTAAAACGTCTTCTCCGAGCTTTATGCTTAGAATCGGGTACAGAATGGGACAAGCATCTCTCAGCTATACTCTTAGCACTGCGGACAGTTACTCACGAAAGCACTGGTTATACACCCTCCGAGTTGGTGTATGGAAAAAATCTACGAACTCCAGAAACGTTAATAATGGAGCATTGGATGGAACCAGAGGAAGAAAATAATCTTGTAACCGAGTACATGTTTAAATTAATCAACAGACTGAAACGATATCGAGAAGTGGCTATAACTAAGATGGAAGAGATGCAGGTTAAACGAAAAACCTGGTACGATAGTGTAGAATCGGAAATCGCTTCTCGCGAGGAATCATGTCCATGACCTCAATACACAGCAAGTGCTTGCACGTGTGAGGCTCCAGAAGCTAACGCAAACGAGCGATTTTACGAAACCCATAAATGTGTGTTATCCCTGAATACGGGACGATTCTTATTCTGGAAGCTGAGTGCTTCAGTCGAGCAGATTCGCTCGTTATTGTCCGCGGGTGGCGTTCCCGTGATGACATTGTAATCCAGAAATTATGTTTGATATATTTCATTGTATATAATTCACAATCATTTAGAAGTAAAATTTAACAAAGTTTAATCGTGTTGTTCCGACTATTTAATCATACCCCACCGAGCCAATACTACAAATGGGGGCTCGGCCGGGATGTGGCCTCGAGAGAGAACATTTTCTGAGGAATAAGTGCGTTACTGGAGATTCGCTTGGAGAAAATTTACCGTGAAGCAAAGTACGTTTCCGGAGTTTCGCTTGGAGAAAATTTTCCGTGGAGTAAAGCACGTTTTCGGACTGTTGCTTGGAGCCTGTGCTGACGGTTGTCGTTTTGCTGGCATCGCTGAAGAAAGGGTTCTTTGTCCAGTGTACGCGGTGGTTCATCATTCAAGCGGGTATATTCTTCGTTCAAGTTTGTGCGCGTGTGTTCGTTCAAGTTTGTGCGCGTGTGTTCGCTCAAGTTTCTGCGCGTTTCTTCGTTCCAGTCTGTGCGCGTTTCGTCGTGTTCAAGTGTGCGTTGGCGTACGTATTTTAGAAAAAGTATTCAGTGTTTTTTGAATGGGAAGAGTGATTTTTCCCCCTGTGATTATTCGTAGCTCTGTTGTGTTGATTTGTGATTGTGGTTAAGGTTTGTTTTTTAAAGACTCAGAAATCTAGTTCAAAGAATTCAATGAAAGATGTATTAAATAATAATTCCAGATGAGTGGAAAAAATATATAGGAGTCTTTTTAAAAGAGTAAGTGCCTTCTTAATTTTCTTACATGTGTAAAAATTAGTACAAGAACCATGGCCTTTTTGGCAAGATCTCGCAAATGTGATCTAATTGTACTTGTGGAGGAATTAAATTTAGCTCTCCCAGTAAATGCGAAAGTAGTCCAGCTAACCGATTTAATAGTAAAGGATACTAATTATAATGAGGAACTGGTTAAGGGTCTGCTCGCGAGAATTACCAGTGAACGAGAAGAACGTGAGGAATCGACTGAAAGGAAATTAGAGGAAAAAGAGAAAAGGGATTTTGAAATTAAGAAAATGGAGCTTGAATTAGCTTTGGCCAAAAGCAAAGATTCACCGATAATAACAAACACTACTAAAGATCCAAATTTACTAAAATTAATGAACAGATATGAAATGCAAAATGATATTAGTGTTTACTTAAGTCTTTTCGAGAGACAAATTAAGCGAATGTCAATCGCTAAAGAGAATTGGGTAACGTATTTATTAGGGTTATTGCCTCTGGAAATTGTTAATGTCGTATATCGAGAACCGGAGATTCACTCCAACGACTATGATTATATCAAAAAAGTATTGTTGAATCGTTTCCGTTTAACTCCCGAACAGTTTCGTCAAAAAATTTTCGGCCATCAGAAAGAAAATTCGGCTTCTTGGCGCGACTTCGCGTTTGAGATAAATAGTTTTTTGGAAGAGTAGATCACCGGGTTAGATATCTTAACTTTCGATAACTTAAAAGAGCTTCTTGTAGTTGACCAAATTCGACGAAAACTTCCTACTGATATCAGAGAACACTTTGTAGATGACTTGCCCAAACTAGTAAAAATAGACGATTTAATAAACAAGTTAGATAACTATGAGTCTGCGCAAAATAACCTAAAGAGTGCGTTTAGTCCTAAATATTCTAGTCCCGATACAAAAAAGTCTTTTGCCCAAGGCAATGAGAGTAACAGATATAACAGCCGTAATACTAATAATAGAGTCCCAAATAATTTTTCACAGAATCGAACACAAGAGAGGAAAAATTTCTATAACGCGTTGAAACCTCAAGATCAAATACAGGGTAACTACAAAAATTTGAAGTGTTATACATGTGGTGAATTTTCACATAAATCTGTGCATTGTCCCCGTAAGAAAGACGGTCCCGTGTGTTTTCGGTGTGCCGCCCCAGGTCACAAATCTGACGTTTGCCCAATGAAAGACGCTAAAACAGCTTGTAGTAATAGCTCCAGTTCTAATAAAATAATCAAAACTATAAAAATTAAGGGTGAAACCGCGGATGCATTGATTGATTCCGGAAGTGAAGTGTGCATGGCCAGTTATAATTTTTATGTTGCCCTAGGATGTCCAGAACTGTCAAAAAATTCTATAACGTTGTCTGGCATTAGTGGGAGTACAGTTTCCCCACTAGGCTTTTTCAATGCTAATATTATGGTTGATGATTTTGTGGTAAAAATGGACTTTTATGTGTTGAAAGATTTAAACAATGCTATAATTCTAGGCCATAATTTTTTGAATAAGTTAAATTTTGTGATAAGTGAACATGGTTTTTCAGTTACGGGAATTAGACAAAATATTGTTAGTGAAAATAATATTGTTGTTAATTATGTGTATGTTAATCAGGTTAGTCAACAAACCGCAACGAAAAACAATTTCTCACCTATTGCAATGAGTAATGTGATCGCCCCCATAGAGGAAAAATACGATAGTCACAACAAAGTGAGACTCTCTATCTCCGATAGTCTAAACATTTCACCGGCTGCAGACAGTTATTGTAAAAATACCCGAGACTGTAAAATAAAAGCAACTGTCGAGAATGGAGGAAAATTGGTATACTTAGCAGAGATGGCTAATTGCGTCACTTTAAATGAGCTTGATGTTAGTCATGTGTTAGACAATAATAATAGGAATGAAGTAATACAACTTATTCAGAAGTACGTACCACACAAAACCAAAACCACTAATTTAAAAATGACTTTGAATTTAACTGACGAATTACCCATTGCTCAAAGGCCTCGTAGATTGGCATATATAGAACAACAATTTGTCGAGAATCAGATAGAAGAGTGGTTATGCGATAAAATTATTCGAGAAAGTAATTCAAATTTTGCATCTCCGATTGTTTTGGCCAAGAAAAAATGCGGAAAATTCAGATTATGCATAGACTATCGCAAAATTAATCGCAAAATAATTAGAGATCACTACCCATTACCCTTAATTGAAGAGGTATTAGACAGAGTAGAACATGCTCAGGTCTTCACGTCGCTTGACCTGAAGAATGGTTTTTTTCATGTTGACGTAGAAGAGATCAGTAAAAAATATACTTCGTTCGTAACCCACCACGGTCAGTACGAATTCAACAAGGTCCCATTTGGCCTTGGTGTTTCCCCACAGACCTTTCAGAGATATATTTGCACAGTATTTAGAGATTTAATTAAAGACGGAACATTGCTCGTGTACATGGATGACGTAATCATTCCTGCCCAATCGGAAGAAGAAGGTCTGTTAAAACTGAAGAGAGTGCTAAAAGTCGCGACCGAATACGGTCTAGAATTCAATTTTGCGAAATGTCAGTTCTTGAAAAGAAAGATCGAATTTTTGGGTTATGTAATAGAAAGTGGTACTATTCGTCCATCGGAAACGAAAACCCTTGCGGTACAAAAATTTCCGGAGCCAACGAATGTTAAACAGCTACAAAGTTTTTTGGGATTAACCGGGTATTTTAGGAAATATATTGAAGGATATGCTAAAATTGCTCGACCATTAAGTGACTTACTTAAAGCGGAAAATAAATTTAATTTTGGTCCCTTACAAAAAGAGGCATTTAACATATTAAAAGAAAAATTAGCAAACCAGCCCGTTTTACACATTTTTAAGCGTGGTTCAAAGCTAGAATTGCATACTGATGCAAGTAGCGCGGGTTTCGGTGCCGTTCTGTTACAACAAGCAGACGACGAAACTTTACACCCTATCCATTATATGAGCCGTAAAACCACACCAACCCAGTCTAAATACAGTAGTTATGAACTAGAAGCCCTAGCAGTCATAGAAGCACTGAAGAAATTTAGAAATTATTTATTAGGATACAAAATTAAGATCGTTACCGACTGTTCTGCTTTTCAGAAAACCCTTGAAAAGAGAGATCTGGCTCCTAAAGTAGCTAGATGGGCCATGTTTTTACAAGAATTTGACTACGAAATTATACACCGTCCAGGTAAACAAATGCAACATGTTGATTCATTGAGTCGTAATTCAGTAATGTTAGTGACGCATTCGCATGATGAATTAACAGCAAAAATCAAATTTGCACAACAGGGAGACGAACATATTCAAGCTTTAAGAAAGCTAATTGAGGAAAATGAGAGTCGAGATTATTTGATTAAACATGACATTGTGTATAAATACGAGAACGATCGTGAATTGCTGATGATTCCAACCAGCATGCAAACGGAATTGATACGCAATATCCATAGCCAAGGTCATTATGCTGTTGCCAAAACAGAAAGCATAATTAAAGAGAACTAATACATACCTCAGTTGCGAAAACAAATCGAGACTGTCATTGCAAACTGTATTGAGTGCATACTGTGTAACAGGAAACGGGGAAAAGGTGAAGGACTGCTAAATCCTATTCCCAAACAAAACATTCCTCTCCATACCTACCATGTGGATCATATTGGTCCAATGCCGCGCGCGCGCGCGCGTCTACGAATAAAAATTATAATCTCATCTTTACTGTTGTAGACGGATTCACCAAATTCGTTTGGCTGTATCCAGTCAAATCTACTACGACAAAAGAGGTCACAGACAAGCTGAAGCTGCAAAACAGTACTTTCGGTAACCCTGTCCGAATCGTCAGTGACAAAGGGACAGCCTTCACTTCTAACGATTTCCAAACATACTGTCAAGAGGAGAACATTGAACACATAACCATAACAACCGGGATACCTAGAGGAAATGGACAGGTAGAAAGAATTCACGAAATTCTCATACCAATACTGTCTAAGTTGTCCATCGACGATCCCACCAATAAGGTATAAGTATGTAGCCGCTGTGCAGAGAACCATCAACAGCACCATTTCCAGGAGTACGAAATATTCGCCCTTCGAACTTCTCACTGGAGTGAGACTGAGACACACAACCGATATAAAAATTAAGGAAATCTTAGACGAAGAGTATGTCAACACCATCATGTCAGAAAGAGAACGAATGAGAGAGATTGCTAAGGAAAACATTTTTAAAATACAGGAAGAGAATAGAAAAACGTATAATAAACAACGAAAGAAAGCCAACACCTACAAACCAGGAGACTTGGTTGCAATACAAAAAACTCAATTCGGAACTGGAATGAAATTACGTCCTAAATTTCTTGGCCCTTATCAGGTGACCAAAGTAAAGAACAATGATAGGTACGATGTTCAAAAAGTTGGGTGCTATGAAGGCCCAACCCAAACTTCAAGTGCAGCTGACTTTATGAAACTGTGGACTGTCACATAAATTTCATTTATTAAATTTAATTGAATATTTTCATTTGATATCATTTTAATATTTTAAAATAGTATTGTGTTTCATTTAGTAGCATTGTGTTTAAAAAGTATTGTGTTTCATTTAGTAACATTGTGTTTAAAAAGTATTGTTTCATCAATTTATGTTTATAGTATAGTAGAAAATATTTGTTTTTGTGTATTTTAGTATTTTTCATGTAATTGAGGTCTGTGCTGGTTCTTGATGTGGTCATGAGGCTTGGTGAAGTCTGTGAGGACACAGGACCAGCAGGAGGGCCGAGTGTAGAATCGGAAATCGCTTCTCGCGAGGAATCATGTCCATGACCTCAATACACAGCAAGTGCTTGCACGTGTGAGGCTCCAGAAGCTAACGCAAACGAGCGATTTTACGAAACCTATAAATGTGTGTTATCCCTGAATACGGGACGATTCTTATTCTGGAAGCTGAGTGCTTCAGTCGAGCAGATTCGCTCGTTATTGTCCGCGGGTGGCGTTCCCGTGAGGACATTGTAATCCAGAAATTATGTTTGATATATTTCATTGTATATAATTCACAATCATTTAGAAGTAAAATTTAACAAAGTTTAATCTTGTTGTTCCGACTATTTAATCATACCCCACCGAGCCAATACTACAATAGGAATACCGTAAAGTGAGAATTTAAAGAGGGAGATCTAGTTCTTGTTTTGGCAACCTCTAGATCGAATAAATTGTCAGTACAGTGGATAGGTCCTGGAACAATCCTTAGCAAAATTTCTGAAACAAATTATCTGATAGAGATGCCCGGTAAAAGAGAAAGATCGCAAATTTACCACATCAATATGCTTAAACCGTACTACAAAAGACCTGAACATGTTAATTTGTTAATTACGGAGGAAATTCATGAATCCCTTGTAGACCATGAAGTAGAAATTCCATATTTAGAACACAATTCCACAAGTTATGATTTCCAAGAGATAATTCAAAATAGCTAGTTAAACAAAACCCTTACGGATTCTCAAGTAAGTCAATTACGCGAATTGTTAAACCGTTTTTCTAAATGTTTTTTAAATGACCCTGGTTTAACTGATCTAGTCGAACACGAAATCGAACTCTTATTAGTAATAAACCTATTAGATCAAAACCATATCGTATGTCACATAGACAAAATGAAATTTTGAAGACAGAAATTAAACGAATGTTAAAATTAGGGATTATCGAAGTAGGTGAATCAGACTACACGTCACCTATGATTTTAGTTGAAGTACCTGGAAAAGATCCTAGACCTTGTGTCGATTATCGTAAGCTAAATGATATAATTAGAACGGAATATTTTCCACTTCCAAACATAGAAGAACGTGTAGAAAAGGTGTCATCTTCTAACTTCATTACAATTCTCGACCTTTCAAAGGGATATTGGCAAATTCAGTTAAGTAAAAATGCTCAACGTTATGCTGCATTTTGCACTTCTTTTGGAACTTACAGACCCCTAAGAATGAGTTTTGGGTTAAAGAATGCACCATACTTTTTTAGCAAACTTATGGCTGAATTGCTGAAAGGTTTTGAAAATTTCGTCGTCCCATACTTGGATGATATCGCAATATTTTCAAACACATGGGAATCTCATTTAAAACATATAGATTTAGTTCTTAATCGAATTATGAAAGCTAAATTAACCATAAAACTGTCCAAATGTAAATTCGCTCAAAACCATGTCAGGTACTTGGGGCATGTAGTGGGTCATGGTTCACGTTCCCCGGCAGAGGCCAAAGTTCAGTGTGTTTTGGAATTTCCAACCCCTCGCACGAAAACACAAGTAAGAGCATTTCTTGGTTTAGCGGGATACTACAGCCGGTACATTAATATGTTTTCAGTGATAGCAGCACCTCTGACAGATGCGCTAAAAGGGAGAGCTGAGAAATGAGAAATTGTTTGGACAGCGGAATACGAAATAGCATTTCAGGAGTTAAAACGAAAATTAACTGATAAACCTGTTTTATATGCTCCAAATTTTGAACGGGAATTTATTGTTCAAACAGACGCATCCAATGTAGGCATGGGTGTAGTATTAACCCAATTAAATGAACAAGGTGAAGAACATCCTATTCTCTACCTTAGTAAAAAATTCTCAGAAGTAGAAAAACGCTATTGCACCACTGATAGAGAATACGCCAGCATTATCTTCGCAATAAAAAAATTGCATTATTATTTAGATGGAAATGAGTTTTTAGTTATGACCGATCATAATCCATTAGTTTGGTTGAGGACAAATGCAAATTCTAACCCTAGGCTTATGCGATGGGCGTTGCAGCCATACAATTTCAGAATTGTACATAGGTCAGGAAAAAATCATAAGAACGCAGATAGTCTCAGCAGATCAGCTGTAGATGAATAGCATGTACCTTATACAAAATATATAATTTTTTTAGTATTTTTGTGTGTTAGTTTTATTATTTTGGTACTGTGTGTATTAAAATCAATCAAAATATAATTGTTTTCAAGATTGATTATAGAGTATAATTGCTATTGTATTATGTAGTTCTAATTATGTATGTTTGCAAAATTATTTTGTACCTAATTTATATTGTCAGGATCTTTGTAAGTTCCCTTACAAGAACATTCACTCACTAACAGCAAAATAGTCTAAAATAATAATAAGATTTTGTTTTTATTTGTTTAAATTACAACTCTGGAAATATTATGGTACTTATATCTTTTGTTGAAATTTCCTAAAATACGAGTGTCGTCAGAGCGTACAAATGAGTTTGAAGTCAACAGTTAAGAACATATGAACTTTTCCTTCACAGAAAAGTTTTCCAAGGGCGGAGGAGTTATACTGCCAGTTGTACCGCTCTAAACGCGGCTTCTTTGATTAAGCAGACACAAAGCAGATGTATTCCAGAATTCCCTATTTGGAGATCATAAAACTCCTTTCAAGTGATCAACTGTCCATAACTAACCCTAGAAGTACTATTCCAGCACTCCATTTGACATTACATGAGTCATAAATTTCTAAGCACTTGAAACAAACCACCTTCATCTGACGTTACACTGACATCCCGATCTCATCAATCTCAAGCCCCTTGAGAACACTCAAAATTCCATAGACATCTGGTTTTTTCCGTTCAAAGGCGTCCTGCAAGACGTTACAATTTTCCACAGAGACTACTGAGACCTGATAGCGAGAACAAGCTCGCTTACTTGCCGTACCCTTCTTGTCCCAAAAACTTCTGTAAACTTGCTGTACATAGCTGCTAAACTGTAATAAATGTTGTAGTGGTGAAACCAAAGATCTTATTCCTTTACGCTACCATTTCATTTCTGTCACCACACCATTTCATCCGGTACACCTACAAACGGATTGATGAATCTAATGGAAGGGGTGTTCCAAGGGGGGAACTATAACACATCATTAGATTCACTCAAGATGCCGCATAAAGGTGAATCGTTGATAATGCGTTTTCCTCTTTCTATGAATGGTAGAATATTAGATGGTCTCGCATCATACAAACGATTAAGACTTGAACCAATAGCCATGTACTTTAAAGGGTGAGATGGTAAGGAAAGGATCTTTAAGTAATAATTGGCTGACAATTTCTCTCGCCTCAGGTCAAGTGGGAGCTGGTTACATTCCACGTAGAGACTGGTAACAGGTGATGTGCGGAATGTACCACTACATATCCGTAAAGCAGAATGGTGGATAGTGTCCAATCTCCGTAAATTAGAGGAATTTGCGGTACCATATAAGTAGTAAGGGACTCACTACGGGGACGGAAGTGATGTCACGGCTGACGTAGGAACAAGATGGCCGCCGTTTGTGGAGATAAGGAATCGGGAGGAGATAAGGATTGATTACTGATAACGAGACAGGGTGGACGTTTGTTTACATTTTTGGTGGGTGAGATAACATCATGTTGTTGACGGTGAATTTCCATGGTGATGAAGGACTGGTAGCGCCATCTGTCGGTGGGATGAGCAACCCTATTATTTGGAATTAAAAAAGGATTTTGTCGGATTTGAACCGGGGACCATGTGATCCGAAAGCCGGCATGCTAACCGCTGAGCTATCGAGCAGTTGGGAGATCGAGGTGTTTAAATGTACCAATGCAGTGGGGTAGAAATGGACTTGTATATATTTTGTTGTGGGATTTTTAATATGATTTTGAATAATTTTAATTGGGTTCAGGCCTTGGACGAATGGTAGCGCCATCGAGTGAGGGGATGGACAGTTAAATGTATTTTAGTGAATATACTGTAACATAAAAATAAGGGAAATACGGTACTTTCTTCAATTGAAGGCTAAATGACTGGTACCGCCATCTAGGGGTGGAAAAAGTAACGATTAGTTTTAAAATATTCTTGCTGTATTATTAGTGTGATACTTAAGAATTTAATGGAGAATTATTCGAAATAAAATTATAATACGTGGATTCGAACCCAGCAAAAGGTAATCGCGGCCAACCGTTTTTACACAAGTACTTAAGCCGTTAGGCCACGACCACCTATATGATCGCGTTGAATTTAAAATAGTCTATCATTTTGTTAATGTACACACTATCAAAGCTTGAAAAGTCTAGAAGCTTCTGGAACGGGTGACTATTGATTCTTAAACCTGTGTAAGGTTGATTAAGATAACAGAAGGAACGTAGTTATACTCTGAGTCACTGATAGAATACAATCTTAAGTAACTAAGAAGCTCTGCTGTTTAGGGGTATGTTGTTTTATGATTGTGAGAGAGCAAATGCTACAAACACATCACCCAATGATTTACATATGGCATGCCCGAACTGGAACATTTTAGGGTAGATAGGGACTTTGCAGATAAAATTGTACCAATGAAAAGCTTACACGTAACCTGAGCATATCGCATGTCTAGTTGTAAAGTTACAAGGATCTCAATCTGCTTCTGAAATTCATTGCCTTGAAGTTTTCACTGCTGCTGCTGTTGTTTTGTGTGGTTTACTCGCTTACATCTTCAATTAAACATGGAAAGACCTTCGTGCTCAGAACCCCTTGCCAAACGTATGAGGATCTGTACACCTGTCAACGCTCAGCGAGTCAACACATTTCCATCGAGTGTTGTACCTGAAAATTATTTTCATTTGGGCCAACAAAAGTATGCTTACGTTTCTGACTTTGCGAACGTGGTGCGCGTGCACATACGGCAGTTCCAAATCGATGATGCTGGTCTATTAGCCCCCTCTAAAAAAGGGGTAACCTTGACACCATGCCTATGGAAACATTTCAGCAATGAAATTAACGAGATTGCTGTGCCTTTTCGCCCTGGAACCGTAAATGTAGTGAGGGATACACTGATGGTAGCAAAGGACTACATAGACGACGAAATCTACGTTACCCTGCAAAGATATTTCCAACGGTCGGACTGTTCGCGGTCTTTCACCCCCAACTTGATAATGCTGAACGGGGAAGAGTGGACAGAGCTGCTAGGAATACGAGAAGCTATTGACTCCAATATAGTGTGCATGCTAGGAACGGTATTTGTAACTCTTGCCAAACAGAAAGCAGGCGAGTGCTTGTACAGTAAGCCAGCTGTGAGTTGTATGGATGCAGAAATGATGATGACCACGTCGTTGGCCGAACTATTAAAAGAACACTTAAGTAAAAACATTCAAAGTGTGTTTGAATGTTACGGGTGTGAACAGCAGTACGCGAACCAACTAGGTCACGACTGTATCACCTACACCAATGAACAGAAACTGCTGACATATGGTAAACTAGCAATATTTAATTTAGACATCAAAGCATTTGTGTCAGATTTTATAACTAATAATAGTTCTATGTGTTATTATTTAACTGATGCATTTCTATGCAAATTGAATTTTAGCTATTTAGTAAATAGTGGAAAAGAACTGTATGTTGCTGAAGATGCCAATGCTTTTAAGTATTAATAAACAGTTTTATTTTGAGAACTTATGTATAGTGTATTTTTTTGTACAGATTCTTAACTTTTATGAATTTCTTTTTGATAGATGGTTTATAAATATATAACTTTAAAAATGTTTCAATCTGAATAATTGGTAATAATTTATATATTTAAAGAAAAAAGGTTAAAAGAAAAGTGTGTGTGTGTGTAAGGCAGAATGTCTAGTTGTGTTGATATAGATACTTTGGCATTTAAACTGTTATTGCATTTGTTCTCAGGAGACCAAACGATGAACATACATGTTAGGTTGAGTAATTTTAATTTTGATTGTTGCAATGACCGATCAGAAAATCAGTCAAACTTATCGAGATGCAGCACGCCCAGGAAGCTTCGGTGGTGTAGATGCTGTTTACCGTGCGTTACAAAAAGAGCAGGGAAAAGTTCCCAGGACACTAGTAAAAGAATGGCTCAACAAACAAGATACTTACACGCTTCACAAATCTGCCAGACGCAATTTTCTAAGAAACAGAGTCACTGCGGGAGGAATAGACGAGGAGTTTCAATCTGATTTAGTTGATTTACAATCTTTAGCTAAGTTTAATAATGGATATAAGTATTTGTTGACGTGTATTGATATATTTTCAAAGTATGCGTGGGCAATACCATTGAAAGATAAGACAAGTCATAGTATTTTAATGGCTTTTAAAAAGATTTTTAATGAACGTAAACCCGATGTATTACAAACGGACAAGGGAACAGAATTTAAGAATAGAGTGGTACAAAAGTACTTAAAGAAAATGAACGTTCACTTTTTCACGACAAGCAATGAAACGAAAGCAAGTGTTGTTGAGAGATTTAATCGAACCTTGAAATCTAAAATGTGGAAATACTTTACTGAATTTAATACGCATAAATATGTAGATGTAATTGATAAATTAATTTACAGTTACAATAGAACATTTCACCGTAGTATTAAAATGGAACCAATATCTGTAAACATTAATAATCAACTAAAAGTATGGCAAAACTTATATGGAGATCTAGCACAAGCTGAAATAA
Organism: Metellina segmentata; assembly: GCA_947359465.1. Taxonomy (NCBI): domain Eukaryota; kingdom Metazoa; phylum Arthropoda; class Arachnida; order Araneae; family Tetragnathidae; genus Metellina; species Metellina segmentata. The sequence continues at coordinate 29,510,039 of OX375883.1, read as the reverse complement.
AACCTAAGTTTAATGTAGGAGACACAGTTCGTATTAGTAAAACAAAAAGACTCTTCGAGAAAAGTTATGAAAATAACTGGACAAGAGAGATTTTTACAATTTATCAAATTATTCCTAGAAAACCAGTAGTTTATAAGTTGAAAGATTTGGTTAATGAAATAATTGAGGGTACTTTTTATGAAAAGGAACTTCAGAAGGTGTCTGATTCTCTCTCTCTGGATACTATCCTGTGGAGAAGGTGTTAAAGAAACGCAAGATTGGCAATAAAGTAGAATATTTTGTAAAATTTCTAGGCTACCCAGAAAAGTTTAATGCATGTGTTTCTGATGTGAAACACCTATAAATACTAAAGAAGATATTAGAATTAGATTAGTCTTAAAAATGTCTTTTTACGTGACGTTGCCTTCGGATAGCTCCCTACAATATATCCCCGAGAACAAGATTTCTAGTTATACGACACAGTTACCCACTGCTATAAGTCTAAACGGCGAATGGGAGGTAGGATTAGCTGAAATAATATACCCACACACATGGTATAATATAAATGAAAAAAATAATCTGTATGGATTCGATTTAGGAGATGGAAAATTAATTACTAGAAAATTACCCCCTGGATGTTATGAATCAGTACCAGATATCCTAAAGGCTATGTACTTACCATCACATGAAAATAAGATAAAATTTCAGTTTAACAACACAACCAAGCGAGTTAAGATAAGAACTGAAAACGATGCCAAAGTTATTTTACAAAAGGGACTCAGTACTCTCATTGGATTTATCCCTCAAGTAGTACAAGGTGTATTGGAAAGTTCTTTTGTTGCTGATCCAAACATTTCATTTCCCCTATTATACGTATATGGGTCATTCTTGTGAAATAGGAAAAATTGGCTTCTTAAAATTTTTTCAATCGAAGGTTTTTAAAACTTTATTTTTTTGGCCTAATAATTTTCTACCATGTTCATTAAGTAAATTAAAAATATCAGCAATCTAAATTATTAACATTTTGTTAAGGAAAAAAATATTTCAAAATATTGGAAGGCAGGACAATGATGAAAATAGAAAAAAATACATAAATTTCTTGTTGAACATTTCATATGACTATGTATTTTTAATTCAGCTGATTAAGTACATAAATAAAATTACTAGGAACATGACACTTCAGGAAATTATGGATTCCCGAATATTTAAGTATTATTAGAAAGTAGGAACATTGTGGATAGCTATTACTGCAACTTTTATGCTTTTTTAACAGATTATGTGTTTTACTGTGTGATGTTAAATTACTGCAATCATTTCTCAGCTATTTTTGATCTGTAGTATTTCTTTTTGTATTTTTCCATTTGCCTTGTATATTTTTTAAATTTTTCTTCCAGTTTCTTTATACGAATGTAGGTCTCTGCTCTATCTCTTCTAACTTTTTTTCTTAACATTATCATCTCTTGTTGTGTCTGGGTTTGAAGAACCTGAAAGTTGAATATCTATACCACTTTCACTTGGTTTGGGTAGCCAATTCTATCGGATGACAATTTCTAGTTCAAGCGATAGAGTTTTGAATTTTCTTTCCTATTTTAATAATTCCCCTTTTCTGCCTCGAACTCATTTTAGCTATAGGCTTTACCACTCATTTCTTCTTTTGGTTAACATATATTTCACATGCCTCTTCAATTTATCTTGTATCAAACGTTATGGAATTTTTTTTAATATGCTCCTGACGACGTTTCTCAGCTAACCTTTTCTTTAACAACCTTTCCTCATATGTTTGTTTCTTTTTACCATTCATATCTGTCCATATATTGTTTACAACTTATAAAAAAGAGCATGTGATAACGGATATTTAGTAATATCTAGACATTTTTAGGTGCAATGACAAAAACATTATGTTTTAAATAAAAGAAACAAATAAGTTTCAAAATTTCAAGCCCATTATAAGGTATTTTACTATTAAAAAAATTACAATGGATAATAAATAATCAAAAGTTAATAGTTGTAAGTAAAGAATATATTTGTCTTCAGTTTATAATTTAAATATTTATAAAATACTGAACATAAAACATCATTTTCCTGTCTTGACATCATTGACTTGGTATGTTAAAGGCAGGACAATGATGGCCAGGATAATGATGAAATAGGCTTGTTCAGGGCTTAATGGATGAACATTTAAAAATTTCAGTTTGAATTTCACACACATTTAAGAAATATCTTTTATACACTTGATAATAATAAAAAATTAAAAATGTACTACAAACATTTAATTTTTATCATGGCCAGGAAAATGATCTTCAATTTACATAAACCTTGAACTCTGAACTTGTATGTGCTGACCAAAAAAAAAGTTGATAACTTTTCAAAATTGCAGTTATTTATTTAAATAACCTCAACCCCCAGATTACTTGAAAAGTATTCTTCTAACTCAGTGCTGTCATCTATTAATTGCCCACATAATGATATCTGAGATGCCAGGAAAATGATGATATTACTTGGGACAATAGTTATTGAAGTTACTTTTGGAAATTTTTGCAATATTATTTCCATTATTGTAACTAATAACCTTTCAAATGTATAAAGAAGCAGAAGAAATTATTTTTTTACAAGAATATATAAATAAATATTAAAACCCTAATGAATGAAGAAATTGTAAAATTTCACTCAGGGACATGCCAGGACAATGATATTTGATATTTTAAAGTTTTAAAAATGTATAAAATAAAAAAATATGTCATTAATTTTCTAATTCTGTAGATTATAAAAGTGATCCTACACTATTCTTGAAAGTTGACAAAATCTTCAGAGTGATAGAATTCTATAAATTTTGAAGGGACATATGAATTTTGCCTATTTTGCAAGAATGACCCATATAGTGATATTGTAGAACCCCAAACAGTTGGTAATATACAAGCTCCTCTTCTCAGAGTTGTTAAGGTTACCGGCAATGATGGTGAAATAGTTAGTGCTTTGTACGATCGACCTCATTACGTACCAGTCATAAGGCAGCATTTTCAAACTATTGAGATACAAATTCGTTTAAATTCCGGAGACTTAGTGCCTTTTGAGAGAGGTAAAGTACTTGCTGTTTTGCATTTTAGGATGCGACAATTACTATAAATACCAAAAAACGTAAGAGAACTCATTCATTTTAGTTATACACGTTGATAGCGTGACACCAATATGACGAGTGTACCGTATGTGTGTTGTTCTAAAAAGTTTGAAGAACATTATGCAGGTCAGACAGGCTCTGGAATGGCTTTCTATAGGGGTAACAGTTCACAGAAAGGGTATGGAATTGGTGGCATGTTTCGTCGCTTATTTCGTAAAGCTCTGCCGTTTCTCTTCAGAGGTGCGAAAACGGTTGGAAAGTCAGTTTTAAGAACAGGGACGCAGATAGCAAGTGATATTTTAGAGGGGAAAGACTTAAAACAATCAGCAGAGAATCGATTCAAAGAAGAGAGTAAAAGTTTAGCAAAAAGAGCTATCAATAAGGCGCAGTTTATGCTGGGTAAAGGAAAGTATAAAAGAAAGCGTAGTACTGCAAAACGGTTCATTACAGTCAAAAAGCAAAAGGTGCAAACACGCGATATATTTGATCCATAATGGCGTTTGTTTTGAAGGACTCTCCAGAATGTGCCAAGTCAGAATTGGAATTATTTCCCTTACCTCCGACACAGACCGTTATACAAGGCGGCCAATGGGTGCAATTTCACCCGTTATCGAACGTAGCTGACGGTGGACCTGTAGAATTTCACGTTTCTGGTAGTGGAGAGGATTATATGGATTTATCTCAAACACACATTTGTATGTAAGAGCCAAAATTTTAAAAAGTGATGGAAAGACATTGTCGCCAGATGACACTATAGGCCCTGTTAACATGTTTCTTCATTCCTTGTTTTCCCAAGTTGACGTTAATTTGAACGAGCGTTTAGTTTCCAGTTCAAATAACATGTATCCATATAGTTCCTATATAGAAACTTTATTAAATCACGGATCTGACAGCAAAAACTCGCAACTAACCTGCGAACTTTTTTACAAAGATACAGGCGAACACTTGGCCAACGAAACAAATAAGGGATTTACTAAAAGATGCAACTTCAGCAAGCTAAGTTCAACTATAGATATGATAGGTGCTATACACAGTGATTTATTTAATCAAGATAGACTTTTACTAAATCTAGTGGATTTAAAAATTAAACTCATACGTAGCAAACCGGAGTTTTGTCTGATGGGCACAGGAGATTATAAAGTAGTGCTTGAACATGTCTCTTTATTTGTGCGTAAAGTACGTGTTAGTGTAGGTGTTACTTTAGGTCATAGTAAGGCTCTGGAGAAAGAAACAGCTAAATACCCTATTAATAGAGTTTTAAGTAAAAGTTATTCGATTCCTAAGGGGAATATGTCCATTACCCAAGATAATATTTTTGTGGGTCAAATGCCAAAGAGAGTCGTTATTGGATGTGTAGATAACGATGCGTTTCATGGAACGTATGAAAAATCTCCCTTTCATTTCAAACACTACAATTTGAATTTCGTAGCACTCTATGTGGATGGCCAACCTACACCTTATAATGCACTACAACCTAATTTTGCGCAGAACAATTACATTCGAGCTTATCAGAGCTTGTTTTTACGAACAGATAAAATAGGTGAAAATTATGGAAATGGTATTTCGAGAGAAGAATATACTAAGGGTTTCACGCTGCTTGCTTTTGACTTGTCTCCTGATCTTTGCGATGGCGAACACCTCAATCTTATAAAACATAGTAATATGAGATTAGAAATGAAATTTCAAGAGCCTTTAGAACATACTATTAATGTTATAGTATATGCAGAATTTGAAAACGTGATTGAAATAAACAAATCTAGAAACATCATTTACGACTTCAGCAATTACATGTATGCTCTACAAATTCGACATATATTGTCTCAAGATACCCATACTGCCCCATTCTTTAGAGGTGTGTAACCAGCAGACAAGATCCCTCGTGTACGTGGAAAATGTTCTATGGTTATTAACGTGGATAAAGAATCTGAACCCGGATCGCATTGGATCGCCATGTTCATTGAAGGCAAATCTCTAGAACTATTTGACTCATATGGTCGCTCCCCAGAACATTTTGAAGGACCCATTTTACGATTTATTTCTAAATTTACCAATGTAAACTGGAACCCCTTTCATTTTCAAAGTATCACTTCCAATGTATGTGGGCCTTATTGTATTTATTATTTACTGAAACGATGTCAAGGAAAGTCTATGATTTCTATTTTAAAATATTTGCAACAAAGCAAAAGAAATGATTTTAGAATGTATCAATTTGTGAAAAAAAAGATATGCTGTAAGATTTATTTATAAAAAATAAAAAGAAAAGAAATTTAAATAATATTTTGAGTTTTTTTTTTCATGAGAGTTAAAAATTTATTTTTTAATTTTTAACTGTTTAACTTTTTTTTTTTAATTTATTATTTATTATTATTATTTTTTATTATTATAAAATTATTTAAGATTTTTTTTTTTAGAAAACAAACTATACATGACCTAAGTTTTCAAGTCATGAGAACGAAAGGAAAATAATGATGGGACACAAAGATTTAACAAATAATATTTTTATTTAAAATCACTATATTGAAATCCAGGAATTCTTTTTAGCATACATTTTTGCAACATTCTTTTTCCTAGGAATTTTAGGAATATGTTCCTTACTAGATAACAAAAATTGGTTCAACATGTATTTACTTGGTAATTTCATTTCTCTTACAGCACTCATAAATACATTAGTTCCAAAAGGAACTTTCTTTTTATTTCTTAAAATGTGATCCATTAAAAGAACTATATTTGAACGTGGAATAATTTGACCATTGTAAATTATTTCCCCCTGTTCTGACCACTTCAGAACACTTTGACTATTCTTTAAAAAAATCATACAATTCTTTAGCAACATGTTTCTGTCTAATTGGTACTGTTTTCAGAACACATTCCAAAATAGCGTCTTTCTCTTCAATCTTTAATGGTAAAACGTTATCTGAAAAGTTGGTTGACGGCTCTAGTACTTCTTCATTCTGTCTAACCTTTTCTAGTGTTTCAGCTGACTGATTGGGAGATGGAAACTTTACATAATTTTGCAAAATTTGTACGTATAGAAGGGCTTTTTCGCTGTTGCTTAAATTTTTTTTGTCTCAGTATATCGTGCATTTTTTTGTCCATTTCGGACAAATGTTCACTAATAAAAGCGGGAAGCCTGTCTTCCGGGACAATAATTAACTTCTTACTGTGCTCCATGTATAAGGGATCCTATCACGGAAATTGCAGCTGGTAATAAAACACTTAAGGGGACCGGGAAAACAAAATTCGACAAAAAAATCAATTTCTATTTTATTGCTTCTTTATATAGTTCAAAATCTCCTCTTTCCAATGATATATCACACTAGGTAATAGAATAAGAGGAAGTTTGAAAATTATGCACGTTTCCAATAAGCACTTCACATATGACACGGCCTTTCAAATGTAAACAAACCGTTTGTGGACATTTCTAATCTTTGTTGCTCAACAATGTATATTATATTTTTTACTTTACTCAAATTATTTTCGATAATCTGGTAACAGTAGAGTTAACTGTAATCATTTAGTTTTTTTTCTAACTATTTTTATTAATTTTACCATGCGATATAAGTTAGCTTTTCTGAGACATGACATTTGATCTGTTATGGACTAACAATAAGGATAAATGTTGGTTTTCTGCACAATATAGAACAATCTGTCTGGGCAGAATATTTTTATTTACTGTCAAGTAACTTAAATCTAAATCACGGTCTTTGTCCAGTTGGGAATGAAAGCTGGTGGAAATTTTAACGTGCTGTAGCTAAAAGAGTGATGTGTATTACCATGATAAACACACACATATTGCCTTGCCTTATACTGCCTACATTTTGAAGACAATTAAATCCCATTTCAGAGATTTGGCGAATCCAGAATTGTTGAAAAAATGTGTTCACGGAAAGACTCAAAACCCAAATGAATCGGTGAACAATGTGATTTGGACTCGCGTTCCAAAAAATGTGTTTGTAACCATCCAAACTTTAAAACTGGGAGTGTTTGATGCTGTTTCCTGCTGCAACAGTGGAAATATTATAAAGTGCTATACATTATCTAGAGTTAAAATCAATCCAGGCTGCCATTTTATACAAATTTTTGAGAAAACTGGACTAAGACCGTGTTATCGATGGAGAGCGAAAACTCTCCGAATACAGTAAAAAGGCCCGCCATAGAAAGAAAAGCATAAAAATAATTGAAGATACATGTATTAAAAATGAAAGAGATCACCCTTTATATAAATCAGGATTTCATTAAGGTTAGACGTAAAATTATTTATAAAAATTCATTTGAAATGTTTAAATCCATTTTTCTCAAAACTTAGATTTTTAAGATTCATGCCCCATTTCCTCAGAATCTACTGAACATAATGACTTAATATTTTTATGACATATTTGTGTTATATCTCTAAAGATTTTAACACAGGCATTTTTTGATTTTTTGAAAATTGGATTTTTTAGAAATTTAAATGTGTTAAAAAATGCTATCTAAAATGTAATATTCAGTTAAAAATTTCTATAAAATTAAAAATTTTAAATAAAAAAAAAGTGAGCTGTTAAAGTTTGTATAACATATCAGTCTAACCACCATAAAAATTTTGTGTTGATTACTATTATAGTTATTGAGAAAAAGGGTCTTGAATTTCGTGAATTTAACATGGATGAGATAGGGCCTTCCCGGTCCCCTTAAAATGCCTTCAACTTTTTGTGAAATGAGAATTTTACGCTTTTTGTACAAAGGCACTGATTTATCAGCTAACTTTCTAATACTTCTTTTATAAGGAGCAAGCTTGTGTTTTCTGTGCTTGGTTACTGGAACATTACCTTTTAATAAATTTAATGCACATTCACATAAAGATTTGATAGTACTATTAGAACACTTTCGCAAAAGGGAAGATTTTGTTTTGCTTTTAAACACAAGTTTAAGCAGCTCTAACTGATGCTGTGTACACTTTGTCATATTGATGACAAATGATAACCACATACACAAAGCAAAGGTATTTATATCCTATTGGTAACAGTATAAAAATTTCAATTCATTAAATCTGATTGTTCTCTGATTGACTTTTGTTTGGAAGATATAAAATGTATCCTTTTTGTAAGCAGACCTGTTCGAAACGTCAAGTTTCAAGTTAATCATTAAAGTGATTATCTGGTTGACTACTTTTATGATTCATTGCTGATTTGCCTGTTCATGAATTTGCGACTATCGGGGTTGATAGAGATAGAAGGTATCTTCAGAAAACATGCCTGTGCGTAAACGCCAACCGTCGTCTGTATCAGGCTTCAGATCAACAAATAGATAACCATAAGGTTTACTTGTCGCGTCTTGAAATACTTCTTGAAATAATTTATTGTTTGAGGGGTATAGTTGTCGGCCTAAATGAGCAATTTGAGATCTATCCCTTGGGTTTTTGAATAAATCCAAATAATGACTATTTAAAGAAATATCTCTCATCTGGGAAGATTTATGAAACACATTTTGTACAATAAATATAATACTTAAATTTCTATGGTGACTTCCCTTAGTGAATAACTTGGTCAGTTTGGTATCGTTTCCTAATTCTGTCATTAAATCGTCAATCACAATCAAAGTATCCGAAACAGTGTTTAAAACAGCTGGCAATCCTTCGTGAAACTGAACCTTTGGCATTTGGCTATACAAGTGTTGATAAGCGCCATAGCACCAAAGTACTTTAGTAGGGAAATTAGCTATTGTTTTCTGATCTATAATGTTTTTGACAAAATACGTTTTACCACAACCAGTTGGGCCAGCTACCAACATAGTAAAAGGGTGTTTCAACTTTAAAAGCTCCATGTTAACTGATTACATTTTGAAAAAAACTTGTCTTTTATACAGAGGGGGGCAAAGATAACATTAAATACTCATGAATACAAAATTGTAAACAAAAAAAAATTATAAAAAAAAAAAAAAAACATAAGAAACAAAATTTTAACAGTTAATACATATTTATTTTCAAGACCCAATTATTTTTAATGTTAAACATATAAGACAAAATATTCTACAATTTTTAAGATACATAAATAATATATAATTATTTTATACAAAAATACACAAACTAATTACAAATATGGATTATGTATACATATATACATTTTTTTCCTCTTTGATGCACTTATATATAGCACAAATACTTTTTTCTTAAAAACCGTATGGCAACGTATCAAAATTCTCTAACAAAACTCGTTTGTCAGATACCTGCCGGTATCGTTTTTTCTCTTCGCGGTTAACTACTGTGCCTCGCTTTGGTTCCCGCACAATTTTCCGAGGATTCTTAACAGTAATAATTGCTTCAGGATTTTGGGATTTCACTAATTCCAAGACGGAATTAAAGTTTAGCTGGATGCTGTTTACATAATTCAGAGTAAATCCTCGAATTTTACATATGGAACTTCCAGATTCGGTCTCATAGGCGTAATTCTTGGCTCCACCTGTAAAACACGGAAAAAAAATCAATCGAATCAAACTTTCTAACAAAATAGTTCTCGCTCACTCTCTCTCTCTCTCTCTGAATAATAATACATACCTGAGACAAATTTAGTAATTGTGTCTCCAGAAAGTTCGTCTGTGAAACCACCAAGATAGTTTGACAGTGTGGGCATGTAGTCATCATTATCATCAACTGTATAAATGAGACTATCAGTATCATACTACAGAACTCTTTTACCCAACTTTTCCATCTCTGAGTATAGCTTTAGTCGGGCGTGAGCTGTTGTAAACGCTGCTAAATATACATTTGTTTTGTCCGTTTGTTGGAAAAACTCTGTTTTACTTTGCCATTTAACCACTGCAATTTCCTCATTTGGAAAATAGGCGTCTAGGATCTACAAAAGAAAATACATTACTTGAAAAATCAGTGACAGTCAGCAACTCTTCGAACATTTTTTTCTTCTTTTCATACAAGTTTGATAAATAAATATATATATATATATATATATATATATATATATATATATATACGTACCTCAAGAGTAGGATCAGAAATAAGTTTGTTAAACTCTGGGACGGACGATACAAATGTAGCTTGGCCTTTGTTTTCTCTCATTCCCCAACGACCCCAAAAACTGTTCAAACACAGCTTAGAGACTTGTCTTTTTCCAGGATTGTGCGTGACGAGCAGAGGATCCAATTTCACACCCTCGTGTCTCTCATAATCCTCTACATAGTCAACCTTTTCTTGTTCTGATTTGCATTTATCAGGCCATCCTGATGCCTCCTGTTTTGATTTTAGGAAAGTATCTATATATGATTTGAAAAGACTTGTTGAGGTCTCCTTAAAATGATGAATTTCATAAATTTTAATAATTTTATAATCTACTTCAATAGCCTTTTTCACCTCTTCCGATACCCACGTACCCGTTAAAATGCGCTGAGCGTCTTCGTGAAGACAATTGTTGCTCCTCGTTGCAACGCAAGATGCACACAAAGGGAATGTGAGTTTCCCCAAGCACCTGTAGGGCAGAACCGGGTGATACAAGCCTCTTGGAGGCAAAATGGAACATTTAATCACCCCAAAATATTTTTTTATGTCATCAAAATTTTCTGTTATTATTTTTGGGTGGTCTATGGGGTAAGGGCAATATTTATTCACGTAGGGGTATAAGCTTGTAAAGTCAATATACTTTGCTTTTCCCTCATAAAAAAGTCTACATGCATTTGTCCTTCCACCATAAAATGCCTCACGAGGGTTTAATCGTTCTTGTATGTTTAAAGAAGAACAAAATTCCCTTACACTTTCGTTTGTTCTTAGCAAATTTTTAAATTTATGCTCCCACATTTCAATTACTTTAAACCCTGATCTTTTAAGTTTTTGAACTGTTTCCTTGGTTTTTTTATGAAGGACCCACATCGGAGTATGAGAGACTGAGTTGAGTGAGTCTGGATCATAACAAGTGTCACATCCGTGGAAATAACAACCTTGAAATTGGTACACAGTTCTTGAGGCTTCACAATATCCATCTACGGAAACCCCTTCAACTTTTCTCTCCCCTTGGCCTTTTAACGCATGCTCGATGTTTTCCCCAGTTGACTGCTCCATGTACAAAAGCCACTCCATCGCCATTTTGCTATAATTGGTGTTATTAACATACCCTTGAACTGGAATCATAGGTATCATCATGCTAGGTATATGATGACTTCTGTATACAGCCATACAGGCTGAGGCAATGGTAGTGTATGCAAAGGGATCCACGGAGTTGATTTCAATGAACTGGGATCGGAACTGAAGGGCACACCTTCTAAGAATATCTACGTCAGAGACCTAGGAGAAAAAACATTTTAAAAACTTATCACAAACATGTTCATCACATAAATATCCTCCAAGGAAATATGCTTTGTGAGTAAAACAAAAATAATAGTAAAATAACGTTCTTGCAGTATTCATAAATTTCTTTTCGGAAATCAAAAGGCTCTAATTTCCTCTCTTCATACCATTCCAAGAACTTTGGACGCTCAGCAGGGCTCATGAAATCATGTCCGTAAGCTTGGGTTTGGGCACCGCAGGTGGCCCCCTCGTCCCCGTTGTGATAGCAGGTTATGAGCGGTTTTTTGTGGCCAACCACGGAAGGAGAGTATTCCCCAGAATTGGGGCGAGGACTGGGCAGGGGGCGCCTTAACCGCCCCCCGGCCATTGAGGTGCTATTTGCAATGGTGTTTTCTCAGCTTGGCATTGGAGTTTTCTAATCTTGGCGTTTAAGTTTGCTCAGAATTCAAAATTGATGCGAAGCGATGCATTGAGGAACTTTAAAGTTTAACTTTCGAGAGTCTATGGCAGATGGTAGAGTTAAATCAGTTGTCCTGTCCTGAGAATACTGTTGAAGAAAGCCGTTGTTAAATGGTGGTGTTAAGTTGGAAGTGTGGTCCTGTAATTATGTCTATATTGTTGAAAAGGAAGTGCATTACTTTCGTTATTTTGACTTGGGCTTTGTTGTTGGTGGCAGTATTATGTTTCCACGCTATGCTTAAGTTGATGTTTGGTTCTTTTAAATGATTGGTTGTCGTTAGAGGGCAGTGGAATAAGTAGTGGTCCGGAGTTCCCGGCTCCCCGCAAATGCAGTTATTGTTGGTGATGAGGCAGAATCTGTGTAGATAGGACGGGAACGGGCCATGTCCCGTCAAGTAGGCTGTTAGGTAGGGTCCCGGTGGGTTTCTGTTGTGATTGACTTTGTTGAAGAAGTCGTAGGTTCTGTGGCCAGTGTCTCCCCTGTCCCATTCATTTTGCCACTCGATCATGATGAGGGTTTTTAGACGGTTTTTGAGGAATCTTTTGTTGAGTTTGAGTTGGACAGACAATGGGGCATCGCCCGCAGCTCTTTGGCGAGTTGGTCTGCTCTCTCATTGCCCTTAATTCCTGCGTGAGCTTTGACCCACTGTATTTTTATGTCTTGGTTAAGTTTTAAAACTTGTCTGATGTCTTTCGTAATTCTATCCTTGTTCTGGACTCTTTTGATTGTGTGGAGAGTTGAGAGACTGTCAGTATGGATGGTTGTAGGTTCATTTTGGTTGGAGGCCCAGTTGGTTGCAAACAGAACTGCTATCTTTTCCGCCTGTGACACTGTGTTATTGGGATGGAGACTGGTTTTCCATGTAAGGGTTTCTTGATTTCCTGTGTATAGGACGAAGGCCGCACCAACTACTTCTTTTGTCTTAGATCCGTCTGTGTATATATTGTAAGTTGCTGGTGTTGTGTTTAGTTTGTCGATGTTGGAGAAGTCCATTTCCTCTGGGTCTTCTTCCCAGATGTTTAAAGTTGTTTCATAGTCTTGGGCCCTTATTGTTTGTCCTAGGAAATTAACATCAGAACTGTGCCTAATTATTTTGTTGGTGGCTGCTTCTTTAATTGCTATTAGATGAAGAGGGACAAGGCCGCAGAGTACCAGTATGGCGTTTGTTGGGGCAGTGCGGTATCCTCTGTACATGCGTAGGGCAAAGTAACGTTGGATTGTTGCCAGTTTTCTAATAATTCTTGTTGTGATGTTGCTTGCCCAGATGCTGGTAGCATAGCATACTTGACGCTCTGCTACTGTCTTATACCAAATTTTAACCATTTTTGGGTTTGTGCCCCAATTTCTGCCTATTGTGGTTTTAATTCTATTGGAAAGGATTATTGTTCTATTTCCTATGGCCTGTAGATGTGGGAGGAAAGAGAGGTTCTCGTCAATGATGATCCCCAGGAGTTTGAGATCTTTGGTGACTTTTATGTGCCATTGACCTGCTTTGATTGTCGGTTTACGAATCATGTGCCTTTTCTTTGCTATTATAATTGCTTTTGATTTTTGGGTTGAAATTGTTAGTTTTTCCCTTTGGCACCATTTCTGTACCTCCAGGAGTGTTGTCTTAGCAGTATTCTCTATTTCCCGTCTTGTAGTTCCTTTTATTGTAATTGTTACGTCGTCTGCGAACGCTTGGATGTTGCAGTTCGGGCCCCAATCTTGGTCCAGAAGTGATTGGATGACTGTGAGCCAGAGAAAGGGACCTATACATGAGCCTTGCGGGCAGCCTTTTTCAAGTGTTGTGTTTGCGGATTCCTGTCCTTGTCTAAGTTGCACTGTTCTATTTGTTAGGTAGTTTTCTATTATGTTAATGATGTCGGCCGGGTAGTTTCTGTAGTTTAGTTGATTTAAAAGTGAAGGCCACCATAGAGAGTCAAAAGCTCCTTTGATATCTAAGGAGATCAAACATGTATGGTATTGGTTGCTCTTGTTTTGTTCAATGATTTGGAGTAGATTGTGTAGCGCGTCTTCGGTAGATTTTCCTGAGATGAAACCGTATTGATTTGTGCCTATTGTTTTATTATCGTGGTTGAATTTGTTAATTCGAAGGAGGAGCAGCTTTTCCAAGGCTTTTCCCAGAACCGGTAGTAGTGTTATTGGCCTGTAAGAATCTGGAACTTTAGGGTCTTTACCTTGTTTTTGGAACAAAATGACTTCTCCTTTTTTTTAAGCAGTCTGGGAAACATTTGAGATTGAGGCAAGCATTAAATAAGTCTAGCAGTGTATTAGGTATTGCTTGATGTGTTCTTGATAGGATTGCACCGTCAATATTGTCTGGTCCTGGGGCTTTGTTCAGGGGTGAGTTTTTAATAACATATGTTAATTCGTGTGGCTTGAATGGTTTAACATTATTTGTGTTGTTTGAGATGAACGGCGTTCTTCTTATTTTTGTGTGGTCTTCCTCATCATTAAGTTCATGATCTTTTTGGAAAAATTTTTCAAGAAGGTTTTGTAAGTTGCTTGTTGTATTAAAATTGCTGCTACCTATGGTGGAGTGGATAGGTGTTTGGGAGGTAATTTTCCCGCAGACTATTTTAAAAATAGTGCCGAATTGGGAGTTATTGTTGGAGCAGAAATTTTTCCATGCTTCCAGTTTACTTTTGTTAACCATTTTTTTCATTTCTGCTTTAGCCTTCTTTACTTTGATTTTGAAAAGATCTCTTGAATCTTGACTTTTTTCATGGGTGAACCTCCTTTTCAGGGCTCTGACTAATTTTTGTTGAGTTTGAAGTTGAGGTGTCCACCAGTGAATATGATATTTTTTCGAAGAGGTTTTAAGTTTGTAGCATTTCGTCATAGATGATTGAATTTTTTCTATTAGTTGTGTAGTCATGGTGTTGAGGTCTGTTTTGTTCTCTATTGTCTTAAAGTTTAGATTTTGTGTTTGTTTAGTAATGAGTTTCTTGAATTTCCCATGATTTCCAAACGCAGTTTTAAATCTTCCTTTGCTCCTCACCTCTGGGGGTTCTATTCCCAGTGTGAAATAGATTGGGTTGTGGTCACTAAGGGTTTCTCTGACTCCAACTGTCCATTCTGATATTATAGTGCTAATTTGGCCTGCCGATAGGGTGATATCTGGCCATCCCTTGTTGAGAATAGGAATGTACCACGTGGGTGTTGTTGAGAGTGGAGCTTCTTGCTGACACTCTCGGCGAGACCACGTGATCGTTCGTAAAGTAATGTGATTCAAAACAATTTAAAAGACTTCCTGAATGGCACGGCTTCGGGTGTGAGCTTTCTTGATGAGCTCCCTCCTTTTTCTTGAAACTTGAATTTATGTATCTCAGCGTAATATTATCGTTTGTTGTGTTGTGTTGTACCGTTTGTTTGATGTCCGAAAATAAATCACAAAAAGACATTCTTGGACTCGATGATTCTTGGATTCGATGAATCTTTACAATGGTGCCGAAACCCGGGAATATATTATATTAGGACTCTTTGTGTGATACTAGTCGGATACATGAATCACACACACATTTGGAATAAACCATCAATTACTTGGATTACATTGACGGCCCTGAACCTGGATTATTTGACGGCTCTGAACCCGGATTCGTGGTATCATTCAAACAGTGAGTTTGAACTTGACAGGTACTGTAAACGTTCATTTAAACACAACAGAATTAAAGATGGAGAATGTTGATAAATTAAAATCAAAACGTAAGCTTACTCGAAGTTCCTGTACTAAATTAATTACTAAAGTGGATTCTTTCTTAAAAAGTCTTGATACCGAAAGTGAAAGTGACAAAGATAAACTTTCGGAATATTTGCTAAGTCTAGAAGAAAAGCAAAGTGAACTTAAAACTCTTAATTCTAAAATTGAGGAATTAATTAATGATAATGCTGCTTTCGAAACCGAAATTCAAAGTTCAATTGAATATGATGAACACATAAGTGATGCTAAATTTAAAATAAAAAGTAAACTACAGAAGTTTCAAATTGAACATTCTGTATCTTCTCAAGGTTCTAACGTTTCTAATTTGAATATTAAAAAGTCACAAATTGCTATTAATTTGCCTAAACTAAACATTCCCACATTTAATGGTGATTCAAACACATTTCTGGAATTTTTCAACAGCTTCACAAGTGCAATCGACTCAAATGAGTTATTAAGTAATGTTGATAAATTTATGTATTTAAAATCTTTTCTATCGGGTGAAGCTTACAAAACTGTTGCCGGATTTTCTCTCACGGAAGAAAATTACAAATCTTGTTTAAATTTGTTAAAAGATAGATATGGTAAACAAGAACATTTAATCAGTTGTTTCATGAATAAACTGTTAGAAATTGAGCCAGTTAAGGTTTCTTCAAATCTTAAAGGACTTAGAAGCTTGCATGACGAAAGCGAAGTCTGTATACGAAATTTGAACGCCATGGGAATTGCGTCCGGTACTTACGGTCATTTATTGATACCAATTTTATTAAAACAGTTACCTTATAATCTAGTGGTAGAATTTCATCGCAAGAGGGATCCTGAAAAGACCGGTGATGTTAACGAACTGATAAAATTTATTAAATTTGAAATTGAATCTCGAGAAGCGGCTAATGTGGTTTCTGGACTGCCACTGAAAATTCACGAAACTTCTCGCTCGAAAGGTTATTATCAACCACCTAGATTTAAAACTAATGTCCCAACCTCAGCCGCATTAAACACAGTTGTGAGAAATGTTTGTATTTTCTGTAACTCAAACTCGCATATCGGATCAAAATGTAGATCGTTCACGAATGAACAGAAACGCTACAAGCTAAAAAAGGATGGACGTTGTTATCGTTGTCTAGCTAGTAAACATTTAATTTCCCAGTGTAAAGTAAAAATCCAGCCCTGTGAAGCGTGTCAGAGTTTACAGCATAATTTATTATTTTGCCCCGAAACTAAAAATAAAAACGCATCTCAAGTGCAGACTCTAGAAAAAGCCAAAGTTACACAAGTTCCGGAAAATCAAACCGTATTGTCTTCCGTTTTTAAGGGTGAAAATTCAGTGAATAGTTATACCACTTTACTACAAACTTCTAGTGTACAAGTAGAAAGTGGATCTAAAAAGTTAATTGCAAGATTGTTATTTGATTCGGGCTCACAAAAATCCTTTATCAGAAGAGATTTGGCGAAAACATTGAATGTGAAACCATTAAAGACAGAAAAGCTTCTTATTTACACTTTCTCAAAACGAAATCCCTCCGAAGAGGAACTTGATCTAGTAAACATCACTCTTCGCAGCAGATTCCCACCATACCCATGCATAGATATTCAAGCATTAGTCACCGATGAGATAAGTGGAGCCCAGCTGTATTCGAATATCAATCACAAATTAATCCAAAACATTCTCTCCGACGAATGTAAAATTGCTGATTCATGGAACGAAACAAAGCCGATACAAGTGCTATTGGGAGCCGACTTCATGTACTCTGCTCTTCGGGGAAAAGTTAAACAAATAAGTAATAACTTGTATCTTCAACCAACAGTATTTGGAAATACGTTGGCAGGGCAGGTGCCAGCAGAGCTAATGCCAGACACAACTTCTTGCTTGAAGGTTGTTTGCTCTTCAGTTGAGAATGATTTAAAATGCTTATGGGATATGGAACCTTTTTTGTGCGATTACGAACTGGATAGAAAAAAAAATTCGGATTGTATGAGTAATTTTGAAACTCAATTGCGGTTTGTAAACGGGCGTTACGAAGCACCGCTTTTATGGAAATCAGAAACTTCGCGAGAAAGTTTATCGAATAATCTTGAAGTGGCGAAAAGAAGATTCTTTTCATTAGAAAAAAGATTTAATTGTGATGAGTTATTGTTTGAAAGGTATAACGCAGTAATGAAAGAGCAATTAAGAGAAGGAATTATTGAAATGTGTAATGATGGGTGTTTTAATGGGTATACAATGCCACATAGAGACGTTTATAGAGAATTATCTTCTAGCACTAAAACAAGAGTTGTATATGATGCCAGTAGTAAACAAGGGACTAATAATAGCCTTAATGATTGCCTTCTTTCGGGAGAAAACTTGAACGCCAACCTTATAGATGTTATTATAAAATTCAGGGAACACAAAATTGTGTTCTGTGGAGATATAGCTCGAGCTTTCCTTCAAATTCAAGTCGCGGATTTTGACCGGAATTATTTATGTTTTCTGTATTATAAAAACTGTGACAAATCTCAACCCGTAACAGTGTATCACTTTAATAGACATTGTTTCGGTGTCACATGTTCTCCTTACGTTTTGGCTGCAACTATCAAAACTCATATTAAAGCATACAAGGATACGCACCCTCTCGCACATGAAATGTTAAGTAACTCACTTTATGTGGATGACCTTTTTTATGGAAGTTCCACCGTACAAGAAGCATTTAAGCTGTCTTCTGATGCTGCTTCGATCTTGAAAGACGCGAACATGAGTATGAGAAAATTTGACACTAATTCTAAAGATTTAAAAGACTTATGGAGGAAATCTAATTCTTTAATTGAAATAAATGAACAATCAGATTCACACTTGAAAGTGTTAGGACTCATTTGGAACAATAATGAAGACACTCTGGGACTTGACTTAAGATCATTGTTGTCAACTTTGGATGACAATGTATGCACTAAAAGAAACGTCCTTCACACCGCTGCAAAAATTTACGATCCTTGTGGATTTATAACGCCTTTTCTGATTCGAATAAAGTGCCTTTTGCAAGAGTTATGGCAGCTTGGTGTGGAATGGGATGAATTGATCTCGGGAGAAATTAAAGAAAGGTGGAAAACCTGGTGTAACGAAATACAAGAATTGCAAAAATTAATTATACCTCGACATTACTTTTCCACCATGAGTGTAATAAGTGGAGAATATTTACAGTTACACGTGTTCTGCGATTCCTCTTTAAAGGCTTTTGGAGCCGTGGCATATTTAAGATACAAAACATCGCAAGACACTTTTCAAACTAGTTTAGTAATCTCCAGATCAAGAGTTGCACCTATAAAAAGATTAACATTGCCCCGTTTGGAGTTGATGGGTGCTGTAATAGCCACTAGACTAGTTAAATATCTAAGAGACATCTTTAAAACTTTTGAAGGGGTTTTTCTGTGGAGTGACTCGACGATTGTGCTCCATTGGATAAAAGGCTCGGCGTCCAGATGGAAGCCATTTGTGTCAAACCGAGTCGCAGAAATTCAGGAAGTTACGGACCCAAGTGCTTGGAGCCATTGTATAAGTAAACACAATCCTGCAGACTTGTTGACTAGAGGATGTTTAAGTAAAGATTTGATTACCTCGAAAAGGTGGTGGCATGGCCCTGAATGGTTAAATGAACCAGAAAACACTTGGCCCAAGGTAAAGTTATTTGAATATGACTCCATAGGCAGTGAGATCGAATCCGAATATAACTCGAAAGTTTTAGTTAGCTCTGCAGTTGTTCATGAAAACATTATTGATCCGGGAAAATTTAGCAACCTTCGCAGACTATTGAGAGTAACTGCTTGGGTACGACGTTTCGTGGATGTACTCAAAGGAAAGAACAGTCAAAAGGGTCCTCTTACATCTGAAGAACTCAATAGTGCTGAGCAGTTTTGGGTAAGAACTGTTCAAAATGACTCTTACTTCAAAGAAATTACATTCCTGAAGAATGGTAAACCTCTTCCTAAAGACTCACAATTATTATGCTTAAACCCGTTTTTAGACCACGAAGATGTTCTGCGAGTAAAGGGACGGTTACAGAAAACCAACTTTACAATGGGCGGAAAGCATCCTATCATACTCCCCTCTAAATCACAATTAACGGAACTATTGATTTGGGAATCCCATGAAAGAGTATTTCATTCGGGTGTATCTCACACACTAGTGCAAGTGAGAGAAAATTATTGGATCTTAAAAGCAAGGCAAACTATCAAAGCTGTTCTCAAAAAATGTGTCATTTGCAAGAGATTTAATTCTTCTCCAGGAAATCAGAATGTTGCCCCACTACCAGCTGAACGAGTGGAACAATCAGCTCCATTTTCAACTATCGGTGTTGATTTTGCTGGTCCGCTATTTGTGAAAGATAGTGATGCAAAACAATATATTCTCTTGATAACTTGTGCAGTGACAAGAAGTGTCCATCTTGAACTCGTCGGTAGTCTGTCGACTGATACCTTTCTTCTTGCCTTCCGACGCTTCATTTCCCGACGAGGCTTGTGTTCAGTGGTGATATCGGACAATGCGCGTACTTTTAAACGTGCTGAATTGGATCTAAAACTAATGTGGTCAGTTATGAATCATCCGGAGGTGGAAAATTTTTATGCTTCAAATGGCATAAAATGGAAGTATATAGTGGAAAGAGCCGCCTGGTGGGGCGGATTTTATGAACGCATGGTGCGTACAGTGAAAGTAGCTCTGCGAAAGACACTTGGAAAGTCTTCTCTGACCATTGAACAGTTACAAACTCTCCTTACCGAAATAGAAGGAATGATTAACTCTCGGCCTATTACCTATGTTGGAAGTGACACGGATGAGCCAAATGCTTTAACCCCAGCACACATTTTCTTTTAGGAAAAAGAATAACTTCGCTGCCCTCTGTGAGACTTCACCTTGATTCAAATTTCTCTTCTAGGAAAACATTGATAAAGGCATATAATTATCGAGAAAGATTAATGAGATCCTTTTGGTCCAGGTGGAGAAATGAATATTTGTTAAATTTAAGATTAGCCCATTCCAGTTTGGTTAAAAACAGCATTCCCCAATTTAAAGTTAACGATATAGTTTTAGTAAAAGATGATCATTTACCCCGAAATTTTTGGAAATTGGGGAGAATTCTTGAATTATTTCCTGGAAGAGATGGCAAGGTGAGGGCTTGCAAAATAAAAACTGAGTCATCAGTTATTAAACGTCCTGTGCAATTGTTGTACAATTTGGAACTCCAGCAAGAAGAAGTAAAACTTTAGTTACTAAGAAGTTTTTAATGTGTTTTGTGCTAAAATTTGATTATCTAATTTTATTGATTATTTTTTTTTCATCTTAGATATAATTTTCTGTTGAAAGTATTTATGCCTTTGCATTATTTCTAGTATTATTTAACTTGTATTTTATTGGTAAGCTTGATTTAAATGTTTTTATCTTTAAAAAAAAATTGCTATTTTACTGTTGATATTCTTAAATTGTGTACATTGAACATTTTCATCTGCTGTATAGATTTTTTAAATTTTATTTCCCTTCCTGAATTCAGTATTATCTGTTTAAATATTTGAATATTTGATCGATTTCAACATGAACAAAACTTAAAAGTAGTATGTCGTTAATTCTTGGTATCATTTCTTGAACTATTCTATTAAATATTTTGAATTCTATTTATTTTGTTTTGAGGATTTAATAATTTAAAATATTATTCTAATTTAGAATCTTGCTATGTTCCCAAGGATTTTGGAACTATTCTTTCATATATGTTAGTAAAAATATTAATATTAATCATGTACCATGAATAGAATTTTGAACTTGTTAATAAGTTTCCTTGAACAAATATTCTCGAACTTGAAGTGTTATTGAATTATTATAATTGAATATCTTAATGTTGCATTTAGTTTAAAGTGTGTTTAACTAATTATATTATTTTTGTATGAAGTGTTTAATATTTGAAAACTAGATTATATATCCTAAAGTTAATATTTGTATGTGTGAAATCTTAGTATTATGTATTTACCAGGAAATTTTGATGAACCCTTATGGTTCATGTGGGGGCCAGGATGTTGAGAATAGGAATGTACCACGTGGGTGTTGTTGAGAGTGGAGCTTCTTGCTGACACTCTCGGCGAGACCACGTGATCGTTCGTAAAGTAATGTGATTCAAAACAATTTAAAAGACTTCCTGAATGGCACGGCTTCGGGTGTGAGCTTTCTTGATGAGCTCCCTCCTTTTTCTTGAAACTTGAATTTATGTATCTCAGCGTAATATTATCGTTTGTTGTGTTGTGTTGTACCGTTTGTACTGTTTGTTTGATGTCCGAAAATAAATCACAAAAAGACATTCTTGGACTCGATGATTCTTGGATTCGATGAATCTTTACATCCTTTGGCTTCTCCTGATCGAAAGGTGGGTTCAGCTCCTGGGGTGTTGCAAATTTTCAGGGCGTTGCTTGCCATAAAATCTAAGAGTGAGTGCCCTCTTCTGTTCGCTGAGTTATAGCCCCAAATGGGACTGTGTGCATTAAAGTCTCCTCCGATGATTACATTGCCCCCCGGGGGGATGCATTTTTGGATGTCATTTAGGGTTGTGTTCAGGTCTTCACTGGGGGATGCGTATGTTGAAACAATCCTTAAATCGCCCGTCGGTTGGAGGTTAATGTTGGCTACTGCTGTGTCGTTCCTGCTGCTGATGATTGCAGTAGTTATATTTGGATTTGTAATGATAATAGCTGCTCTGCCTGATTCTGATAAGATTTTTGTCCAATGGCTTGGAACTCCTGGCATTATTTTGTTGTATGTGTAGGGTTCCTGGAGAAGGGCAATATCTATTTTTCTTTCTTGGATTATTTTTGTTGTAATTGTGGTGCTGGCGCGTGTATGATGTAAGTTAGCTTGCATGAATTTCATTTTATATTAAAATTTTAAAGACTTGGAAGGGTTTTTCTTTTTGTCAGAAGAAGGTTGAAAGAGGTTCTTTTAAAGGAGTAGTTGTATAAGAGTTTTTTTGTTTAGTCCTGATTAGTTGGTGGGTTTTGTTCTGTTTCTGTGGTGTTGGTTGTGACGTCTTCCCTTTGTGATTGAGGTTGGGTTGTGATTTTGTTGAGTTTTTTTGTTTCTTCTTGAAACACTGGGCAGCTTGTGTGCCAGACCGGGTGGTTGGTGGGCAGTTCAGATCCGTTGTTTAAATTAACCAGTGTGCAGTTAACACATTTTTGTTGTTCTGATTTGCAGGAGTTTGAGGGATGGTTGTCTCCACAGTTACCGCAAAGCGCCCTCTCTTTGCAGTTTATTGCGACGTGGCCATACCCCTGGCAATTGTAGCATCTAAGTGCCTTTGAAGTTGCGATGTATTTTTTGATGCTACATCGTTCGAAGGCGAACCAAAAGTGTCCTATTCTTATTAGTTTATCCACTGTTTCTGGTTGTAGGTGGAGGACTGCGTGTATTCTCCCGTTTTTGTCTATGAATTGTCTTTGGCGTGTGTTATCTGGGATAGTGGTTTGTGTTATCTCTTGCAGTGCCTTTATAAGTAAATCGTTATTGGTACTGTTTGGAATGCCGTGTATTATAATTGGTTTAGAGATCGGAGCTGGTATTCTTGCTTGTAGCCCGTGATTATCGTTTTCCATTTCTTTTAGTTTGTTGAGAATTGCTTCGATATATTCGTGATTGTTTGTGTTAATTATGACATTTTTGTTTTTGCCTATGTAAAGGCCTTGGATTTTCCATTGTTGGGCATTGCCTCCCATTGTCTTTTTGAAATCCTCTCTGATTTCTTCTCCTGTTTTTTCAGGGTTTTTAGAGCGAGTAATTAAAGTGTGTGTAGAAGTTGATCTGGTCTTGTAGTTATTTGCCCCTTTGTTTTGTTGGGCTGCTTGAGCGTAAGTGGTTGGTTTGTTGAAGAGAGTTTTGAGTTCTTTTAAATTCTCTGTTATGTCGTTATTCTGTTTGTTTTGTTTCTCCTGTTTTTCCATGTCGTTGATTTTCAATTGTGCCGCCATTTCTATTTTAAGTTCCTTTTTGAAGGTGTCTGTAATTTCTGATCTTAGCGTGGAGGTTAGATTGTGATACGATGAAATGTATCATGTTCATCACTACGCTGGTAACACTACCTAGCAACCCCAGGTCCAGCTCACTGCGGCAACCCCTCTTGCCTTCTCCACCCCGTAAAAGCAACACCTCTCAACTCGACAGAAAAAACGAGACTGGATAACGACACACTGGAGAAGGCAGGGGAATTGAGAGAGACCGAAGGAAGCTGACCGACCCAAGCCGCGCTGAGCTGGCGAGAATAACGGAGTTACCGAGAGGACCATGGGTATGTGAGTTTTATGTTGTGCTTTTACTTTTATATGCATTAAAGTTGTTTAGTTCGTCAATATAGTTCATTTAATTCATTATCATTGAAACGATGATAACACCGGTTCATTGGTGCCGTGACAATTCGAACCCCGTGTTCGCGGATACTGTATGCAATCCTTCCCAATCCATTTCTTACATTCAAATATAACTGTAGTATTGTTTCAAATTTTAATTTCATGACATTTCTTTTCCTTATTTTGTATTATTTATTAAAAAACGCTTGTAATTAGTGTAAAAAGTAAATATGCCGCCACGAAGACGAATTGCCAGTAGAAGTTTAAATACCACCGGAAATAGTCATAGAAATGAATTCTTGTCACTAGATGATACGATGAAATGTATCATGTTCATCACTACGCTGGTAACACTACCTAGCAACCCCAGGTCCAGCTCACTGCGGCAACCCCTCTTGCCTTCTCCACCCCGTAAAAGCAACACCTCTCAACTCGACAGAGAAAACGAGACTGGATAACGACACACTGGAGAAGGCAGGGGAATTGAGAGAGACCGAAGGAAGCTGACCGACCCAAGCCGCGCTGAGCTGGCGAGAATAACGGAGTTACCGAGAGGACCATGGGTATGTGAGTTTTATGTTGTGCTTTTACTTTTATATGCATTAAAGTTGTTTAGTTCGTCAATATAGTTCATTTAATTCATTATCATTGAAACGATGATAACACCGGTTCAATTGTCAAGTCTAATGGATAGAAAGTTTTTTAAATCATTTAAATCTTCTTGTGGGTTGTCTTCATTATATGCGCTGTTTCTTTTATTTATGGCCTTTAGGCTTGCAATTTTATCTAGCTTCTCAAACCATATCTTTTCAAATTCGGCTATTTTTTCGAGAACTTTGATTTTTTTGGAAGCTTTTAGTGTGTTTTTATCAGTTGAAAATATCCTCTCTACATCGTTATAGAGGGCGAAAGAAATTTCTTTTTCTGTTGATGGGGGAATGTTCACCCCTGTTTCAATTTTTTAGTTTTCCTTGGTGTGGAAAGCTTTGGGGACGAGGACATTTTTAGGCGATTGTTTAAAAGTTCTGTTGAAAGGTTTTTCGCCTTTTTGTGAAAATCTTAACTAATATTTAAAAATTTGTACGATTTGTCTAACATTTGATCATGTAATGAAACCAACTCCGGCTATAGTCTTTCGTTGGACAGAAGTTCAATTTAGATGGGTTTAAAAGGAAGTGTTGCACCCAAGAATGGGCGTGAACAATTGTGAGTGTTTCTGAAATCGTCCTATGTCGGTGTACTATGCTGAGGTGATGCTGTAGGAATTTGAAAAATCATGCGATGAAAGTCGGTCCCGGCTTGCACCCCCAGCCATATTAATAACTATTGAGCACCAATTATGGGAAGAAAAACACAATAGAAGTACTTAGGGAAAGAAATAGAATGTCTAGACACCTACAGTATCAACGTATGTAATTTATATGCGCATGTCCATCTCATGAGGAAGCCTGACTGCCAATTCCATGCCTATAGACTTAGGATTTACTTTCAACACGATCGCATTTGCTTTGTTAGGTTCCAAATAGGCCCTAGTTAAGGCTATCTAAAAAAAAGAACTCAAATGGAATTTAAAATTTTTTGTATTAAACCAGATGTTGGGTATTGCTGGAAATGAAATAACCATTTAAAAAAAACAAGGGGGGGTAATTATAGAAGCGATTACTGCCAACACAGACAGAGAAAAAGCATTTAATTAAAAAAAAAATGTTAAAATATTAGCGGGAAACGTGCTATAAAAAGGCATTATAAAAGGTATGATGTGTCTCGTGTCAGTTCTTTGCTCCTCCCGTCTTGACGGTTGAACATGCTTGCAGATTTGTGGACCCCGTAGGTCTCTTTAACACTGCTGTGTCTTTGTCAAATCGGGAGGGGCTCTATTTACAAAGTTACATAAAACATACACAAAACAAAACACGGCGAGCCGATAACGCCGTCGCCATGAAAAACCATTATACAGTGATTAACCATTTAAATTGAGCCTTAGCCCAGTTTAAAGCCCATCGCAATTAAAGATATCTGATTAAGGGCCAACGTAATTTTTCAGATTGCCTTGCTTGAAGAAAGAAACATTTGAAAATAACGCACTCTTAAAAAGCTAGACACTGAAATGCTGAAAAATAAAAATAAAGGGATTTAAAGGCCGTAATATTTGAATTGTATAAAAAAGAAAGGTTATAACCGTTTCTCACGAGGAGGATAACCAAATGGACATATGCATTACTAACAGTCGATACTATCTAGAAACAAACATTTTGCCGTTTGCTCCGACCCGTATCACTCCTGATGGGGTCGTTGCTTGCGGCAAGTGCACATAAGACACATGCCAGGTTGTATTAAAATAATTGGTGCTTATTATTAATTAGAGGGTACTTACCGGGGCCGACTGTTGATTGCTCTTAGCCCATCATTTTAGTAGCTGCGTTCAATGAGAATAATTTATCGTTGTTTGCACTGTTAAGTTTTGGACTAGAGTCCCACTTTGAACGTCTATAAAATCACTTTGAACGCTTGATTTAGATTAAAATCATATGTACGTAATCCTTGGGAGGAATGTGAAGTGAGCAATGTACATTAGGTTAGCTGTGGCACTATTCGTTGAGGTTAACTTTGTTGATACGATTCTCGTTGTTGGATTACCAAATTTTCAGGCCTAATTATGTCCGTAAGCTTTGCTATCAGGTAATTACCCACATAATTTTGATTATTTTCGGTGTTGAAGAAATGGGGAAAATAACCTTTACTTAATTCTGTTTGGCCAAACGTTTTTGGGAACTTAGATAAAGACATGGGTAAAAAATTTAATGAATCAATAAGACGAATTTTAAATGGTGAAATTTCTAATGACATGATAAGGGAACCACTAAAAATAACATTAGGCTTTACACCCTGATTCAAGAGGTGCGAAAGTATAAACTGTCCATCGTAACCTTTTAAGTTTACGGGCAATCGCGGTGAACCCTTCATGTTTCGCAGAGAAAAGGAAGTCACAAAAATCTGAGAGTGCTCCTTTCCCTTGAAACACGTATTCGGTTCCGTCGTTGTACTGCGCTACTGCAAAATTTACAACGTGTGTTCCTGTTTCCTGCATCGCTTCAAAGTCAAAGAAAATAACTTTATCAGAGAAGGTTTTAGAAGGTTTAGGGGCTAAAAAACAACGGTGATACTTCATGTCCACGTACTGTTTACATGACATGCACTTTGATTCTCCACACATATGTTGCTCTGGAGTCCGGGCATTTCTTAGAATAAGAGAATAGCATTTTAAACATTGAAACATCTGTTGACAAATCGATTGTTTCTTTCTTCCTGTCACAGATAAATGCCTACCAAAACAATCTTCTGACTTAAATGTACGGAAGCAATTTGAACAAGTTTTTGAAAGCGAAGGAACAAATGCTTCCTCATAGCATTCGTTGCATTTAGAAGTACAATGATGTGTCCATTGATGTTGATAGCCTTTGTCACAACTGTCACAGAAAACTGTGTGCCTAAAAATCCACACATATTCTTAATGAGGTCATAGTGATTGCTGTGGTAATACAGGAAAAGTTTTAAGGGCATTTGAGTTCCTTTGTAGATGAGCTAAAAAAACAAAATAATAAAATTACATTTCCAAAAAAAAAGAAAATTGACAACAAACTTTTTTCTCCAAAACACTAATTGATTACCTTGTTCAGATTTTCTGATGAGATAACATGTATTTGAATGTTTAAATACTCTTCAAATCTTTTGATTTCTGGTATGCCACAGGAACCTAACGGGACATCTGCATTCATATGCAATTCCTTTGCTAAATTTTTCTGAAGTGCTCTGTCACCTCTCCGAATGGAATCATAGCGCGGGTTTTTACGAAGAGCTGCAAGTCCTACCACCATAGCTCTTGCACAACATAATCCGTCACTGTCCGATGGAATTGTGATTACGCTATGTTTCTTCAGTAGATCGGTCTTTAAATTCAGAAGTGGACGCCTTCCTCTTCCGGATGGTCTCTTGATTGTTGTCACGTCAAAACGCAGAGACTCGTCGAGTGGAATTCCTTCATTACTTTGAAGGACTTTAAGAATAGCACCCAACACTATTTCTTCCGTCATGTCACTGACAGTCCTTAAACTTGTGCTGATGGGTCGATCTAAGGCAGATGAAAACATGCATACTCGAATCAAATCAGAGGCTTGTAAACCATCTGAAGCGCGCCTCAGAACCTCTGAAATTACATTTTGCAATAGGATTAAAATGGTCTGCAGAAAACTCCCCCATACATGTGTAGTATATATTCGAGAATCCGTAGTGACCTCATAGGACGTTTGTTCCCCTTGGTACTTTTTATTCCTTTTTGTAAACCGTCTGTTGATTCTGATTAACTGAAAGAAAAAAAATTTGGATAAAAAGGTAATACTGAAATGCTTAATATAAATAAGTCAAAATCATATAATTAATCAGTCTCAATAAATTTACAGAAAAATTGAAATAATTCATACAGATTCTATGTCATCTGGAATATTCTTCAATTCAATATCATTGATGTTGGATACTAGAGGTGGGATATCAATACGACTACTAGGACCAGGAATGGCACCATCATTAATCACTCTGCGTGTTTTCTTAATATTGTTAGGACCCTAACAACAACAACAAAGAGGTTTTTTTTTAGATCAGTACTATGTATTTAAAACAAAATAATATATATATATCTCTCTCTATAT
The DNA here is from genome assembly GCA_947359465.1 of Metellina segmentata. Taxonomy (NCBI): domain Eukaryota; kingdom Metazoa; phylum Arthropoda; class Arachnida; order Araneae; family Tetragnathidae; genus Metellina; species Metellina segmentata. The sequence goes on along the minus strand of OX375883.1, from coordinate 29,481,467 downwards.
ATCTATATATATATATCAAAATGCATATCACTTCTGGAAAATCATTTTGAGAATCATTGCGTTTTCGACCTCTCCCTGCTTGTTCATCCGATTTATTTAGAGCCTACAACACAAATGTTATTTTCAAACCAATTCGTAAAATTAATAACTAAACTCAACATTAAATCTATGTTGCTATTCATGTCAAAACTTACAATGTCATCCTGTATGTCTTCAAATTCCTTCTCAAATTCGTCTCGAACTTCAGAAAAGTTTTCTAATGCTTCTGTAATTTCCTCATCATAGGGCCAAGGATATTCATCAAATTCACAATCACTTGAATCCTTAAAAATTAAATTACTTCTATTATAATTATATTAAAGAAAACAACACAATATACGAACACGTAACAACACGTACGAATACGTAACAACACAATATACAAAATTAGCATGTTTCACTAATTACTAAAAAAAAAAAAACTTTTATAATTTATAGAAATTCATTTATAGTGTATAAAATAAATAAAATGTAACCTACTTGAGAGTTTTCCATCATGTATGAATAAACGTTCCACGCAGTAGTTCAACGTATAAAATGCACATATCCTGATAAAATCGCAAATTTTTCTGAACTAGAGTTATACTTTGAAAGCTCCTTCTTATATACCAACTAAAGGAAAAAGCTGCGTTATTGGCAAATGAATATTACACACCAATAGCAAATCTTGATGAATCACACATAACTTTACGAATCCACTCTTTCCTCTCCTTTGTCACACCACTTGTTCAAATTCCCAGTTGTAGCATGTGCCCATGGGAATCACTAGTTGCTTCACAATCATAAAACAACATACCCCTAAATAGCAGAGCTACTTAGTTACTTAAGATTGTATCCTATCAGTGCCTCAGAGTATAACTACGTTCCTTCTGTTATCTTAATCAACCTTACACAGGCTTAAGAATCAATAGTCACCCGTTCCAGAAGCTTCTAGACTTTTCAAGCTTTGATAGTATGTACATTAACAAAATGATAGACTATTTTAAATACAACGCGATCATATAGGTGGTCGTGGCCTAACGGCTTGTGTAAAAACGGTTGGCCGCGATTACCTTTTGCTGGGTTCGAATCCACGTATTATAATTTTGTTTCGAATAATTATCCATTAAATTCTTAAGTATCACACTAATAATACAGCAAGAATATTTTAAAACTAATCGTTACTTTTTCCACCCCTAGATGGCGGTACCAGTCATTTAGAATTCAATTTAAGAAAGTACCGTATTTCCCTTATTTATATGTTACAGTATATTCACTAAAATACATTTAACTGTCCATCCCCTCACTCGATGGCGCTATCATTCGTCCAAGGCTTGAACCCAATTAATTAGAAAATTAATTATTCAAAATCATATTAAAAATCCCACAACTTTAAAATATATACAAGTCCATTTCTACCCCCCTGCATTGGTACATTTAAACACCTCGATCTCCCAACTGCTCGATAGCTCAGCGGTTAGCATGCCGGCTTTCGGATCACATGGTCCCCGGTTCGAATCCGAGAAAATACTTTTTTAATTCCAAATAATAGGGTTGCTCATCCCACCGACAGATGGCGCTACCAGTCCTTCATCACCATGGAAATTCACCGTCAACAACATGATGTTATCTCACCCACCAAAAATGTAAACAAACGTCCACCCTGTCTCGTTATCAGTAATCAATCCTTATCTCCTCCCGATTCCTTATCTCCACAAACGGCGGCCATCTTGTTCCTACGTCAGCCGTGACATCACTTCCGTCCTCGTAGTGAGTCCCTTACTACTCATATACAACACACCCGTAGTCAATGCGAGATAGGATGATGGAATGATACACTCGGAGTAAGGCTATTCGATCCGCCCCCCAACAGGTGTTTGATAGCACTTTCAAGATATTTAAAGATTTTTCACTTTTCCTGCGTAAATGTAAAATATGGGGTAGGAAGGTGAGTTTGCGGTCGAATATCACTCCAAGGAACCTCATCTCATTGACTACAGGAATCTGTGGATTGGATTGGATATGATTTTGTGGCATTGAGTCCTCTTGGGACATATTATGCCAGACTCAAGATAAAAAAAATCAAATATATAGTATAACAAGAAAGTGAGGCGAGTCAAAACGTAATGAATGAATACTATATAAAATTATATGTGATGGATAAAACCAAAATGTCATGTAAAAAGCTAAAAATATTTGGATGAGGATTATCTCCAACCATGTCTTCTGGAGTCAAGGTAAATGAATTAAAATGTATAAGTCGTTGCATATTAAAATGAGAACATTCAATTAAAATGTGTTTTACTGTTAGTGGGCAAATGCAGTAATTACATATAGGATGATCTTCTCTAAGGAGGAGGTGTCTATGGGTGATCCGAGTATGTCCAATACGGAGGCGTGTTATAATTACCTGCTGCCTTCTTAAAGGTAGTGATTTCCAGTCAGATATATTTCGTTTGATGGCGTGAAGTTTGTTCTCCGTTAGTACATTCCATTCGTTCTGCCATTTTGTTTCTAAAAATTTGTAAATGAATGATTTTAAGTCGCGATAAGGAATGGTATGGTCAATGTCATTTGCGGCCGATTTGGCGGCTTTGTCGACAGTCTCATTTCCTGCTATCCCAACATGAGATGGAATCCAACAAAATATTAAGTTAAAATTCCTGGATGAAAGATGATAAATTATTTTTAATGACTCTAAAACAACGGGATGACTGGAATGATCAGGATTCTTCAATGACTGTAAAACACTTAATGAATCTGTAAAAACAATAATTTTTTTATGAGAATGATCCGATATATATTCTAATACTTTATATATGGCCATGATTTCAGAGGTAAAAACAGAACATGAAGAATGAAGTTTAAAACTTTGAACAGAATGATTAATCGTGAACGCAGCTCCAACATAGTTTGCCCTTTTAGACCCGTCCGTATAAATATGTATAAAATTAGAGTATTTTTCCATATGGTTTTGAAAGAGTTGGTTGTAAATAATATCAGAAGTATCTGCCTTATAAAAATCTTTGAAGGGGTTTTGAAATACAAAATCATGATTAAACCAAGGAGAAAAATAATACAGTTTTTTCTGGGTGACGACAAGTGAAGAAATTTCGGTTCCGTTCATCAAATCTAGCATTCTTAAGTGAAATGTAGGGATGAAGGATGTTTTAGCTTGATAGAGGCGTTTTAAATACGGACTGTGATGAATGGTATGCAATGGGTGATGAGGGATTGAGGAAATTCTAAAATAATATTCTAAGGACAACAAATGTCGCCTCAAGTCCAGAGAAGGTTCAACAGCGTCCACATACAAGCTTTTTACAGGTGTATAAGTCGTTGCATATTAAGATGAGAGCATTCTACTAAAATGTGTTTTACTGTTAGTGGACAAATGCAGTAATTACATATAGGATGATCTTCTCCGAGGAGGTGTCTATGGGTGATCCTAGTGTGTCCAATACGGAGACGTGTTAATATTACCTGCTGCCGTCTTTGATCAGGTGACTGCCATAGCGTTATATTTGGTTTAATAAAGCGAAGTTTGTTCTCGGTTTGCTCATTCCATTCCTTTTGCCATTTTGTTTCTAAAAATTTGTAAATGCAAGATTTTATGTCACGATAAGGGATAGTATGGTTAATATTATTTATAGCCGATTTCGCGGCTTTGTCCACAATTTCATTTCCAGATATCGCAACATGCGATGGGATCCAAGAAAATACCAGGTTAAAATCTTTGGATGAAAGATGATAAATTCTTTTTAATGACTCTAAAACAAGGGGATGACTGTCATGATCGGGATGTTTCAATGATTGTAAAACGCTTAATGAATCAGTGAAAATTATACATTTTTTATGAGAATGATCTGATATATATTCTAATGCTTTATACATGGCCATGATTTCAGAGGTAAAAACAGAACACGAAGAATGAAGTTTAAAACTGTGAAGGGAATCATTAACAGTGAACGCAGCTCCAACATAGTTTGCCCTTTTAGACCCGTCAGTATAAATATGTATAAAATTAGAGTATTTTTCTAAATGCTTTAAAAAGAGTTGTTTGTAAATAATATCATAGGGGGGTATCTGCTTTATAAAAATCCTGGAAAGGGTTTTGAAATTCAAAATCATGATTAAACCAAGGAGAGAAATAATACAGTTTTTTATGGGTGACGTCAAGTGAACAAAGTTCGGATCCGTTCATCAAATCCAGCATTCTTAAGTGAAATGTAGGGATGAAGGATGTTTTAGCTTGATAGAGGCGTTTTAAATACGAACTGTGATGAATGGTATGTGCAATGGGTGATGAGGGATTGAGGAAATTCTAAAATAATATTCCAAGGACAACAAATGTCGCCTTAAGTCCAGAGAAGGTTCAAAATTGTCCACATATAAGCTGCTTACGGGTGAAGTCCTGAAGGCACCAGAACATAAACGTAAAGCTGCGTGGTGAATAGTGTTCAAGGTTTGAAGAGCAGATTTTCTTGCTGAACCATACAATACGCAACCGTAATCTAATTTTGATCGTACTAAAGTTCTATATATTTTCAAAAGACAAGTACGATCAGATCCCCATGATAATTTCGATAAAACTCTTAATATGTTGAGGGCCTTTTCGCAACGTTTGCGTAGATTTAAAATATGCGGTTGAAAAGTCAACTTCTTGTCAAATGTAATACCTAAAAATTTAAAATTGTCCACAACATTAATTAAAATATCTTTGAAAAATATTTCAGGGTCAAGATGAAGATTACGTTTTTTGCAGAAATGAACACATGTAGTTTTCGAAGGTGAAAAACTGAATCCAATTTCATTTGTCCAATTAGCGATTTTGTTAACGGCCTGTTGTAGCTGTCTCTCTATTAAGCGAATGTCTTTAGATGCGCATGAAATTTGCAGATCGTCAACGTAAATAAGGCCCTTAACTGATGGAGGCAATTGAGAAACAATATTGTTAATTTTTAAAATAAATAATGTTACACTTAAAACACTGCCCTGTGGCACTCCCTCCTCTGGTATAAAAACATCCGAGAAAACAGATCCAATCCTTACTTTAAAATATCTTTTTTGTAAAAAATTTTGAATAAAAATAGGCAGATTTCCTTTTATGTCATAGTTAAAAATGTCTTTTAAAATTCCATGTCTCCAAGTTCGATCGTACGCTTTTTCAATATCAAAAAATATCGAGACGAGATGTTTATTTTGAACGAACGCATTTCTAATTTCAGTCTCGAGAGCAATCAAATTGTAACAGTGGATCGACCTTTTCGGAAACCACTTTGAAGTGGAAAGATACATTTATCTGTTACTAAAATAAAAACTAATCTCGCGTTGACCATTTTCTCTAAAATTTTGCATAAGCAGCTTGTCAGGGCTATTGGACGGTAGTTTGAGGGGTTCTTGGGGTCTTTATGCGGTTTCAGTCTGGGTATTATGGTAGCATATCTCCATGAATGCGGAAAAGCGAGCTCGTTCCAAATTCTGTTATAAAATTTCAGGAGATTATTTAGAGAACTATTTGAGAGATGTTTGAGCATAACGTAACTAATATTATCTGGGCCAGTAGTTGATTTGTTAACTAAGGATAAAGCCTTTGCCAATTCGGGAAAAGTAAAATCACAATTATAAGATAATGTACGGTTTGAAGTAAAATTAACTTTATTATTTTCAGATGCAATCTTAATTTTTTTTAAATTTTCAGAGTAGTTATTGGAGCTGGATATTTCGGAAAGGCATTATGCAATTGTGTTTGCTATGTCTATGGGTGCCGATAGTATTTGGTTATTATGTTCTAGAATAGTAATTTGTCTATTGGGGTAAACACCGGAAATCCTTTTAATCCTGTTCCATAGTTGCTTACTTGTGGTCTTACTATTGATACTCTATTAACATAATTTATCCAAGAATCCCTCTTACTAAGTCGTTGAATTTTTCGAAATACCGCTTTTGTTTTTTTATAAATAATTAAATTTTCTTTTGTTCGATATCTGTTAAAGGTATTCCAGGCTTTCCTTTGCTTCCGATACGCATCGCTACATTCCTCATTCCACCAAGGTTTCTTTTGTTTTTTAGGCGCATTTCTGACTTTGTTAATTGAGGCTTCAGCACTAGCTATAATTATGTCTGTTATTTTTGAAGTGACTTCATCGATGTCACCAATTTCTATTGTGTTAGAAATATCTGCGAGGCTAGTAAAGAGTGGCCAGTTGGCAGTTTGAAAGATGTAGTTAGTTTGGCTGACAGAGTGAGGTTGGTATTAGCCTTCATATTTTAGTTTAATAGAATAATGGTCACTATTGTAGAGGTAAGAATCGACAGAAAAGGTCCAAAATGGTAAAATTGAAGGAGTGCAAATTGCCAGATCTATTGAATGGTAAGTAAGTGAAGGTGAGTGAAAATAAGTAGGTTGGCCGTTATTCATAATACATAAATCATTATCTGTTATTATTTTTTCAATTTGTTTCCCTCTATGATTAATGTCTGAACTGCCCCAGAGAATATGATGCCCAATTAGGTCACCAAGTATGATGAATGGTTGCGGAAGCTGATCTATTAAATTATTTAAGTCAGAAGTGGCAATACGGGTGTTAGGAGGTAAGTATAAATTGCATATTGTTATTAAAATATTGACATGAAGTCTTACAGCAACAGCTTGTAGATTTGTTTTAAGGTTAATTTGAGTGACTGGAAAGTCATGGGAGGTAAGCAGTGCAACACCTCCACATGCTCTTTGGCCTTCATCGTAATCTTTTCGAAATATACTGAAATAACGGATGTTGGTGGTATCATTGTTTTTCAGATAGGTCTCCTGGAGGGCGATTGCAACTGGATTGTGCTTGTTTATGATGTCCTTAACATCCCCGGCGGCACCACCCACCATGGAATCCAACGAGGGGATACAGGTTTCTGCACCGGTGCTAGCCAGGGACTATACGAACCCAACTCACCTCTATGACTGCCCTAAGGAGCTAGTTGGTGAGCGGGTCCTTAGCCCAAGCAGGGTATTCCCACCTGCCGATCAATGTACTGGGACCAAAGTACACTTCCTGTTTATCCGAAGCAGGAGCCGAAGCAATGTATTGGGGCGTTATGGTGTCCCTCAATCACCAGGATCTCCCTTTCCGAAGACACAGGTCTCCACGCACGGCAAACACGTGGGTGATATAATCCCCAAGAGGAGCTGAAAGCACAGACTAGCGAAAAGCTTCTCAAGGGGAGCCCTCACCTCCGGAGAGGCAACCACAACGAGGGAGGAAGAAAAAGCAAAAAGTAGAAGAGAGAGAAAAGGAAAGGGAGAAAAGATCACTCAGGTACCCCGGGGTTGTGAAGCCCGTACAAACCTAAAGAAGGAATGCCCCTGGGGGCGAGGAATCTGTGAATTCTGTATATAAATTACAGGGTCTGGGTGGAGACTCCGCTTCCTGTAGAAGTGGACACATGTACTTTTGCTGGAGGACAGTGTGTGACCATTACGGTCGCACCACTTGACCAAGTTGTTAATGGTTGTCTGAAGTTGTCGCTCTATTAAACTCATATTTGATCCTTGACATGATATCTGCAAGTCGTCAACAAACAGAGCACCATGAATAGATGGTTGGATTGAATTGATGATATGACTAAAATGAAGGCTAAAAAGGGTGACACTTAAAACACTACCTTAAGGGACTCCTTCGCGTCCTGTTTAAATAAGTTTGATAAAAACAATCCAACACGAACTCTGAAAACACGTGATGATAAAAAATTCTGAATAAATATGGGTAGATTTCCTTTAAAACCGTAATTATACATATCTCTGAGAATACCGTATCGCTACGTACGATCATATGCCTTTTCGATGTCAAAAAAGACCGATACTAGGATAGGACGAGGAAAGCATAAAAGGAAACGCACGAACTCAAAACGAATCATATCTACGAATCATAACCACCCCTACTCAAACGGCTACTAAGAGTGGACAGTGGGTTGAATTTCACCCTCTTTCTAATGTATTTCATGGTGGTCCAGTCCAGTTGAGTTTCATGTGTCTGGGAGTGGCGATGAATACCTAGATTTAAGCCAGACTCTTCTCTTCGTGAAAGCTAAAATTTTAAAAAGTGATGGTTCTCAAATTGCCAAGGATACTGTCATAGGGCCTGTGAATTTATTCCTACACTCTCTTTTTACTCAAGTGGATAGCACGTTAAATAATAATCTTGTAACAAATTCGAGTAATACGTATCCGTACAGATCTTACATTGAAACTCTTGAATCATAGATACGATAGTAAAACTTCCCAATTGATATGTGAAATGTATTATAAGGACTCCGAAGACGGTTTGAAAAAGCGGTCAAAATTTTTTAAGTTAAGTGAAACAGTTGATATGATTGGTGGTATTCATTGCGATCTATTTCATCAAGAAAGACACTTACTAAACATGGTATATCTGAAGATAAAACGGATAAGAAGCAAACCTGAATTCTGCTTGATGGGTATAGAGGGTGTGAGGTCGTGAAATACTGGAGCCAACTGCAACACAGCTGTTGTTTTTGCTTCGCGAGTTTTACGAGCGACAAAAAGGAGACGAAAACAGAAGCATCTTCTTCAGGTGTTCTTTCCGACGGATCGACGACTGGCCTTTGACATTTGCCGTTGGGGGACTTGGAGACTGCGGGGGAAGGCCAGAGTCGACGGGGAGAGAGCGAGAAGCGAGGTTGAGCTTTCCTCTCGCTGACCCGTGAGATACACATCTCGATGTATGAATGTTAATTCTTTTTTTAATTATAAATATCGATTTCTAACTAATAAGAACGTGATTTGCTTAGCTGTTGGTTGTTTTCTCCTCATATACGATTTCGTACAATTCTGATGCTACCATTTTTGGGAGACGACACTACAGCTTCAAGATGGTGGCAGTTTGATGGGATAAGGATCTAGTTAAATGAGATCCACGATCCTGTGTCACTTCTATGACTACAGAGAAATACAGAGTGTATTCATTCGTCCAGACTTCTTGAGGTCTGATTTGTGAGTGCCCGGAGTACAGAGAACTTTGTAGCAGTGGTTGCTGGTGTGGAAGGTTCCTGTTCCAGTGTTGGTGCTCTTCGAGAGAAAGCTGAAGGTCCCATTCTCAGCAGTTCCTGGCGTTCTACGACAGTGTGTCCTGTGCGGCTAAGGGAAAGAGAATCGGCTGTGTTCAGTAACAGAGGGTTCCTGTTCCTGTGTTGGAGCTCTTCGAGGGAAAGCTGAAGGTCCCATTCCCAGCAGTTCCTGGCGTTCTACGACAGTGTGTCCTGTGCGGCCAAGGGAAAGAGAATCGGCTGTGTTCAGTAACAGAGGGTTCCTGTTCCTGTGCTTTTCGAGAAAGCCGAAGGTCCCATTCTCAGCAGTTCCTGGCGTTCTACGACAGTGTGTCCTGTGCGGCTAAGGGAAAGAGAATCGGCTGTGTTCAGTAACAGAGGGTTCCTGTTCCTGTGTTGGAGCTCTTCGAGAAAGCCGAAGGTCCCATTCTCAGCAGTTCCTGGCGTTCTACGACAGTGTGTCCTGTGCGGCTAAGGGAAAGAGAATCGGCTGTGTTCAGTAACAGAGGGTTCCTGTTCCTGTGTTGGAGCTCTTCGAGGGAAAGCTGAAGGTCCCATTCCCAGCAGTTCCTGGCGTTCTACGACAGTGTGTCCTGTGCGGCTAAGGGAAAGAGAATCGGCTGTGTTCAGTAACAGAGGGTTCCTGTTCCTGTGTTGGAGCTCTTCGAGAAAGCCGAAGGTCCCATTCTCAGCAGTTCCTGGCGTTCTACGACAGTGTGTCCTGTGCGGCTAAGGGAAAGAGAATCGGCTGTGTTCAGTAACAGAGGGTTCCTGTTCCTGTGTTGGAGCTCTTCGAGAAAGCCGAAGGTCCCATTCTCAGCAGTTCCTGGCGTTCTACGACAGTGTGTCCTGTGCGGCTAAGGGAAAGAGAATCGGCTGTGTTCAGTAACAGAGGGTTCCTGTTCCTGTGTTGGAGCTCTTTGAGGGAAAGCTGAAGGTCCCATTCCCAGCAGTTCCTGGCGTTCTACGACAGTGTGTCCTGTGCGGCTAAGGGAAAGAGAATCGGCTGTGTTCAGTAACAGAGGGTTCCTGTTCCTGTGTTGGAGCTCTTCGAGAAAGCCGAAGGTCCCATTCTCAGCAGTTCCTGGCGTTCTACGACAGTGTGTCCTGTGCGGCTAAGGGAAAGAGAATCGGCTGTGTTCAGTAACAGAGCGTTCCTGTTCCTGTGTTGGAGATCTTCGAGGGAAAGCTGAAGGTCCCATTCTCAGCAGTTCCTTGCGTTCTACGACAGTGTGTCCTGTGCGGCTAAGGGAAAGAGGAAACATTTTCAATGGATTCCTTCTCATGTAGACCTTAAATATAACGACATTGCCGATGAACTGGCTAAGAAGGGATCATCACTGCCCCTGTGTCCTGCTGAGCCTCTGACTTTCCATGAAATATACTCCAGAAGTAAGGCTCTTGTCAACTCGTCTTGGAAACTTCCGCCGCCCCATCCTTGGTACTGTAGCCCTGGCCCTGGTGATGCTTTGAGCTTTGGTGGTGAAAGGCGGGACCAGACAGCTTTATCTAGGTTCAAAACTGGACATCTTAGGACTCTAAGGTTCTCCCGGGGAAACAAAATCTTCCCCACTTGTACAAAGTGCAACACAAGTGAGGCCACCGCCTAGCATTTGCAAGGATCATTGCGTTATCGCGGGAGGACCTACTGCGTAGCCCTGGCGTGGTTCTAGGGAGATTGAGGGTGGTGGGACTCATGGACCTGATCTGATCCAGATCAGTGGGATTAGAAAGAAGAAGAAGACCTATTAGGTAACAAAACGGCAGAGTTGATAGAAGAAATGAGAGCGAAGCCTGTTCCGGCGAACGCTGTGGTAACGCGTAGTCAAAGGAGAGAGGTTTATGAGGGCAGCGGTCTAAAGGTGAGAGGGGAAAAATCGGGGTCGGAGAATGAAGAGTAGGTTAGGAGGGAGCCTGGGAATCATCTGAAGGAAACTCTAGATTTTCCGAAAAGCATTGAAATAGAGACATGATTGGAGAATGTGTCCGTGGAGAGGTTTATGGAAGAGCAACGAAACTGCGACATAGTAAAATTACTGTGGGAACAGACATGTCAACCAAGTGAAAGTGAATTATCTGTTAAAGAGGGAAGACAGGGGCGGATGTCACAGTTTAAGCGAGATGATGAGACAGCTCAGTTGCATGTGCCACTTGTTTATCAAAATGAGATTTCAGCTCTGTGCCATGAGAAAGTGTCGGTTCATTTGGACACGACTATAACAAAGAATAGGGTCCTACGAAGTTACTTTCGGCCGAAATGGTATCAAAAGATAGAAGAATACGAAAAGAATTGCGATCCGTGCCAAAAGGTGTGAAATAATGGGGATCGGCATAAAGTGAGGACTTATCTAATTCGGAAGAGGTTGAATGCGAAATTTCGGTACCTTATGTCAAGCTCTACACGAAGATTTCTGGGAAATTGTGTACATGAATCTAAACAAGGGCGTGACTGAAAGGCAAGGTCTCCTTTGACTCGGGAATTGTCCAGTTGATTAAAATTTAAATAGAACTGACGGACTCGGTATAATGGATTAGGGATAATTTATTAGCCATGCATCTGCTTAATTTTTGAGTTGAGTGTTGTAATGTTTTATTTGTGTAGTATATTTTTAGTGACGTAATTATGCTTATATGTGTATAGTTTTAATGTTTGTGGTATCATGTGTTTTAGGTGTCATTGTATGTGGAATTTAATTAATGGCATTAGATTGGGTAGTTTATTGTTATTGAATGGTTACTTTTGTATAAGATTAACTTTCTAATTGTGTACTTTGAAAATTTTAAAATTGTATATGTTTTTCTCTGAGTGTGAAAAGAGAAAGAAATGAAATCTAGGATGACCATATTTTAACACTGAGTACGCGTTCACGAGTGTGAACCTTGAAATCGACAATGACAATAAGAGATGTCTTGTATTTTGTGTAAATATAGTGTATGCATTATCCTTGGACCTCTCGGAGTTAGTATTACTGGAATGAGGGGCCTGCATTTTCATATGAACTCATATGAAAATACTTCAGGGGGGAAGGGTTGTGACATCGTGAAATACTGGAGCCAGCTGCTTGCTTCGCGAGTTTTACGAGCGACAAAAAGGAGACGAAAACAGAAGCATCTTCTGCAGGTGTTCTTTCCGACGGATCGACGACTGACCTTTGTCGTTGGGGGACTTGGAGACTGCGGGGGAGGCCAGAGTCGACGGGGAGAGAGCGAGAAGCGAGGTTGAGCTTTCCTCGCGCTGGCCCGTGAGATACACATCTCGATGTATGAATGTTAATTCTTTTTAAATTATAAATATTTACGGAGTTTACGTGGATGGTCAACCAACTCCTCACAATCCATTGGAACTGAATTTTGAACAAAATAAACTATGTTTGAGCACATCATAGCTTATTTTTAGGCAACCAAAAAGCAGGTCATGATTACAGAAATTTTATGTCTAGAGAAGAGTATATAAAGGGCAATGTCTTATATGCTTTTGATTTATCAGCTGATCTCTGTAACGATGACCATCTAAATCTGATCAAACACGGTAACTTACGTCTCGAACTTAAATTCAATAAACCCCTCGAGCAAACTGTATGCGTTATAGTTTTTGCTGAATTTGATAACTTTTATGAAATAAACAAAACCAGAAAAGTTTTATACGATTTTGGAAATTGAGATGGATGGTCATCAATTACATTCCATTTTAATACGAGAACCAGTCACCGCACCATACTTTCGAGGACTATTTTCGTCGGATACCATATATCCCTTAAAAGAAAAATCAACGATAGTTCTCAACTTGGATGCTTCATCTGAACCTGGTTCCCACTGGGTGGCGTTTTTCGTAGAAAGTTCTGACACAGTCGAGTTTCTTTTTATTCGTATGGAAATTCGCCTAAGTTTTATGGAGAACGTTTTCATGATTTCACTTCAAATTACTCAAATGTATTATGGAATTCAACGACTCTACAGAGTTTAACATCGAATGTCTGTGGAGCCTACTGTAGCTATTATGTTTTTAAGAGATGTCAAGGATGCACAATGCTTTCTGTTATTGAGAATATGTATCATTGTAAAAGAAATGAATTTAGGATGTTTCAATTTGTGAAAAAACGTTATGGTGTAAGATTGATTTTTAAAAAATGAAATAAAAGTTACATTAAATTTTTCTGTTTGAGTTTGATTGAGTATCATTGAGTTTGTATTACTATTGTTAATTTTGTTACATACTTTTATTACAATTATTAATTTTCAAATAATTTTTTCTTCTAAAATATTTATAACAATTTTTTGTGTTTTAAATCAATTATAATAATTGTATTGTAATTTTTTTTGTGTAAATATAATACAATATTAAAATTGTAAATAAATAATGAACAAAAGAATTATAATTTCATGTATACAAATAAAAAATAAATTCTACAGAAAGAAAGAAAAAAAAAACATAACACGCCAAATTTAGCATGAGATTATTTTATTTTATTTTAATCCAATTTTGCCTTTCTGCATACAGGGTAGGTTTATTGATTTTATTATTTTCATACAACTTCTTCTTAACATCCAAATGCCTGGGTAATCCAATGTGTTTTAAAGCATCATAAAATACTTTTCGCCCAAAAGGTTGTTTCTTGTTACTTCGTAACACACACACACACACACACACACAAATCATTAATCAGAATAGCAATATCAGTATGATGAATAACATTGTTTTTGAAGACTATTTCTCCGTCAGGAGTCCTTTTCAAAACAGAATCATGACTTTTCAAATACTCTATGATGTCTTTAGCTATACTCTTGTAACGAACCGGAGCAATGCTGATAATTTTATTGGTTATTGGATCACTTTCTTCAATTTTCGCTTTTGTAGTTTCAAGGTTATCTGTTTCTGACAGAGTATTTTCAGACAGTATGTCAACTTCTTTCCTTTTAATGGATGTTGGGAAATTAACATAATTCTGTAATATTTGTAAATATAGTGATGCCTTCTGGCTATCACTTAAACCTCTTTGCTGAAGAATTTTATTATCCATTTCTGATACATACATTCCTGACTCTGTACAAAATTATTCAATCTTTCCTCTGGAACTAACACGAGTTTCCTACTATGTTCCATGTATAAGGGTACTGATCACGGATATCGCTGCAGGTATCAATGTACTTAAAATACCGTGACCACTTTGGAGGAGAGAACTTGTCTCTTATAAATGGGTACACTTTGCTTAGCAAATTTTCGAATACTCTTTATATGGCTGTAGTTTTCATTTTTGGCGTTTGGACAGGGGTACGTTTCCGTGTAATAGATTTAAGGCACACTCACGAAGTGTTTTATTACATTCATTTGAACATCGCTTAAAAAATCCTCTTTTCAATTTATTTTTTAGAATAAATTTCAATTCCTGCAATTGTTGTTCCGTACACTTTGACAAGTTAGGAGCAAATAAAACGTCTCAATGTGTAACATTCCTTTTTATAGGAAAAGTCTAAAGCACATTTTATGTTATCATAAAATGAAAACGAGGAAAAGCAAACACTTTTGAAATATGTATCATTTATATTCAAATGGATTAAGAAATTTCTATAGAGGTTGATAAACGAATGTCTTATCATCGGGAAAGATACCTGTACGCAAACGTAAATCATCATTCATTTCTGGTTTCAGATAAACTAATAAGTAACTGTAGGGTTTAGATGTTGTATCTTGATACATCTCTTAAAAAAATTTAGTTTTTATAGGGTATAACTGCCTTTCTAAATGCATGACTTGTGATCTATCTCGAGGATTTTTGAAGAGAACCAAGTAGTGGCAATTCAATGATATTTCGCGCATTTCACGACCTTTGTGAAAAACGTTTTGAACAATAAATATTACGCTAAAATTTCTATGATGACTCCCCCTTGTATATAAATTTGTAATTCTAGAATCATTTCCCAATTCTGACATTAAATCATATATAATAATTAAAGTATTCGATAACAAATTAATGTTACACGGTATGCCTTTGTGGAAAGATACATTAGGTATTTTATTATACAAGTCCTGATATACCTCATAGCACCATAACACTTTGGGTGTAAAAGGCTCAATGTTCTTATGTTCCAATATTTTCTTTACAAATGTGTTTTTCCTGAAGATGTGGGTCCAGCCACCATCATCGTAAAGGGATGCTTCAGCTTTTGAAGTTCCATGATGATTGATGGACTTACAGTCCTTCACTCTTTTTTATAGTGAATAATTTTTATTAGTAATATTCAAACAATTATAATAATCAAAAAAGTAATAATTATTTTAGGTTTGTTCTCAGAGTAAATCGATCTCATTCATTTGATTTCAATTATATTCTCATCACAGAACAAAACACACACTCACTCACACATCTTATTTACAAAATTTAATATCCATACGGAAATGTCTTAAAATCTTGTCGAATGACTCGCTTGTCGTAAACAAGTCTGTAGGTCTTTTGCTCCTCCTTATTAACAACTTTTTTCATTTCACATCTCGTATGATTTTAATGCATATCGGCATCACCAAAGTGGAGGCTATGTCCAGCTTCCTCACAAGTTTTTCCACAGCTTCAAAATTGATACTTTTGTTGTTCTGAAAATTCAGAGTACACCCTCGCACCGTACTAATTGTTTTCTCCTTATCGGTGATGCAGGCGTAATTATTAGGACCACCTATAAAAAAAAGTAATATAGTAACAAAAAAATCTACAGCAAAATGGAAAAAATAGGTATTATTATAGTTATTACCAGCCACAATTTTCGAATGATGTCTCCATCAAACTCATCAGCAAAATCCCCTAAATAGTTACCTAAAGCAGGGTCATTCCTCCCCGTTGAAGCATATATGATTGAGTATCAAAATACAGAATATTCTCACCCAAAATGTCCAATTCACGGTATAGCTTCAGTCAGGCGTAACATGTTGTAAAGGCGGCAATGAATACACTTGTGCTGGTATCCTGTGTGAGAAATTCCTCGTCCTGACGCCACTGAATTGCGCATATTTTCTCTGTAGGAAAATATAAGTCTTCTACCTGATAAAAAAAGGAAAACAGAAAAAAATGTACGATATTTTTAGTTTTTTGATAATATTTAATCTAAATGAAACTGATAATATATCGGTAGAAAAAGTAAATGAAACCTTTACTTACACATTTAGTTTTGTCGACAAGCATTCTGTTAAGCTTCACGTATGTGTCCACGTATGGCAGTTGAGATTCATTCCCCAACGACCCCAAAAACTGTTGAGGTTAAGTTTTGCAACTGCACGTTTGCCAGGATTGTGCTCTATATTCTCCATTGATAGTTCCACTCCTTCATTTTCGAGGTAGGATGCCATGTATTGGTTTTTCCGTTCTTGTGCCCCACAATCTGCAGGCCATACGGATGGCTCCTGCTTTGTTTTTAGAAACAGGTCAATATAGGACTTCAACAAATTTTCCGACACTTCTCGGAAATGATACACTTTGGATATCTACAAAGAATGAAAGAAAACATACATTTTTAGTTATGTAATGTGAATAAACGTTTTTTCAGTTACAACGAATAGACTTTTCACTGTGATTAATATATATACATACATTTTTAATTCTGTAATTCTTCTCCACTGCCTTTTTAATTTCTTCAGTCACCCAAGTCCCCATTAACGCTTTTTTATCATCTGAATGAGTGCAGGAGTCTGTTGTAATGTGTTGCAACACGCACAGCACAGTGGAAACATGAACTTTACGTTACATCCATACGGCAAACCGGATGATAAAGTTATTTGGGTGATAGAATCCTGCATCGTATGAAACCGAAGTAATCGGTAACATCTTTAAAGTTCTCGGCAATGATCTTCGGATGACCAACTGGATATCTGATGTAAAAAACGAAAACCAAAAACATTTTAAATTTTAAGAAACATTTACACAGAAATTATATTCACGACAATTTCATCAGAATATTTACCTACAATACTTGTTGCACCATGGATACAAACATGAGAAATCAATATACTTCGCATTACCATCTTGATAGAGTTTCACTTCATTCGTCCTACCACCGAAAAAGGCATCCCTGGGATTCAAACGATCCATAACACCGTGCGTTTTCAAAAAACTCTTCAGATCATCGGACGCGACTTCACTGCTTCTGAATTCGTACTCCCATATTTCTGTTACGTTAAAACCCAGGCGTCGAAGTCTATCCGTAGTTTCTCGAGTTTGTAATCTCAAAGCAGACATTGTAAACCCAGATGTGTAAAAACAGATTTGTGACATCTTTATCAAAGCACTTCTCGTGTTGTTTTCTCCGCAATACCCATCGACGCTAATGCCATTCAGCTTTATTTCACCTCGGCCGTCAAAAGCATGTTTGATTGCAAAGTTGTTTTTTAGTGCCAAGTAATCCAACCATCGGATTGATTGGATTTTGGGGTTTTATGGCGCAAGGTCCAAAAGCGGACAAACTGCGCCAAACGCAAGATAAAAATAAATAAAATCAATGTAAATATAAAATTATTTAATAAAAGGTAGATTTATGTCTTGCGCAATATGATACATGATTTATTTCGTCATAAAATGAATATAAAAAGTATTCGTGAGGGAAAATAATACAGCATGATCTGAAATAGTTTTTTTGATTAAAGCAGTCTGATGAACAATACAGTAAAAAATTTAAATAGCATATAAATAATAGAGTATATAAGTATTGTGATGGATAAAAGCGCTATATGAGATTTAAAAAACCAACTGAATGTAAAAATGCAAAAAGGTTTGAATGGGGATTTTCCCCAATCAAATCTCGCAGATTTAAAAAAGTACTTTAAAAAAATTTAAGACGTTGATAGTTAAAAACAGGACAGACAATTAAAATATGATCTACAGTAAAAGGGGTGGAGCACGAATTACAATTGGGGACGCTCTCTCCCAGAAACAGATGACGATGAGTGAAACGAGTATGTCCAATACGAAGGCGAGTCAATTTGACGTCACTCCTTCGCATGGGTGCTGATGGCCATGGATGAATAAATGGTTTGATGGAATGGAGCTTATTGTGGATTTGAAGATCCCAAGATTCTTGCCATAACGAATTCAAACTTTCCTTTGTGGACAACCATCGGATTGAATCTTGACTGTAATTCGTTTTGCTGAGATATCCGTGAGTAGGGATCATGGCACTCGTTCCTGGTTGAATATGGCATCTGCTATAGCATGTCATACATGCTGATGCTATGGTGGCATAACTAGAAATAAAAAAACAATTCAGTCTCGCAAAATTCTCAGAAAGGAAAAATTATGTAAGCTAATTTGAAAGTACATCATACCAGAAAGGATCAACATTCGCTGTAGCTATAAATTGTGCTCTGAACTCAAGACAAACATGTTCTTAAAATATCTACATCAGATCTAAACAGTAAAAGAAAAATTCGTCTTCAATAATCCGAGAAATAAAAGCTAAGAAAAATTAAATGAACCAAGTTATAAACATAGATTACCGGCAATATAATAGCATTTCTTTTTGAAAATCAAAAGGCGTATGCATGGTATTTTCATACCAGTCTAAAAATTTCTCCCTATCATCAGGAAACATTGTTTCTGGAGAATAGAACCTTTTTTCAGGCAGAGAACCAACGTAATTTGCGTTTTCTTCAATGTTAAATAAGTAGGTGAAATATCCTTTTGTTAGCTCCGATAAACCGAATGTCTTCGGTAGCTTGGATAGAGACATAGGAAGGAAGTTAAAAGAATCAATAAATCTAATTTTTAAAGTAGGGATGTCTATGGTCATTAACTTTGATCCTTATGGGATGACTTTCGGCTGATAGCCCTTTTTGAGGAGCCACCTCAAAACAAATTGTCCATCAAAATCTTTCACACTATGGGCAATCAGGGTAAAACCTTTGTGTTTAGAAACAAACACAGAGCGGCAAAATTTATCAAGAGAGTCCTGTTCTTGAAAAACGCACTCTGTTCCATCTTGATGCTGCAAAATTTACGTGGTGCTCTCCTGAACTTTGATTTGTCTATTGATTTGTATAATTATTCACAGTGGACACAAGTTATAAGTGAGGTGCCTCAGGGATCAGTTTTGGGACCAATTTTATTTATAATTTTCATAGATGATATAGGTCAGGGGATCAAGAATAGAATCAGTATACTTGCAGATGACTTAAAAATATGGGGGACAGTGGATACAAAGTTACAGATAGAAAATTTACAAGGGGATTTTGATAAGATATCCGAATGGGCTGTAAAATGGGGTATGTCATTTAATGTAGGGAAATGTCAAGTTCTGCATATGGGTTACAGGAACAGTGGAGCCGAGTACAGGCTGCAGGGAGTAAAGGTAAAGGAGGGAGAAACAGTCAAGGATTTTGGGGTGATAATTCACGGGGATTTTAAAATGGGTCATCGATGTTCAGCTGCGGGTAAAAAGGCTAATAGGTTATTGGGGTATATTAAAAAGACTGTAACTTCAAGGGATAAGAATATAATCTTGCCATTATATAAGGGTTTAGTAAGACCATATCTAGAATATGCTGAACAATTCTGGGCTCCATATATGAGAAAGGACATAGAATCAATTGAAAGGGTTCAGCACAGAGCTACAAAAATAATAAAGGGGCTAGCAAATTTCGACTATAATGAACGTTTAACTAAGCTAAACATGTATACACTGGAAAGAAGAAGGAGGGGGGATTTGATTCAGCTTTTCAAGTTTGTAAAACAAGGGGACACAGAGGGCTTAAATTTCAATAGGGATAACAGAACAAGGGGCCATGGGTATAAATTGAATAAGACACATTTTAATCGGTATTTAAGGAAAAACTACTATTTTAATAGGGTAATAAACAAATGGAACGCGTTGCCAGAAAATATAGTTAATTCAAAGGGAGTGTACGAATTTAAGACACAATTGGATAGTCAGTGGGAATTTGAGAATTCATAAACAAAGGACCAGCCTTGTTGGGCTTGAGCCTGTAGCTGGTCGTCAATATTTGTATTTGTTTCAAAGTCAAAAAATATAAGGTTCTCATTAGGGGTTTTTGCTGCTATGGTTTTTTTTCAGGAAGCATCTACGATCTTCCAAAACAAATCGCTTGCAACTTCGACATTGCAATTTGCCGCATTTGTGGAGTTCCTTCGGGCGTAACCTTCTTTCGATGACCTTTGTGCATTTCCGGCATTGATAAATCTATTAGATAAAAAATACAATACAAAATAAGGATTACATTGATACATTATAAAGATATTCAGAATTTAAATAAAGAAATTTTTCATCAACAGAATGACTTAAAGGTAAATTTTCAACTTATATGCACCTACGAACGCTTCTCGGCAGAAGATTCACTTCTTAAAGAGTGTTCTTTTAAAACTAAAAGTGTTATAATATTATCTATAAATGAAATTGACTACGCTAAAGAAATTTTTTTTAAAGAAAGCGAAGAATTTGAAGTGAAGGATTCAGGTTGGGCCCTTAAATCTATTGATAAATTGGAAATACGGTGTAATAAATATTTACCTTTACGCGGAGCTAGTTTTATACAATTACCAGATGTAATAAAATAAAAACACGCGGTGGTAAGTGTTAGAAATTTAGACAACGAATGTTTTCGTTGGGCAATTTTAGCAGCGTATTTCCCCAACAGATCAAAACCCCTCCAGAAAAACTAATCATGAACCTTTTAAAGATACACTTAATTTTACTGGAATTAATTTCCCCACAAAACCGGAGGAGGTTAAATTATTTGGAAAAAAAAACAATAGTGACATATGTGTTAATGTTTACTCTTTTTGTAAAGATATGGCGATTTTTCCATTAGTAGTCACAACTGAAATTAAAAATAATCACGTTGATTTATCATTTATTAAAGAAAAAGAAAAATTCTCATTATTGTGCGATTACTAGTCTTTTAAACTCAATTAACCAAAGGTTGGTTGGTTGAGGTTTTATGGCATAAGGGCCATATTTGGCCATGCTGCGCCAAACAAGGCAATTAACCAAAGGAAAGAGGAGTCATTTCATTTGTAGATGTTTAAGCTTTTTTAGTTCAAACGATAGTTTATCTCTTCACTATGACCTATGCAAAACGAATGTTCCTTGCAAAATAGAGATGCCTTCTGAAGAGAAGAAGTGAGTTTTTTAAAAACAATTTCCAATATTCTCAATACGTGCCTTACGTTATTTATGCTGATTTTGAAACATTGACTGAAAAAGTTCCCACATGTGCTCCTTTTGATGATTTCTCATACACTAACGTGTATGAAAAGCACAAGCCTGTAAGCTTCTGCTATTACGAAGTCAGTCACGGAGAAACCAAACCTCCAGTAGAGAAGAAGATGCTTCGCGGAAATTTATAGAATGCCTTCAAATGGAAGCTCGAATTAGCGAGTCAAAATACACAAACTTTGTACCGATGAAGGAATTGAGTGAGTTGCAGAAAGAACTGCACGAAACAAATGTGTGCTTCATCTGTCAGAAGCCATTCTCAGCTGGAGACATAAAAGTGAGCGATCATGACCATATGACTGGGAATTACCGAGGACCGGTCCATGTGACATGTAATATTAATTACCAAATTTTATCCTGGTTTTTCTCCATAATCTTTCAGTTTATGATTCTCACCTTTTTATTCGGGAATTAGCGGAGGACTCTAAAAACATAACCGTGATTCAGAATACAGAAGAAAGATACATCTCAATTAGCAAGAACGTCGGTGATAAAATTTATTTGAGGTTTTTGGACACAATGAAATTCATGGCCAGTAGTTTAGATACCCTTGCGAATAATCTCCTAAAAGATGAATTTCACCTTACAACGAAACATTTTCCTTTACATTAGGAACTCATGATACGAAAGAGTGTATATCCGTATAATTACATGGATTCCATGGATACATTTTCCGAAACACAACTACCATCTCAAGAAAATTTTTATAATGAGTTGAACAAAACTGCAACTACGGATGGTGATTACATTCACGCAAAACGTGTATGGAAATCGTTCCAAATAAAAACTCTTGGTGAGTATTCCGACCTGTATGTTAAAACTGATGTTTTACTGCTCTACGACATTTTCGAAAATCATGTATGAAATCATACAAATTAGATCAAGCGTGGTATTATACTGCACCTGCTGACTACCCTCCTTTACGGCTTGTATGGTTGTAATGCAACCATTTTTCATCACAAGTCACAATTCTGTCCCAAAATTTCCTTTTTCCCAAGATCTCTAAGCAGAACCAAACAGGCCGCTTTTCTCTTGCGTTTGTCTTCAGCAATTCAATTCGTGAGGCACCCAGCGGTTGAACTTAAACGTTAGATTTATGCGTTTCAGAGGGTTAACTATTGTTTGTACACAACAGATCGTGTTGAAACATTTTTGTCTTGATCAATGATTTGCGCTTTAACTGTTCACAATCAACTGCAATAGGATGGCCAGAACGTGGTTCATCTTCAATGTCGAAATTTCCAACTTTAAACTTCCGAAACCAAACTGATTGTCATATGAAACGGTATTGATGCCTGAACTTTCACACATTTTTTAGTGGCAGTCAGTCGCACTGAATTTGTTATGGAACTCATAGTACATAATCGTTCTGATCTGTTGACGTGATAGCTCCATTTTAAACACTCTTTTGACGAACAAGATTGTAAATTTTTAACAAACAAATTACACAGTCGTGTAGTTCCAATTTTCAGCTTTCGAATGCAAAAACTCGTTTGTGGAAAGGCTAACAGCCACAGAAATGATAGCTGTTAGCGTGGATGTATCTCCCCTTGGCGGAAAACGTTTTACTAAACCTGATATTTTGATAGTGGTTCTATGAAAAACTAAGATTTTTGCGTGTGTGTTATGTTGTTTTTGAATGGGAATACATCAGGTGTTAATGCGGTATAATTATTAAATATTTTGCTTTTGAGAACAGACTTGCATAATTCTGATATATTTTAGAAATGTAATATTCTAAAAATTAGGTATTGCACAGTGAGGGACAGTACACAAAAATACCAAATTGTGGAATTCTTTAAACTATTTTTCTTTTACTTCAATTAGATTTTATGATCTAAAAAATTTCTTTACTCATTTTGCTTTAAAAACAAAGTAGGTTTTTTAAGTAAATAACCATGGCGTTCCTCAATAGAACGAAAAAACAAGATTTCATCCCTCGCAGACGAATTAGGATAAAATCCTTCCCTAAATTTTAAAATAGTAGAATTAAAAGAATTAATATTAAAGAGCACATCATATGAGGAAGACTTCGTCAAAAGCCTATTAGAGGCGATTGTGTGCACAAAAGAGGAAGAAGCTCAACAACGAGAGCGAGAACAAGTAAGGTGTATTGAGCTAGAAAATCAGAGAATGCTTTTTGAACTGGAAAAACCGAGGGTCGAGGCAGGGAGATCATTTGAATCTATCTCTTCGATACCTGAAGAAGCCAGTAGTCACCGAAATAAGCGCAAATTGACGGTACTCATGCCGAAGTTCGACCCTACGAAGGAGATATTTTACTATATTTATAGCTCTTCGAAAGACAAGCCGAAAGAGCACATGTAGACATGAAGGATTGGGTGGTCTGTTTGCCAACGAGACATAGATGATGTCTGAGGTATTACCATCTGAGGTAATGCAACTGATTGCTCAAGATTCAGAAGAGTCATTCGAAGACTACGAGCACATCAAGAATGTGTTGCTCAGAAGATTAAAATTGAACCCAGAGGAATTCCGTGAAAAAATTTTGCAACATCATCGAGATCCAAACAAGTCTTGGCGTACCTTCGTATTCGAATTGTCCAAGTATTTTCAGGAATGGACCGAAGGCCTTGAAATTTAATGATCACAGATCAAGTAAAGAGGCGAGTACCTCTGGAAATACGAGAGCATTTATTGGACGAATGGGGTAAGATGGTCTCTCCGTCACAATTAGCAGAGAAACTGGACGAATGCGAGAGTGTGCGGGTAAACTGCAAGCGATCAGAAAATGGCACGTCAAAAGACAAACCAATGGAGAGTATTCAACCACTAGCACACTCAAGTGGAACCATGCCGAAGTTCCGAAGTTTGAACGGAAACCAGCACCATCATAGAAGATTCCCATCACAAGATGGAAGATATGACGAAACTAAAAAAAGTCTCAAGCCAACTTGTTTTGCGTGCGGATCAGAGGGCTATTTTCCAAGAGCATGTACAAAGAAAGTTCTACAAGGCGAAACAAAATGAATTTTCCCCAAAGCAACTCTTCGCAGATTAAAGATGCGCATAACACCTCAAAGAGTCAAGTGTTAACAGACCGAGTCACTATTTTCGAAAAGCCACAAGTGTCCATCGTGAGAGCCGATCTTAAACTGTCCAGGGTGAAGGAGAGGGAAAGATCGAGATTATCCCAGCTATTAGAGAAAAGGAAACAACCCCTTTGAAATTCTTTCAAACGAAAATAAATGATAGCCGGCAGGCAGACGTTACCATAACAGGCGTCGTGTATAGAACGCTGGTAAACGACATGCTGATATGTTCAACGGCTTACCAAGGCCGGCAAGAAAACATCGAAATTTACGACAAACGTGAGGACGAACACACCCGCAATCATGAACGTAATAGGCTGATTTCGTCAAAGAGCATATGCCTCGGAGAACTCATATGCGAAACCATACGTCTAATAACGAAGAGGAAGAAGGTTGTAACCAAGCATGAGAAGACATTAGCAACAAGACAGCGTTCATTGCCTTACAAAAGGATGACGAAAGATCATTTTGTAAAGCAATCATTCATAAGGGGAAGGTAGTCACATATAGAGACTGTATCCCTATTCTATCCATAGCTAGACTAGAAACACCCTTCGAAGTATGGAGCATAGGTTATATAGGACCTTTGGAACCACCCTCTCGACGAGGACACCGTTATGTGATATGTGCAATGGATCTATGCACACGATGGGCAGAAGCTATTCCGGTCAAGGAAATAAGCGCAAAAACCACGTGTAATATCCTCATGAAAATTTTCACGCAAACGGGATTTCCTAAACTGATATACTCGGATCAAGGAACGAACTTTACATCACAGTCAATTGAAGCATTTAAAGCGTTTTGCATCGATTTACCACACGAAAGCATGGGTGCTGGGGAACGATTGAATATATTTCTGAAATAAATGCTAAATAAAAACGTTCAAGAGCATGGATGTAATTGGGACTTTGTGAAGAATCAATTGATTCTTCCAAAAAAACACTTAACATGACACCTGGCTATATGGAGTGGCGCCTGCTTAAGCTTGCAAACGGAGACCTGTTCTCCTCTTTCGCAAGGGGTACAGAGGGAGCGTCGCCGACTGTCCAGCGAATGATCGTCCTGCTGATACGTCACGAAGGCTCTCAGCCAATTCGGTTGGTTGGTTTGGGTTTTATGGCGCAAGGTCCAATAGTGGACAAGCTGCGCCAGACACAAGACGAAATTTGACCCAATAAAATCAATATTTAAAAATGTACCAAGTCATGAACATAATAAAATGTATGATGGAATGATGGAGTTTAAAAGAAGTAAAAAATACATATTAAATGGAATTTAAAAAATTTAAATAGGTTTGAGTGGAGATCTACCCCAACTAAATCTTGTAGGTTTAATATTGTGCTATTCAAATAATTCTGGCGATGACGATTAAAAACAGGGCAATCAATTAAAATATGACGAATGGTAAATGGAGCTCCCCACGTGCCACACACAGGCGCAGTCTCTCTTAAAAAAAGATGCCTGTGAGTAAAGCGCGTGTGGCCGATGCGTAGACGAGTTAAAAGTACATCGTAGTGTCTTATTTTTAATGCAGGCCATGAAGAAATGGTGGACCAAGTCAATTCAGCCAATTTGGACGAGGCGCCGACCCTAGAACTTGAATTTGGAGGAGGAAAAAAAAAGACGATTTGACTTTCGAACGTGGTATTGGCGGTTGAGCAGAGATGAAACAGCCGTTGCTGGTTTTGTGGAGTCCTAAAGAGACCGCGTGCTCTCACTCCAACATTTCGGGAAGATATCTATCCTATTAAGAGGATTGGGAACAACCTGTTCCAAATTGCTTGAACGTTGGGAACATCCTGTTCCAAAATTACTGTGAAATTCAGGAACATCCCGTTCCAAACTGATTGAACTTTGGGAACATCCTGTTCCAAAACTGCTGTGTAACTCAGGAACATCCGGTTCCAAACTGCTTGAAATTCGGGAACATCCTGTTCCGAACGTCCATCCAAATCCTGTCCCAGAACTTTAAAATTCAAACAATTTGTAAAATAACTTTCCATTAACCTAGAATAAATAAAACTCTATGCTGTAAGAAATCTCGTGATTGATGTGCTACCCAGTGAGATTCAGTTCTTTACAACTTACATCTTCCCTATTCATTGTTTGCATATCGAGCAGTTCTGCGCAGTACCACTGGAATAACACCTTTGCAATTAGTGTAAGGACGCCTACCTCCTGGGCCTTTGTTCCTTTTAGAAAAAATATATGGATAGGAGAGCGGAAAATTCATACCACAGCTTCAAGAAGTGTTGGAGACTACCTGAAAGATCTTATTGGAAAACTCTGCAGAGCGCACGAAAATTGCAGCAGAAAACTCAAAAGTATCCCAAGAGAGTTATACTGCCCGCAATAACCTGAGGACTAGAGAGAAGTCCTTCAACGTGGGCGATAAAGTACTATTGCCTTTGCCTTCATCCCAACACAAAGTGCTAAATACATGGATAGGGTCATCCACGGTCATCCAGCTAACACGCCCTCATTCAGCTAAAGTGCAGTTAAAAGATGGAAGTGTAAGGGTAAGGGAGCTACATGTAAACAAGCTCCGAACTTATACACTGTAAAAAAAATCCCGTAAAATTTACGGTTTTAAACTGGCAGCTGGGTTGGTTGTGCTTAACCGTAAAAATTACGAAGTTAATCCGTAGAAATAACGGTTTTTTCCCATACGAGAACAAGTTTTTCCCGTAAAAGTTACGAATTAAAACCGTATTCACAACGGTTTTTTCCCATAAGAGATCCAGTTTTTCCCGTAAAAGTTACGAAGTAAAACCGTATTCTCGACGGTTTTCCCCATATAAGACCAAGTTTTTCCCGTAAAAGTTACGAATTAAAACCGTATTCACAACGGTTTTTTCCCATAAGAGATCAAGTTTCCCCGTAAAAGTTACGAAGTAAAACCGTATTCTCGACGGTTTTCCCCATATAAGACCAAGTTTCCCCCGTAAAAGTTACTAAGTAAAACCGTATTCACAACGGTATTTTGCCATATATCACATTTTTTCCGTAAAAGTTATGAAGTAAATTTGTAGTCGCAACTGTTTTTTACCATGAGATCTAGTTTTCTCTGTATGTTTCAGTTTTCACTTGTTTACATAAAAGTATTTAATCGGTGAAAGTTACAACCAGTTACCATAAAAAATACAGTATAATTTCGCAATCAGAACTATTTTTAATTAGTCAAGAACAAGTTTACTGTAGTTTTTAGTTTATAACTGTTTACAAAACCATATGGAATTGAAGTTACAACCAGTTACCATAAAAAATATGCTGCAATTATGCAGTGAATATGGTTTTACCACAAAATAATGCAATTACACTAAATACTATAAGGTTTACAAATTGTGTAAAAATGTAAATATCAGTTATACAGTTTTGCGCACAAAATAATGGGTTTTCTCTGAAATTTAGTTTTGAAGTGTGGATAAAATGATAAAGTCATCTTTTAAAATAGTATAGAACTATTGCAGAGCAAATAAATTAAAGAAAAATACTGTGCTGTACACAGTACCTTTTATTCATAATACTGTCAATATACAGTGAAATCTGTGTGTAACGATACTGTCTATAACAATATTTTATTTAGGTCCCTACAGAATGGTTATAGACAGGTTTCACTGTATAATATTTATTACTTTTGTTATTTCAATAATGTTCAAACATTTAAATTAAATAATCTAACTAAATTATGCTAGAATAATAAAAATTAAAGTAAATCATTTTTCAATACGCATGTTGAGGATACTTATTAAGTAACAAACTAAATAAGCATGTAGAAAAAAGTCTGTATAAATGAAAAAATAAATATTGTTGTCTTCTTATAATGTCAACAGTGATAAATTTTCAAAATATAGAACTCTGGAGCTTTTCATTTAAGAAACCTTGATAACTTTTATTAAATAGCAAAACATCTTTAAATATGGTTACATTATACACTGTGCTGTGCTGAACACGATAATTACATAATGTTTTGTGAGGTACATTTGTTGTTGCATATAATTTAAGTAATACAAAATGAGCAGGCAAAAATATACAATAAACAGAAATACAAATATAATCAGGGTTCTCTCTCTCTCATTGATTTAAATTTTTAAAAATCAAACCACGATTACAATATAATAACTTTGATGCAATTAGCAGAATCAAGATACCTAATATTTTCATATCTATTCAATAAAATGTTCAACACCATTCAAAGTCCATAAGTTTATTTTATAAGGTCAAAACTTTTTGATTCATGGATTTCTTTTTTTGGATCCTTTATCAGGATTCATCCTTAGAAAACACCTGTAAAATACAAATAGGACAGAAAAATTCTTTAGTGATTTTGCTTTATTCAAAGTTTAACAAGTTTATTTAACCTTTAACTGCTGTCATGGGTCTCACAGACCCCGAGTGACAGGTCGTTTCCACCTCTCAAAGTGAATATTGGTCAATGTCCTATTCAGTACCTTCCTACTACGTCCAAGAGAAGCCACATTCCAACACTGGTTTGGATGTCCCAACTATTTCGTATTTCACACTATTTGCATTTCCCCCACGGTCTCTTAGACCCTTCACAGCATTTGCGTTAGTGTTCTTGCTGAATGAAATAGTCTGTTTGAGTATGGAATTTCAGCTGAGTCTAAAATGGTAACAAACTTTACTAAGAAACTACCTCTGTATCTAGCACAAAAAGAAGTTCAGGATATTGTTGATAATTGGTCGGAAATAGAGTACTGGGACAGTGAAATTTCGGATACTATTGAAAGCAAACATGAAACGGATTCGGAAATTTATGCAGATGAAGACATTTCAAGTGCGTCTTCACAAGAATATTTCAACGGAAAAAAAACTTCAAATGGGATGCTGGGAGGGGGGAGGGGACCTAATCGTGCCATTAGAACACCAAACCACAACATAGTTAAGTTTCCAGGGTTGAAATGTCCTACAAAATTAGTTCCGAAAGCTGAGCCTGAAGAGACATGGAATCTACTTTACTTGTATACTAATATAAAATATATTCATGTTAAGAATTGAATTATCTAAATTTAAAATGTATAAATAATAATTATCTAAAGAATCTTTCATTAATATATATTAATTAACTTTATACACACTTTAGTGAGCGAGGTCTGAGAGACCCCTCCACACTAGTCACGAGACGGTTTGTAACACAGCAGTTAAGGGTTAAAGCTAATTTAAAAAATACAATCAAAGACTATAGCACCCAATCCTTTTTTTTAATAAATGTCATGTGAGAAATTAACTGTGACAAATCAGTTAAAGTAATGTTCTTGCATGTACTTGAACTGCAATTTACAATTGTGCCTTCAATTCTTCACATTTCTTTGACAAATTTATGATCTTGAAAAACATGAATTGTACAGGGTGTCCTAAAAGTTCCTGTACTGACGATTCGTGAATTTACTATACAAAATCAACAAACTTTTAAACAAATATTTTTATGTTAATGGTGAAAAGCACTTATAAACGAAAAAGATTTGGACTTACATTTATAGTAAATGTTTAAAATTTCTGCAATTTTCTTGGGAGGCAAAGCTGAAGTAGTTTACACATATTTTTAGAAACACCTTTCAAAATGCTGGGAATGACTTCTTGTATCTTTTGAGTAATGGCACTTTTCAGATCACCTATTGTTTGGTGATTATCTTCATAAACTTTGTTCTTTAATTATCCCCACAGAAAAAAAGTCAGGAATGTGTAGATGACGGAACGAGGTGGCCAATGGTTTCTTGAGATGAGTCGATCGCCAAAAAATCTTGAAGCATGCCCGTGGTCATAACTTGTATGGCAGGTTACAACGTCTTGTTGGAACCAAGAGTCTTGTTCATGCACTTCTAATATTCCAAAAAATTGTTGATTAAGTTGATATACTGTATCTGGGTCATTCTGAAATTAAGTGGAAATTTGAGTCACATGTATTTTTTTTTTATGAATTTCATGTGTCAATTGATTTTTATACAATAGTAATAGATCTTAATTGAGGTATATTTTCATCAGATATCTTCAAGTGAATAAATATTTGCATATTTATACTTAAAAAAGTGAATTAAACATGGAAAATATCACCTCCGTGGCTGTTCTTAACCCTGTTTCTAGGTTAAGAAATATAGTTGAAACTTAAAAAGTATAAAAATTCCTTTATTTAATATTAATAGTTTCATTGTTAACAGTTTTCATTTCATTGCACTAGAAATTATTATATTTTTCATTAAATTTAATGTTGAAAAATCAGTAAATTATTTTGTCCCTACTATTTTTGTCAGCTCTGCATAAAAAGTAAATAACCTTTAAAAAAGTCTACTAGAAGGCAGTACATGTCTGAAAGTGTAATTAAAAGAAGCTCTAATGAGCCATCTTTACTGTAAGATATCTTTGACTCAATAGCAAGTATGATTTTGTCTGTTTCTTATATTTGCACTCAGAAAATTCTTGAGTTCTTTTAACAATGTCACTGCCATGGCATTTTTTAACTTAATATATTTTCATTTATTGCTGAACTTTTTTCAACAACATATAGTTAGAAAATGCACAAAACAATCTGGAAATCAAAGCACATGGCTGGGATTGTTTTAGGTTAGGCATAAATGTGGTCCAACCATTGAAATTTCACCTCCATGGAGGTGAGCAAATATTTCTTATCAGGAATTTGTACAATGATATGGTAAAATAGTGATTATAAATGGTTATTTATTAAAGTAAGAACAATCTTGGGTAAACAAATAAGCAGTCCAATTGTTTTTTCTCTAACCAGTACCGATTTAACTTGCCAATTGATTCTGATTTGAACCTGTAGAATAAAGCCTAACAGCTTTATTTGATTTACAATGTTTGAACACTTGTAACTTTGGGTCTAATTATGTACGCTGATAAAATCTTTTAATTTTCCCTTAAAAATATGCCATTGAGTTGGGAGATAATTTAAGTATCCTCATGACTGAAATTCTCTTTGTTGTTTCTGACATAGTACCAGTTGGTATCATGTGAATCTGGCCTAGTTGGTACCATGTCTAAGAAATCTGATATAATCAAATTTAGGAAAGTCTGGAAGGAGTCTTAGCAAAAAAGAAATAGAATTAAAAATGATCCAGAACTTTACGACATAAAAGAGGGCTCAGCAAAAAAAAATAGGTTGAAAAGACAAGAAAATTTTGTTTGAAGGAAAAAAAAAAATTAATATTCCACCAAACAGAGTGGAGTAGTTAACCCAGATGAAGCTGTTGGGTATTGCAACCTGATGTAAGAAACATGTGCATGTGAAAAGCATGAAAAAGTTTTGTGTGTTAACTTTTGAAAAATTAAAAAGCCTCAAAGTTCTTAATTACAATGATTTAGATTAGATGGTTAAATCTCTGCTGTCTGGATGTAGTAAAAAGTGAAGAAGAATGTCTGGAAAGAAGTGCATTAACAAACACGTTGAGACAAATGATTACATGTGTTGAGCAATGGAAGAGGAAAGAAGTTTACAGTGAAATAGATTAAAAAAAAGTCAGCTAAGAAAGTGGTTAAATCAAAAGTTGAAATAGAAGTCAAAGCGCTAGTTAATAAATTTAATGATATGCTTCGTTACTTCGTGAAGCATGTTTGCAACATAGTCCCATCAATACAGGTCAATTTTCAACCTAAAGATAACCTTGGAACATATGAGATACTGATACATGTTGATTTTGGGAGATACAACATGTGCATTTCAGAGATTCACATGACCAAATCACATTACATAGATAAATTGAAAATAGTGAAAAACTTAATGTTCTGTCATTCTACTCATTGTCTGAATCTTTGCGACCCGACTCAAATGCATTTAATGAATATGTAATTGTCAAAGTATTTGGTAGAAAGAGTGTTTGCTATTATGTGGCAAATGTCATTGAATGTTTTGAAGCTTCTTAGCAGATCCGCTTCATGTCGAGATGACATGACACTACTAAAAACAAAATTGTTTCCTATGAAGAATGTGAAGCAACAGTTCAAGATGAGGTTATGGCCATTTTAAAACAACTAACAATGAATACTCATGAATAGTACATTTTTGATTAAATACCTGAAGACTATTTACATTGTGTTAGATGAATCTGAAACATCTCGTCACCTCCACGTTTTAAGGAAATAAAAAATTGGCTATAATTTGCTTAAAATATTGTCTTGACCTGTTTCAGTTGCACAACTTCATTGCCCTAACATGACATAAATACATAAAATAAATTCTAAAACTTTAATTTTATTTTTCAAAAAGTTTTGACTGTCAAATTTCTATTTAATTTCAAAATGATCCATATTTACTCGGTATTGCATCACTTGGATATTTATGTCGCTAAAATTATTTGCATTCAAAATAAGTTTAAAACAGCGCAATTCTCTGAATGCGTGAAATTCATCTTGCAATGAAGAACAAAATGACGTGGAACTTTATTATCGAACAACTTGAGTGCAAAGAAAATGAAACGATAAAAATTAAAGAGCCGATAAAATTCAATAATTAAAAAAAAAACACGGGCAATAATTATTTTTAAAGTTGGAGTACGGGAACTTTTAGGACAACCTGTAGTTTTTAAAACAGAGATGGCAAGATTGAGCACCATAAGAGAATGTTACTCCGTGAACATTTCGATGCAAACTCCAGAGGACAACATAGGGTTTGATTAATTTTGTTTTGAAATTACAGAGTTCACATTTAAACACAGACATTACGGTAAGAATCTAATTTCTAAAAATTAACAAAAGGAGCATGAAAAGTAAGTAAAAGCTCACCTGATAATTAGAGTTGAAACTATTTGAGCACTCGTCGATCAAAAAAGGCGCCCTAACAAACATACGACCTGGTTGCCAACTGATGAATAACGAAAAGCTTAAATAAAAGTCGAATCGCACTTTTATTTACATGATGTTCAAAACCATAAAATAATTGCTGAAAAATAAGAGCAAGTGTAGAAAATAATCTTAAAATGATTTAAGAAAAGGGAAAGTTATCGTACGCAAAGCAATACCGTAGTGACGAGAACTCGAATTTGAACTGACGGTTTTAAACCGTATATGGCTAGAGTGAAAAACGGTAAAAAACCGTTTTGTCAACAAAACAGCTTTAAACCGTCAAATATACGGGAAAAGTCCGTCAAAACAACGGAAAATTTTTGCAGTGTATTTCTATAGTATAACACGGTGGTCTAGTCAGAATAAGACGAAGATTTTGAAGATTTGCATTACGCTCCTGCTGATGCGATCAACAAAACTATTGTTGATATCAAGGAGCATCTGCAGCTGATGAAAGGGGATTTGACATACGACCAACGTAAGATTTATGCATTCTAACTCAATATCCTGATGTTTTCAACAGCAAACCTGGACAAGCACGAGTTGAAGGACATTCCATGCATGTTACTTCAGATTGTTCTCCAAAAAGATTTCAACCGTATCGGATCCCAATGACTTTCAGGAAGAGGTCGATCGGCAAATCAACTAATTGCTTGATTTAGACCTTATAAGAGCCAAGGGACAGCGATTGGGCTCACCCTGTGGTCTGTGATGCGAAGAAGGACGAAAGTGTTAGGCTTTGTATAGACTTCCGAATCCATAACAGTTTTGCAATTGCTTATCCTATGAAAATTGCAAAATACTTATTATTTGAGGTGGGCAAGGCTAACGTCATATCTGTGCTCGATTTGACCGAGGGCTATTGGCAGGACCCGATGAAAACGTAAGCCAAGCATTACACCGCTTTAGTACTGCATTTGGACATTACCAGCGAAAAGTCTTATCATTTGGTGTGAAGAATTCTGGAAGCACGTTTCAAAAATCAATGGACAAGGCTTTAGAGCTGAGGCTCTAGAAAGTATTGCCGGGCCTACATAGAAGAAGTTGCTATTTTCTCGTGACGTCATACCACTTAATTTCGAAGAGGGGTGAAGGAGGACGAGAAAAACAGGGGTGTGTGAGGAGAGACGTATTGGTGGACTCCTGGACTGGACAACAGTTTCTGGGAAATGGAATCTTTAACGCAAGCAGAAATTAATGAAATTATATTTCAAGAAACAGATTAATCCGATTTTGTAGATTCTGATGGATGGCCAAGTACAGCACATGAAACAATTACCGACTTAGAAACCAGTATTTGCGACGAAAGTAAGAGGAGCGATGATGATGATTAGGATGGTAAAGAATATGGTGATGATTCATCACTTAATTTTATCGACTGCACAGAAGACATAAACAACGAAAAAATTCAAAATTCGTCGTCGTTTCCGTATGCCCCTAATTTGCCTACTAGTTATTATGCACTGAATTACCTGAAATTATGGATTCCTGATCAATTAATTCAAAGTATTCAGGAGAACACAAATAAGTACGCTGCTCGTTGTGTTCGCTTTAATGAAATATGGATATTTCTTGCTGTTTCATTTGAAAAAGTTTTGCTTATTTACCAAGGTTAACATTATTGGTCACAAAATCCTATATTGGGAAATTCAATGGCAAAGAAACTTATGCCTCCAGATAGGTTTTTTAAAATTTTACATTACTTTCATGTCTCAGACAGAGAATTGGAAGTAACACAAGCTTACAAGAACATACAGAATATTCTTATGTGCAGAAAGTTTAACCACTTTTTTCCTTAATGAAAAAAATTGCACCACATTTTAATTCGTTTAAAGAAGTTTGTATTGATGAGGCAATGCTCAAATTCAAGGACAGAGTTCGAATTGTGTAGTATATGCCAATGAAGCTAACGGGGTTTAAAAATATGGCTTCTTTGCTCTTCACATTCTGGGTATGTTCAAAATTTTGAACTATATGCCGGAAAGAGAAGTAGTATAAACAAATCTGGAAACAGAGTTGGTATCGATGTTGTTTGTCATTTAGCCAAATTATTAGAAAAAAGGTGCATGAAATTTATTTCGATCGATTTTTTACAAGTGTTCCACTTATGCTGGAACTGTGGAAAATGGGACAACACAGTTGTGGTACTGTAAACACAAACAGAAAGCATTTACCATCTAATATTAAAGATGTTAAGCTAACAGAGGAAAATATTACAGACTTATCAGTGCAATAATCAACTTTACTTACTATACACCAGCTTGGAAGTATAAAAAAAACTTATTCATGCTGTCAACTATGTCAGGGACCTATAAAAAAAGACGTTGTCAGTCCCCCTCTCTGTTATATATTATTCGCGTCCCTCTTATATATGTCCCCTCTCTGTTATAGAAAATATTATTCAAATTCTAGAAAATCCTCGAAATGGTGGAAATAATTGTTCTTCTTCTGGACACTGTAGTGAACAACGCATATGTTATACAGCTTTTCTCAAATATGCCTGCCCCTAAATGCAAGTCTCTCTGACTTCAAGCTCGAGGTAATTTCAGACATGAAGCGAAAATATTCAAATAAAAAGAGGCAGAGTATTTCGAGTCCGCCCACCTCTCCACATAGCCACAAAAGAAGAAAATAGACGGTAGGAAAAGAACTTGTGTCAAGTGTCGTGAAAACGGAATTAAAACTCTAACCAATCGGAGAGTAGAGTTCGTGGGAGGGTGAAATGTGTGCAGTATGCCTTTGCACGACCTCTGCAAAACCTTCAGATCTTTAATAGGAAGTGATTGATCTGATTATAATTATGAAATATTATATCTCTGAAAAAACATTCATTCCATAAGTACAAAATTTAACCTGTACTATAGTACTTTTATTAATAAATAGAAATATTTTTTTTATTCGTTTATTTTTAAGTGTCAGCAAATGTGAATAAATATTATGTAAAAATATCACTTCTCAATGAAAACTTTTTTAATCTTTTTTTTTGTTGCTCTATGAGTAGAATTACCCATCTAAATATCTTCGAGTTTTCTACCTGGCCCGCTGAGCCTAAAATTTTTACGATCTGGCCCTTTTCAAAAAAAGTTTGCCGATCCCTGTTATAAGGCATAAGAAAAATATAAGAACTCAGTATTCTAAACAGTCATCGGAATATGACTGTAATAAATGTGGGAGACGACACAAGTCAAGAGAGTGCGCTGGCATATGGGAAAGTTTCAAACGTAAACAAAAGAATCATTTTGCTGTTGGGTGTCCACAACGTACGAAGAAAGTGTATCAACTGGACAAATGTGAGGAAGAAAGTAACATTTTTACTAACCCTGTTGGCAAAAAGTGTTTTAACATGGTGTCAAAAATCCTGGATGGATTGGATTGGATATGATTTTGTGGCATTGAGTCCTCTTGGGACATATTATGCCAAACTCAAGATAAAAAAATCAAATATATAATATAATAATGAAGTGAAATGAGTAAAAACATGATGAATGAATACTACATAAAATTATATGTGATGGATAAAACCAATGTCATGTAAAAAGCTAAAAATATTTGGATGAGGATTCTCCCCAACCATGTCTTCTAAAGTCAAGGTATAAGATTTAAAATATTTAAGACGTTGATAATTAAAATGAGAACACTCTATTAAAATGTGTTTCACCGTAAGTGGACAAATGCAGTAGTTACAAATGGGATGATCTTCTCCGAGGAGGAAGTGTCTATGGGTTATTCGCGTGTGACCAATACGGAGACGTGTTAGAATTACATCCTGTCTTCTAAAAGGTAGCGATTTCCATTGAATTATATTTCGTTTTAAAGCATGGAGTTTGTTTTCAGTTTGTTCATTCCATTCGTTTTGCCATTTGTCTTGTAAAAATGTGTAAATGATAGATTTTAGGTCACGATAAGGGATAGTATGATTAAAATTATTTACGGCCGATTTGGCGGCTTTGTCAACTAATTCATTTCCAGATATCCCAACATGAGAGGGGATCCAACAAAATAACAAGTTAAAATTTTTGGATGAAAGATGATAAATTTTTTCCAGTGATTCTAAAACAATGGGATGACTGTCATGATGAGGATGTTTCAAAGACTGTAAAACGCTTAATGAATCAGTGAAAATGATACAATTTTTATGACAATGATCAGATATATATTCCAATGCTTTATATATGGCCATGATTTCAGATGTAAAAACAGAACATGAAGAATGAAGTTTAAAACTGTGAACAGAGTGACTAATAGTGAACGCAGCTCCAACATAGTTTGCCCTTTTGGATCCGTCCGTGTAAACTTGTATAAAATTTGTGTATTTTTGTATATGGTTTTGAAAAAGCTGTTTGTAAATAATATCAGAGGTATCTGCTTTATTAAAATTTTGGAACGGGTTTTGAAATTGAAAATAATGATTAAACCAAGGAGAGAAAGAATACAGTTTTTTCTGGGTAACGTCAAGTGAACAAAGTTCGGATCCGTTCATCAAATCCAGCATTCTTAAGTGAAATGTAGGGATGAAGGATGTTTTAGCTAGATAGAGGCGTTTTAAATACGGACTGTGATGAATGGTATGCAATGGGTGATGAGGGATTGAGGAAATTCTAAAATAATATTCCAAGGACAACAAATGTCGCCTTAAGTCCAGAGAAGGTTCAAAATTGTCCACATATAAGCTGCTTACGGGTGAAGTCCTGAAGGCACCAGAACATAAACGTAAAGCTGTGAGGTGGATAGTGTTCAGGGTTTGAAGAGCAGATTTTCTTGCTGAACCATACACCACGCAGCCGTAATCTAATTTTGATCGTATTAATGCTCTATATATTTTTAAAAGACAATTCCGATCAGATCCCCATGATAACTTAGATAAAACTCTTAATATGTTGAGGGCCTTTTCGCAACGTTTGCGTAGATTTAAAATATGCGGTTGAAAAGTCAACTTCTTGTCAAATATGATACCTAAAAATTTAAAATTGTCCACAACATTAATTAAAATATCTTTGAAAAATATTTCAGGGTCAAGATGAAGATTCCATTTTTTACAAAAATGAACACGCGGTTTTGGAAGGTGAGAAACTGAAACCATTTTCGTTAGTCCAATGAATGATTTTATTAACGGCCTGTTGAAGTTGTCTTTCAATTAAACGAATATCTTTAGCTGCGCATGAAATTTGCAGATCGTCAACGTAAATAAGACCTTTCACTGATGGAGGCAATTGAGAAACAATATCATTAATTTTTAAAATAAATAAAGTAACACTTAAAACACTGCCCTGTGGCACTCCCTCCTCTTGAATAAAAACATCTGAGAAAATTGATCCAATCCGTACTTTAAAATATCTTTTTTCTAAAAAATTTTCAATAAAAATAGGCAGATTACCTCTTATGTCGTTTTTAAAAATGTCCCTTAAAATCCCATGTCTCCATGTTCTATCGTACGCTTTTTCGATATCGAAAAAAATCGAAACGAGATGCTTATTTTGAACAAATGAGTTTCTTATTTCCGTCTCGAGAGCGACTAAGTTGTCAATAGTGGATCTATTTTTTCTGAAACCACTTTGGAGTGGAGAGAGACATTTATCTTTTTCTAAAACATAAACCAACCTAGCGTTGACCATCTTTTCTAGAACTTTACATAAGCAGCTTGTCAGGGCTATAGGACGGTAGTTCGAAGGATTCTTGGGGTCTTTGTTCGGTTTCAGTATGGGTATTATGGTAGCATATCTCCATGACTGAGGAAAAGTGTGTTCGTTCCAAATTCTGTTATAAAATTTAAGGAGATGATTTAAAGAACTATTTGAAAGATGTTTGAGCATGATGTAACTAATATTATCTGGGCCAGGAGTTGATTTGTGAACTAAGGATAAAGCCTTTGTCAATTCGGAAAAAGTAAAATCACAATTATATGATAATGTACGGTTTGAACTGAAATTAACTTTATTCTTTTCAGATGCAATTTTAATCTTTTTAAAACTTTCAGAGTAGTTATTGGAGCTGGATATTTCGGAAAGGCATGAACCTATTGTGTTTGCTATGTCTTTGGGTGCCGATAGAATTTGGTTATTATGTTCGAGAATAGGAATTTGTCTATTGGGGTAAACACCGGAAATTCTTTTGACCCTGTCCCATAGTTGTTTGCTTGTGGTCTTGCTATTTATACTATTGACATACTTAATCCAAGAATCCCTTTTACTAAGTCGTTGAATTTTTCGAAAGGCCGCTTTTGTTTTTTTATAATTAATATAGTTTTCTCTTGTTGGATATCTATTGAAGATATCCCAGGCTTTCCTTTGCTTCCGATACGCATCGCTACATTCCTCATTCCACCAAGGTTTCTTTTGTTTTTTTGGTCTATTTTTGACTTTTTTAACTGAAGCGTCAGCACTTGCTATAATTATTTCTGTAATTTTATTTGTCACTTCATCGATATCCTCATTTTCTACCATGTTAGAAATGTTTGCAAGGCTAGTAAAAAGTGGCCAGTTCGCAGTTTCAAAAATATATTTAGTTTGGCTGACAGAGTGATGTTGGTATTGGCCTTCATATTTAAGTTTAATTGGATAATGGTCACTATTGTAAAGGTAAGGATCCACAGAAAAGGTCCAAAATGGCAAAATTGAAGGAGTGCAAATTGCCAGATCTATTGAATGGTAAGTAAGTGAAGGTGAGTGAAAGTAAGTAGGTTGGCCGTTATTCATTATACATAAATCATTGTCCGTTATTAGTTTCTCAATTTGTTTGCCTCTTTGATTAATGTCTGAACTGCCCCAGAGGATATGATGGCCATTTAGGTCACCAAGTATGATGAATGGTTGTGGAAGTTGATCTATTAAATTATTTAAGTCAGAAGTGGCAATACGGGTGTTAGGAGGTAAGTATAAATTGCATATTGTTATTAAAATATTTACGTGAAGTCTTACAGCAAGAGCTTGCAGATTTGTTTTTAAGTTAATTTGAGTTACTGGAAAGTCATGGGAGGTAAGCAATGCAACACCTCCACATGCTCTATGGCCATCATCGTAATCTTTTCTGAATGTAGTGAAATGGTGAATGTTGGTGGAATCATTGCTTCTTAAAAAGGTCTCCTGGAGGGCGATTGTAGCTGGCTTGTGGTTGTTTATGATGTCTTTGACATCATCAATTTTTTGACGAAAACCACGGCAGTTCCAGGAAAGGAATGAAGCCATAAAAATAAAGTATAAAGGAAAAGGAAAAACTACTTGTGATTTCTCGTCCTAGGACGATGTTTGTCTTGCCGAGGATCCTTCTTGGGCTTCAGTGGCGAAGTCTCCAAGTCCTCATCTTCTACAGATGAAATGTCGCTTTCAGTATTATAAAGATTAATGAGGTCACTGGTAGAAGGATTAGTTATCATATTTCTGGATGAAACGTCAGGTTGAAGAGAGGTTTGAGAAGAACTTTTTGAAATTTTAATGTTATTTTGTTCAGATGATATGGCTCTTTTTAAAGAAGTATTTTTAGGTCGATTTGTTTGGTTTATGTGTTTTGTATTTGTTGAGGTTGTGTAGCTGATGCTTTAGAGATAAGAGGCGTTATAGGTTGGTTAATTGAAATTTTATGTTGTGGAGATGGCTTAAAAATAGTTACATCGGTTTGAGTTCCATTAGTTTTGTAAGTTTTTTTTACTATAGAAGAGTAAGATATGCCAGGTTTCGGGGTGCGATCATTTACAATTTTTCTGGCATCTGGAAATGAAATGTTTTGTTGAACTTTTATTGTTTGAATTTCTTTTTCAGTTTGGAATTTAGGGCAAGACCTGGCAAAAGCTGGATGGTCACCTTTGCAGTTGACACAGCAAAGGGATGATGAAGTACAGACATCGGTCTTATGGTCTGTACCACAGCATTTTGCGCAAGTCTCTTTGCCACGGCAAGCGATGAAAGAGTGGCCGAATCTTTGACATTTAAAGCAGCGGACAGGATTTGGTATGAAAGGTCTAACTGGGCAATTAATGTAGGCTATTTTAACGTGTTTTGGTATGCTTGGTGTATTGAAAGTTAATATTAAGTGTTTAGTGGGTATTTTTTGACCATTTTTTGTAATTGTTATTCTTTTGACGTTAATAACATATTGTTCGGATAGGGATTCCAAGATGTCTTCTTCTGTGTCATTAACTAGATCCGATTCAGAAATAACACCTCTGGATGAATTTAAAGTTCTGTGAGGTGTTACAGTGACCTCTATTGGACCGATGAGTTTAATTTTTGTGATGTTTATTGCCTGTGATCTATTGATTACTTCAACGAGTACATCTCCTGCTAGGGTTTTTTTTATGTTTTTAGTTTCTCCAACCACACACACACACACACATTCCTAGTATAGTTTTATGGAGTAAGATAGCAGATATATTTTTCAGATTTCCTTGGTTACTTTTTATAATGAAAATTTTTTGTTCTGGTAAATTGTTATCAATTTTTTTATTAATTTGGTGCTCCACTGAAGGAGAAGTTGAGTTTAGGTTTTCCATATTGGATAAATAAATGTTCGGTCCCCAGCGGCACCACCCACCATGGAGTCCAACGAGGGGATACAGGTGGCTGCACCGGTGCTAGCCAGGGACTATACGGACCCAACTCACCCCTATGACTGCCCTAAGGAGCTAGTTGGTGAGCAGGTCCTTAATCCTAGCAGGGTATTCCCACCAGCCGATTGATGTACTGGGACCATAGTACACCTCCTGTTCGTCCGAAGCAGGAGCCGAAGCAATGTATTGGGGCGTTATGTTGTCCCTCAATCACCAGGATCACCTTTTCCGAAGACACAGGTCTCCACGCACGGCAAACACGTGGGTGATATAATCCCCAAGAGGAGCTGAAAGCACAGATTGGCGAAAAGCTTCTCAAGGGGAGCCCTCACCTCCGAAGAGGCAACCACAACGAGGGAGGAAGAAAAAGGAAAAAGCCGAAGTGTAGAGGAGGAGAAGAACGAAATTGAGAAAATATCACTCAGGTACCCCGGGGTTGTGAAGCCCGCGTACAAACCTAAAGAAGGAATGCCCCTGGGGGCGTCAAAAATCCTGGTGTAAAAATGTAACAGCATGTGAATATGGTAAAAACCGACGTTAAATTAAAATTAGATACTGGAACAGAAGCAAATATTTTACCTTTAAGTGTATTGAAAAGTGTAAACTCTGAATTTCATGTGAAACCTACTAATATAACTCTTATGTCATATGGTGATTAAAAGACAAGATCTAAAGATACTGTAATTTAAAAATGCTCTACATACAAGAATGAAAAACATTCCATTAGTATTTTTTGTAGTAGATGTAAATTCACAACCTGTCTTAGGGTTAAATGCATGCTCAGAATTAAAATTAATTGACAGGGTTGATGAAATTAGAATTAAGAAAGACGATATTTTAAAGAAGTGTAGAGATCTATTTAAGGGTACAGGAAAATTTCCAGATGAACCGTCTCGAATTGTGCAAAAAGATAATGCTATAACTGTAGTTCACCCACCTAGGCGCGTTCCACAAACTCTACAATCGAGATTAAAAGAAACGTTAAATAATTTAGAAAATAAGGGGATAATTTTTTGAAAGTCAATAAAACCAACTGACTGGAGACAATCTTAGAAATAGATCGTAGAAAAGCCTAATTGAAAGTTAAGTTTATGTTCGGACCCCAGATTTACATACATAATAAAAAGGGAACATTATTTAGTTCTTTAAGCGGAGGACATTACAAGTAGACTTGAGGGAAAGAAAATATTTTCCGCATTAGATCTGTATTGTGAATTCTGACGTTTGTTGATAGCTGGTAATTGCACATTTGTGGGTGAAGGTTCTTTTAAGAGGAATAAAGGTATCTTGTTACAAAATAAAGTAATTTATTTACAAGATTTTCAAGCAAAATTGGCTTTACAAAATACGTGACAGCACTTGGTGCTTATTCCAATCCTCTTGAATAGTCTACATAGAGTTCTGTGCTTCTGTTTTTTATACGGACATGTTGCTACCAAATCACCAAGGAAACCGTCAGATCTCCTGTGCTTCTGTTTTTTATACGGACATGTTGCTGCCAAATCACCAAGGAAACCGTCAGATCTCTCGCCAGTCCAGGTTCGAATTATGCAACTCTCTAAATGGTTAAACTAAACTTATTAACGTGGACTTCCGTTTTATCTTCTGACGTTTGTCTGGATGGTAGGCCGCAACAATCTGAAAGATGGATTTTGGCAGGTATTACTGGACAAAACGAGTTCTGAAAATTGTACACTCAATACCCCATTTGGTAGATACAAATTTATTAAGAGGCCGTTTGGCATAGCTTCAGTCCCTGAGGTTTTTCAGGAAAGAAATAAAAAACTATTTGGAGACATTTCTGGTGTTTAAAATTTATTTTGACATCATAGCAGGTTCTGAGAAATAGAACACTATGTAACTTTGCTTAGGGTTCTTAAAAGAGCTAAAAATTGTTAAGTTTAGTTTTAAAGATGTTAAGTATAATTCCAAACAAATTCATCCAAGGGTACCGGAAATACAATACATGGGTCAAATGATATCTAGTTCAGGTTTAAAAGCTGATCCTGGTTATATAAAAGGTATTACTGATATGGTAACATCTAAATGTAAAACTGAAGTAAGGAGATTGTTGGGCATGGTAGACTTCTTATCTAGATCTATACCCAGTCTCAAAAAGTTACTACCCCATGAGAGAAATTCCAAAGAGGGATGTAGAATTCATTTGGGTTCAGGAAAAAGAAGCTATAATAATTTAATGTGATAGTTCAAAAGATGGGATAGGAGCATCTTTAATACAGAAAGACCAGTGTGTTTTGTGACGAGGAGTCTAACCGACAGCTGGGGAAACTATGCTCAGATCGAAAAAGAATTATTGGCCATAGTATTCTCATATCAAAAGTATCATAACTTGGTATAAAGACGTAAAGTAATCATACAAAGTGATCATAGACCCCTTGTTATCAATGTAAAGCGGTAACCCATATTACAAAACTCAGGTCAGATTGGGAACTAACATCAAAACCGCAGACTACGAGAGCGAGGTCTCAATCTGGGAAGAGAAGACATGGGAGGCGAATTACTCCCAAGTAGGTGAGACAACAGCCACCCAAGCAGAACTGGATTTCTACACGGACGGCTCGAAGACCGAAATTTACAACTGGACAGCCTCACTTCACGAAAATAACAGTGTAAACCAGGCGGAAAAAACGGAAATATTATTCGCCAGACGCTGGGCAGCAGTCCAAAAGAAGAAATCGTGCAGGATACACACAGTTTATCAACCATTAAACCTCTGCAAAAATTTCAAAACAAAGACCCACTGGCTTCCAGCATAAGACGGAACCTGAGAGATAACAACTTTAACACAAAAATTCAATGGGTCAAAGCCTACATCGGTATAGAGGGCAATGAAAGAGCGGATCAGTTGGCAAACGCCGCGGCGAATAACTCAAATCAAGCCA
Source organism: Metellina segmentata (assembly GCA_947359465.1). Lineage (NCBI taxonomy): Eukaryota > Metazoa > Arthropoda > Arachnida > Araneae > Tetragnathidae > Metellina > Metellina segmentata. The sequence continues at coordinate 29,436,876 of OX375883.1, read as the reverse complement.
ACATTCAACTTATACTGAAACGGCCTAAAAGCTTCCTTAAAAATCGCCTCAAGGAGCTAACATACAAAACTTAGCAGAAGGACTTGGAGACGGGCGACACGGGAAAGAAAACCTTCAAGTTCTTCCCGAAAGTTGATAAAGATAAACAACCAAGTGGACCTTACCTTACATCATATTACACAGGACATGGCCCCTTCCCAAGTTACCTCCACAGATTTAACATCACGGAAAATGGGGACTGCCTCCGTGGGGAAATTGGTACTCCAGAACACTACGCTTTTAGATGCCCACTCACGGTGTGCAATCACCTCAAGGAGAACCAGCTCAAAATAACTTCGGGGCCTGGGCTATTAACGCATCGCAAAACCATGTCGCACAATCCAAACTTATGAAAATCATGAAGTTCCCAGAGTCTATCGATCTTATCAAGTGCCAGTAGTTATGAACAGTTGGGAGGGCTGTGAGACGAATATAGAGAAAAATAGCACAGCGGTAAGGGACTCATCTTCTGCAAAGTGTTCCTCCTACAGACCCCAAGGTATCTAGATTAGATTCTTGTTGGGTAAAATTGCGTCACCCCAGGGAAGCCCCTGGGGTGATGTAAATGCAGTGAAACACACAGATGCCTGTTTTTTTTTTAATTGAAAAGACTAAGGACTGTGAATACTAAGGACTTGAAAAGACTGTGGCAGGAACCCGGCTCGGGACATATTATAGTGTGTTAAAGATTTTGAACGTTTTCTCTCATATAGGCTCATGTAATATTCTCCAATTGTGTTTTCATGTTGTGTAACGCGGGGGGAGAAGGGAACGATGGATATGAGGCCAAGCTAGTCGAGGCAAACGGGGCCGGAATGACACGGACACAAGAACGCAATGGGGGTGAAGTTTTTCTTTTTTATTTCTTTCTACCGACGGGATTTAAACTAAAGGTTACTGGGACTACGGCCAAGGCACCTCCAGTCCCCGAAGACCCCCGCGTCAACTGTGTTTACTAGGAACCCCCCAACGAGGGTCTTTTTTTAATGCTGTTAATCAAGAGTGCTAGCACTTCTCACTTATCCGTGGGCGACCTTATCAACCTGACATATGTTGGGAGGTAAGGGGGTCACCTGCGGTGACAAAATGTTAAGAAACCTATGCACAAAATATCCTCTAGAATGCAAAGAATGTTACTTAAGCTTCTAAAATATGATTTTGAGATAATATATGTGCCAGCTAATCAAATGTACTTAGCTGATACATTATGACGTGCATTTTCAGAAAGTGAACATGTTAAATATGACCTCGAAACCTTACACATGGTACATTATATCACATTATATTTCCCAATCAGCGAAAATAGAAAAGATCAGCCAGTATGGTGGTTATGATCCTCGGTTGTCACCGAGTGGGCCCGGGTTCGAATCCCGGATGAGGCATGGATGTAAAATGGGGAAAAGAAGTCGGACTTTCGCCTGAAATTGTATCCCGTCTTGAAAGGAAAGCAGGGCACACCTTCTGTTCTTTACTGGGATCATTGTTTGTATGTAATAAAAATTCTTCTTCTGTACTTGTCTTGAATGTTTCTGTTCTTCCCTTGCTTTCATATGTATCCTAGAAGAACATACGACAACAACAGAAAAGATCAGTTTAAAAGGGAGACTAAAGCTGACTCTAATTTGGATCAGGTTCTAAAATTCATTGGAGAGGGATAGCCTGTCGTACCTACAAACAACAATTCCAAATGTGATGTAAAGGCATACTACAAACTTAAAAATGACCTTTATGCCAATGAAGATTAACTTTTCCTAGTAAGATAGACCTACAAGATGGATTGATAACGTAGAGAGAGATCTCAAGTTTTTGGGAGTCAACCGATGGCGGGCGGTCGCACCAGACAGAGCCAGTTGGAGGAGGATCTGCGAGTCAGCCTTGGCCTGTAAAAGGCTGTTGTGCTCCTGAAGAAGAAGAAGAAGTAAGATAGTAGTTCCCCACACTTTGCAAAAACACATACTAAATCTAATCCAGGAAGCACATTTTAGGATGGAAAATGCAAGAAAAGGGCTAAAGTAATGTATTGACATGGAATAAGTTCAGATCAGATATTGAAATAATTGTATCACAGTGTGAAATTTGTGAGGTTGGTTGATTTGGGTTTTATGGCGCAAGGTCCAACAGTGGACAAGCTGCGCCAGACACAAGACGAAATTTGACCCAATAAAATCATTAATATTTAAAAATGTACCCAGTCGTGAATATAATAAAATGTATGATAAAGTAATGGAGTTTAAACGAAGTAAAAAATAAAAATTAGATGGAATTAAAAAAATTTATTTTTGTAAAAATTTAAATAGTTTTGTGAGTGTGAATCTTCCCCAACTAAATCTTGTAAATTTAAAATTGAAATTTGTGAGAAATTTAAACGAGCCTATTCTAAAGAGCCTTTAAAACCCCATGCAGTTCCTTACATACCATTTGAAAAGATAGAAGTAGATATAATGCAGTTTGGCAATATAAATTACCTTGTCCTTGTAGATTACTATTAAAAATGATTGGAGGTTTGTGAAATTCATAATAAATCGTATGTTCCATTTAATAGCTATAATAGGGAATATGCACTATGTCACAAAAGGTCCTAAAATGGTACTTTTTTTACAAATTCGATCATGAACAATCCGAAAATCAACTTTAAAAATCTCAAAAAAGTTTAATTTAAGCGTAATAAGCGATTAAAAAACGCTTTGAAGTCACGTGACTGAAAACGGGGTAGAGCTTGGTGTGACATCAAAGTTCATGAAATCTCTCGCTACATTCGCCGGCTGCATGTTATTTCAAGTTGCTTTCATTGATTTTACGCTAATTTTATTTTTTAAATAATTGTGTTGAATTATAGTCTTTACATTATTATTATTATACAGATTTCTTCTTTAAAAATGACGACTGTAGAACAAGGCTTTGTAAAAGGCCAGTCGGATAATCTACCTAAATTGGATGCTATATCCATGTTTTCTTTTTTGAAAAAAAAAACATCCAAATTTTATGGGAGTAGAAATGAAAGGCGTGAAAGCGAAGAGTATGATAATATTTTGTACACCATATTTATTTTTTAAAAACATGTATTTTTATATTGCTTTTAAAGAGTAGTGCTATTACCAAAAAGTTGTACTTAAGAAAATAGAATATTAATAGTTGTTCTCTTTTTATTAATAACTAACACAATTCATTCTGAAACAGATTTTTTTTGTATAGATAATTAGAATAGTATAGCAAATAAGAGCTTTAAATTAGAAAAATAATTTCAAAGTAGATTAAAATTATTGGGGTATTAAAATAGTACATTTTGAAAGCTAACTTAAAATTAATTTTCTACATTAATTTTTTAGCAACATTATTTTTGTTAGTTAATAAACAATAATTTTTTTAATATATTTAAGGGATAAAACGTAATGCACTAAAACATGATTCAAAAATAATGTGTAGAGAAACATATTGCGAGAATTGCAACTGCATTAAATATTGAACACAACATTTGGTAGTCCAACATTTTAAACCATGAAGAAGGTAATGTGATAATTTGATTAAAATTGCAAGAATTTGAATTCTATAATACTTATCATTCTTTTTAAAGAAGAAATATGACACAGTTTTACCAACTGCAAATTAAGTATCATGAGTATAATAATTCAATGTTTATTGATGTTAGCTCTTTGTATATTTTTTTAACCAGTTTTGATTTATAAATATATAGTATTCCTAAATTTATTTATTAAATTATTTTTCATGAAACAAGAAATTCTGCATTATGAGTGACTTGATACCGAAAGAATATTTTTTCGTTTTAGCAAAAACACAAGTAGTTATCCACAAGCTTAAATCACACAATTCTTAATTAAAAAAAATTAAAAATACAAATAATTTTTGGTATTTTAAACTTACCAAAAATGATCTTCACAGCAATGCAAGCAAGAAGTAGAACACAGCTTTTTGTTTTTCTTTTAATCTCTCTTCATAACGCTGCACCATCTTCTACGAACTTGTTCATATTTTGGTACAACAAAAAAAAATACTTTTTTTGGTGTTTTAATCGTTGAATTATGACACAAACGGAACAATACAATATTTGTAATTCTTCTTTTGAACTATTTTCTAACCTTCCATTGCTGAATTGATCAAAAATATGCAAAAATATAACTACTAAAAAGATACCCATAGAGATAACACAGTTCAAGAAACGCTCGATGAGAAAATCATGAACTATGACGTCACAGGCAAAAATCGTCAGCGACTGCAGTTTCTCGTTGAAAGTGACGTCAGAGCAATTTAAAAAGCGTTTTAAATATAATTAATATCGTCAGATTGCAGTTTAAGTGGCATTTTTCTACTTGGTTTTTCATGCTCTTTCAGTTTAAATTGAATTTGAAAATCATGCATATTGTCCATTATAAGCAATTTGCCAGGGAATGGGATTTGGGCAATGTTTTTCTTAGTCCTCACTATTCACAAGAGCAATGCCATGGTTGAAAGAGCTGTAAGAATTATCAAGAGTTTTTTCAGAAAAGCAAAAGAGGGATATAAAGATTGTGATGAATGACTCATGGAATATAAGAATACTCCTATATCACAACCTGATTTGTCCCATGCTCAAATGATGTTCAATCGTGGTGAAACTTTGATATTCACGAGATTTTGTTTAGTACACATATATTGGTTGTTTCATGATTTATTGAGATAAATTTGTATAATTCTACTATATTATACTTCATAATCATAATTTATTATTGTTAGTTTGTATAATTTTAAACTAAGAATATTTGTACTTTGTAATGTATTATTTTCCTGAACATAGTTTCAATGTGTTATTGATAAACATAAAAGGAAAGATGTTGGATAACTGTAACCGTATTTAGGTAACTAACTAAACTGTAACTATTTGAATCTAAAATGATGCGAGACATGTACGTTGCATCTTTCTCACACCCACACATAACTGTTAATTTTAATAAAGTAAGTTAAGTGATTAATATGTATTCTTATATTACAATAACAAAAACGTTACTGACAATCCACAGGACAAGACAACCACAAGTTAAGGATGGTTACCGATTACTCACAAACCATTAACAAATTTACAATGCTCGATGCTCTCTGCCCAGGATCGAAGAAGTGATTTCGCAAGTATCTCAATACCAAATTTTCAGTACCATCAACCTAAAAAGTTTGCAGCGGAGCTCAACTCAACTCCACTCGACATCTTTTCCCAAGGTGTAAACAAGACTCTTATCAGTTCCACTCGTGTCTCGCACCTTGCATGCATCAAAAATCACCTTCTGAACTATCGTAACCTAAATCGTCAAATAATATTTAATTGTTAACTAATGTTGTATTTGTAATCTATTTTAATAAATCTATGTTCTACCAAAGTTACATGTGGTGGACCGGACTTGCATAGCCGATGCACCTGGATAAAAATTTCAACCACGATTCGAGCGTGTTAGACGGATTTAATTTCATCCACGCGAAAACCAGCAACCCTTCAACTACTACTTATCTTTAGCGTTTTGTTAGTGGTTAAGATCCTTGAATCACAACACAATAGAAGTGAATAAAGAAAACTGTCAGCTGCTTTCATCTCGTCTTTCTCCTGCCGCTGCTATGCCGAACGACCACGTTCCCGGAAATGACGCAACCGCTCCTTTCATGCAGATCGCTCGCGTTGACTTACGACTCCCGCCCGTTTGGAGAAGCAACGTTCGTGCGCAATGTGATAACGCTTTTGCGTACAGTGGCATCTCAAGCGACGACTAGAAAGTCTCGGCGCTCGTGGGTAACATCGATGCTGAGACGTTGGAGCACGTTGCGGACATCGTCCTCAATCCACCGGCGGCGGATCAATACAAGACCCTTTCAAGTCGCCTAATCTCGGAGTTCGTGGAGTCCGATCAGCAGAAGATCAAGAAACTTCTGTGCGACCCCCAATTGGGCGATGAGAAGCCAAGTCACCTCCTCCGGAAAATGCGTGGACTGGCCGGATCGCAGTTGCAGGATGACTTTATGCAGAACCTTTGGTTACAGCGAATGCCGCCTTACATTCAGACGGTCCTGTCAGCATCCTGTGACTTGCTGGACAAGTTGGCCATCATTGCGGATCGGGGAGATTGTGTCCCAGCATCAGTGCGTGCTTCTACTGCAGCTGAGTTGCCTGTCCCATCAGCAACGGACGACATCCTCACTAAGAAGCTGGAAGAGCTGATATTTCAAGTTGCTGAGCTGTCCAGAAGCCGCAACTTCTCAAGAACCTGGAATTCGTCCCGCAGTCGCTCCCACTCCATACAGCGCAGCGAAAACACTGGTAAGCTGTGTTTTTACCGTGCTCACTTTGGCGATCATGCCAGGAACTGCAAACAGCCTTGCGATTTAAAAAAAACCTGGACTGTCCCGTCACAGTAGATGGCATGACGGAAGTTCCTAACAAGACCAGCAGACTGTTTGTACACGACCGCAAGAGTGGCCTAAAGTACTTGGCCGACTCAGGCAGTGAAATCTCGGTGTTGCCACCACCAAGCAACAATAGGCTACCCCCGAAGGCAAATTTCTCCGTATTTGCTGCTAACAATTCCAAAATTCCTGCTTATGGTTTTTGTAAACAAGCAATTGGATCTGGGACTACGAAAACCATTCATGTGGACAGTTGTACTTGCAGATGTTACAACTCCAATAATGTGTGCTGACTTCTTGACACATTTCATCCTGTTGATCGACCTGAAACACAAGAAGTTGATCAACCCACAGACGTCCCTACACACATTTGGCTCAGTGGCTCCTGCAGACCAGCCATCTGTTGTTACGCTCTGCGCATATGTGGATTTCAACAACATCCTGGCCATCACGAATCCAACTGCCATTGGGAAGTCTATTACATATGACACGGTGCACCACATCATCACTAAGGGTCCTCCAATTACAGCAAAGCCAAGACGACTTCATCCCAAGCTGCATGACGCTGTCAAATCGGAATTAGAATTCCTGCTGTCTCAAGGAATCATACGACCTTCTGACTTCGCCATTGGTGGAGTTATTCAACAAGTCCTGAACTCAGAATTACAATCCCTGGGTTTCTTCTCAAGGAAGCTGAACACAGCAGAAGTTAAATACAGTGTATACGACAGGGAGTTACTTGCAGCATTTGCAACAGTCAAGCACTTTCGACACATGTTGGAAGGCCGTGAGTTCACTATTTACACTGACTACAAGCCATTAACGTTAGCTTTCCATCAGAAAAGTGACAAGTGTTCACCACGACAAGCTCGTCAACTGGATTTCTTGTATCGCTCGTCTACTCGAGCTCATCGTTGAGAGATTTGTGTGCTCCGTGAGATTGATCTTTTGACCAGAATATAAAAGTGGTACAGGGCTGGAACCTGTACCAATCGATAGAAAACCCTCTCCCCCTCATCGCAAGATAAGTTATTATTTCTTTGGATTATTATTTTATAATTTTATGGTGTTTTTTGTGCTTGGACTTGAGTTTATTTTTTCTGTACGCTAAGTTGGCCGGAACTTTCGAGGGGCAGTGGCGGACCCCCCGCTGATGTGACACCATTATTTTTTTTATTTTGAGGGATCTTTTTAATCTGTGATCTATCTTTTGAATATTGTTTGGAATCCGTGAGACCAGTGGTTGCTGAGTTCTATGATTTTGTACTTTTTGGTACTGTATATTTGGAGGCGGCCATTGAAGACGGACGTGTCATCCGGACGTTTTCACCCTCACGAGCCTCCTGCGTGGCGTCCCATGCGCAGACTGACTTAAACCTTGGAGACTATCTGCACTACAGTCCTTCACTGTCTTAGCATATCTTGTATTTCGTCAAATTTTCTAAGCGTCTTCTTCGTCTGCAACGTCTTTAGTTGCAAGCAACTGGCCATCAAACTCCACGACTGGTTGCTGGGGATCTTTTCATTGCTCATGCTCGTGGACTTGGGCTGGCGACTGCTCTTCTCTTATGGTCCGTCTTCGAGTCTCGACTTATTGCTCAATTTGAACATGAACAATTACAGGGACAATTAGCTCTTCCTCATAGGTAGGGTCCTGGGCACCTAAATTGGCCATATAAAAATTAAGTATTTTTGGGTTTAAATTAATTCCGACAGTGTCTCTGGATCGTGTGAAGCCAGCCTTCATCCTAAACACTGAGAACTGTCTTTGCCACGTCCAACAGCTGACCCCACAACACAGTCAACTGCCGAACTTACTCTGCAGCAACCAGCCGAGACGAGAGCCACCCGAACACGACGGATTGTTCGATTTCCAAGCCGATATCGTTGACACTGGGAGGGGAGTGTGCAACGGAGCTCAACTCAATTCCATTCGACATTTTCTCCCAAGATGTAAACAAGACTCTTATCAGTTTCACTCGTGTCTCGCACCTTGCATGCATCAAAAATCACCTTCTGAACTATCGTAACCTAAAACGTCAAATAATGTTTAATTGTTAACTAATGTTGTATTTGTAACCTATCTTAATCTATATTCTACCAAAGTTACAAGTTCTTACAACCAAATACTCTTCTCCTGGATGTTTGAAACACTTCTCTGTGGTTTGAAATGCATCGCATCAGAAATTCATGTAGCTCTTGTAGTTCAACGACAAGACCGCTGTTCAAGTTTCCCGCTTCTATTAAAAGGTAAATTGCTTTAGTTTTTGTTTGATAGAAGGAAAACGAAACCGCGTTTTTTTAGTGTCGAGATTATTCGCCCAAGATTATTGCTTTTGTGAATAATATTTAGTGTTATTTTTTGTATTTGTTATTGAATTAACTCTTTATTAAGTCAGATTATTTTTGTTCTCTTTTTTTCTGTTTACTTTTTGTTCTTTGTTCATAATTTCGGATTGCGTTAAAAATATATTTCACATTTCAAACTTTACTCGCTAATATATTCACATTGCCTACTATATCGTTACGTAAGCCACGTTCACAAAATACGTACCACGTATTATTAAAACGCATCAAGGTATAATGGGAAGTTCAACATCTAGGGTATTTAGAGCTCCATGTTAAAACGTCTCATGAGATGAAAGATAGCCAATAAGAATTCGTGTTAGAATAATACGAATAAGAAATACTGTTCTTATTATATCAGAATGAATATAGCAAGATGGACGACAGATTCGAAAAAGAAAATCACCTTGCTAATCTAGCCTCCTTTTTTTTGTTCGCATTAAATCGAAGTCGATAACTAAACTATGATTGCTGCGCAGGATTTGGCAAATTATAATTATGTGTTGGTGTATTATTTACTTGTGTAGTTTGTCAGTACTTTTTTTTTGTATTAGTTTTGTCCATTGTTAAATTATCATTTTTCGTGTGAAAGTTAAAAAAATATATATATCCGGTCGCAGTTCATTTAGTAATCGAAATTATCAACAGGCGGTACATTTGGATATAGAATTTTATAGGATGTAGTCTCATCCATGTATTTTGAGACGTTTGTCATCAGATTTCCTTTCAGTTAGTGGTTAAAATACTATTCAAGATTCGTCAAAGATGATTTTTTTTATTAAACACCTAACAATTATACATTAATGCGTGCTGTTCGTGTCCTTTTTGTAAAACTAATTTTACCAAATGTTATCTTTTCTGATATTTATCTTCTGGCAACCCTATTTATATATAATTTTTTTTTGTCAACCCTGGAATACTAACCTGAGTAAAGTTTACTCACTCTTCTCTTACTACGCTCTCTGGTGGGGGATGTGCTGCAACTACCGTCCCCAAGCGGAAAAATATGCTACTACGGATCTGTTGCCGTCCAAACGCCGTCGATGTTGGGTCGTTTCCGAGTCCCCTCTTCAATTCCGTTCCGACGCTGGCATCGAGTTTGAGGTGAGTAAATCTTACTCATGGTTAGCAATTAGCATATATGTTTGGTGTGAGTAATTTTTACGCATGGTTAGTTATAGGAATTCTATTTATATTTTTTTGTAGGGCACCGTCATGGCAAACATTTTGTCTTCCGTCGACGAAATTGCCATGATTCTGAGGGAGGACGACCTGTCCGATTGCGAATTGGATGCTGACGCCTGAGTCGGACCTACACGATCCCGATAGTGATGCCGAAATTGATTTTTCCCACTCTTTAGGAATCCCAAAACTAAACGACAACGAAGAAATAATAGCAAAAATCGTTGAGAACATCAAAGTAAACACTTGACTAACTTTGAAAGTCCACCAAAAAACCCAAAACAAACCGACTGCACAGGACGAGGTGAAAATGAAGATGACATTGTGAAGAAAAGGAATAATCCAGTCATCCTGCTGGAACAAACATTTATGGAAAGTGTGGTTTTAGACAAATTTTAAATATTGATATTTGTAGAAAACATTCATCCCATCGATTGCTACCTTCCGTTTTGCTCTGCGATGTAAATTGTGCAATTGCAATCGGGTGAGTCGTTTTTTTTTGACGGGTGTACATACATGTATTTTATTTTACAGAAACAAACAATATACAGTTAAGTACAGTATAGTACTCATATAGGTACATATTGTTACATGACTTTATGCGCTAGATGTACATACATTCAAATTTTGAAATAGTCTGTCAATTTCTTTTGTATCTTCGAGGCACGAGCTTTCTGAGCATCAATGTACCGTAATAACGGACAGACGGTTGAAAGAGTGACGGTTAATTTAAGTTTCACTGTATTTAACTTATTTTATAAGAGAACTTTGAATAAAATAACATGCATCTTGTTCCAATGTCAGATAATCAGGCTTTAAATTTTGTTTTAAAATTTTAAAGGTAAATTAGATTTTAATTAAACAAATTTTTTCTTGTTAGATTAAAGCTTTTGAACCTTGAAACTTTATTAGCCTTAGGAGAAAGGCATATTAAATACAAAATTCGAGTCAGTGGAAAATACTTTCACGACTGGGCATTTTCGGATTCTACAAAATGCCGCGTCGTTTGGTAATGGGCGCAATTCCAACTATAGAGATACCGGAATACTCAATGGATTCTTCTGTGGAAGGTCTATCGAATACAACTGTGCAATCTCCTTTGCAACGTTCATCCAAGACTTGTTCAATTGTTGTGACTTCTACACCATGAGATCCATCTCCACAAGGTAGTAGGCCAAAATTGAGGGCAACTTAAGACCACTCATAAGACACAAAAAATTAGGCATTGAAGACGACAGTGACAAGGTTGAAGAGGCAGCTTTATAAGATGCCAACATCAATGTTTCGACTTTTGAAGAAGCTGACCTCTTCGCAGTACGATTTTGTCATGTCCCAAATTAATATGTCTCAAAGGACTAAGAAAGGAAGGAAGACGATGGACCAAGAAAGACAAGTCCTTCGCTCTAAATATTTATTCTCAGAGTCCTAGGGCTTATGCTATTTTGCCAAAGTATCTTGCTTTTCCCAGCAAAGCCACATTAAAGAGGTATGCTTTTAATTTCAATAAATGAAACATTAGCTGTTTTTCTATTAATTTCAGGTTTTCCTAATTACTTTTCGCAACTCTTTTTATTTTGCAACTCAAACCTAAACTGAATAATTTAAACTTACGGATATACCTTAAATGTAGCAAAGAGTCCTGGCTTTTGCTCTAATTTGGCATCTTGTCTGAAGAAGCACACATCTAAAATGAATGATGTGGACAAATATTGTGTCTTGGCTTTAGACGAGATGTCTGTAAAAAAGGCATGACTTACAATGTGGGAACTGATGCTGTCGATGGGTTTGAGACAGTAAGTAATAATCCTCTTCTAACAAGTGAGGCACTTGTATTTTTGGTTAGAGGAATTGCCAAAAGTTGGAAACAGGTAATGGATTATAATTATTAATTATCTAAATAAAGTGAAGAATTTAATTATATTAGTAAAAGTTTCCGTAATATAGAAAAATATAAGTTTCTATTCTTGAAATATATGTATTATGTTCTTTTACCATTATAATTTCGGATTTCTTTAATATTAAATAGGTAGAGTGAAATTACATGTTTTTCTTGTTAAGTGAACTTTCTATTACTCAAACTTGTTTCCCATTTGGTGTGTATGGAACCCATAAGACTTTTATGCCTATGTCAAATAACTAGGGCAACTTTTTTGTTGCAGTAAAAATTAGAAGTTTCATTTATCATTCCCTAAAGTTGCATTTATTTTTTATACACTAAAATCAAAAATAAATTATTCATAAAATTTAAAAATGTATTGACAATTTTAGTCTTGTACAACAGTATTATAATACATCATTAAATACAGAAGAACGTTGATGTCGTTGAATGGCCGATCCTTGGCCAGTTATTTCTTCAACATTAGATAACTGTGCTTAACCGAAAGTGATGTTGCCTGCTATTGTTACAGTAGCAAATACTGACATGCAGTGTAGAACGTGTGAAAAAAAGTTGTATTTGTTGCCCTACTCATACCCGTTTAAAAAACCAAAAAGAGCAATTTTTAAAAACATTTCCTTTTTAACAGGTATTAGGGGATTATTTTGTGCCCCCCCCCAAAAAAAAGAACAGTTGTGACGGAAAGAATTTACTGCTACAAGCATTTGACATAACTAGTTGTGGATTAAAGGTTGTAGCAGTAGTCGGTGACCAAGGTAAATATAATTTCGTTGTGTTTTTAATTTTACTATCCACAACTTTAAACTTCATTGTAAAGTGAAGAATTCCTTACATGGGGTGGCTATTGATGCTCTGAATTATAATAACAGAAATGTGAGGCAATCACGCTAAACCGTTAAGAACTTGTAAAGATAAGAAACTAGATGAAACTGATCTATCAATTTTGATTGAACAAAAAATGTTGAGGATAGTGTTACACATTTTTACTTAAGCCCTTTTGTTTGTTTGTTCCCACCAAATCAAACACTGTACAGAGATTTGAAAGTGACCGTGGAGAAACCCTTTTTCCTTTTTAAGGGAAGGGTGTTCACCCTTTGGGATCCAACACACCATCTTAAATCTGTACGTAACAATTTGAAAAATCACGGTATCATTTTCTTGGAACAAAAAAAAAGGACAAATCTACATGCCGTGCAGTGTTTGCAACATGGAAGTACATCAGGCAACTCTTTGAGGTTGATTCTCAGCAAGTATGTAATATCTTTCATTGAATTTGCACATAAAGACATAAGTAGGAGTCCTGTCAAAGCTCGTGTGGCAGTAAGTGATTCACATACACGGCTAGTGATAGTGGACTAAATGAATTTTAATGTTGATTCATGAATTCAATCACCACATGGATAATTCTTCCCTGTAAAGAATATAACACAAAAAGGTATTGAAACCCCAAGACAAAATCCCTCATGGATTGCGGAGAAAACTGCTGTCTCCTCACGCACTCAGAAGTGGCAACAAATACGAAATCGTAGTTGGCGCCTAAAACTAAGATATTACCTAATCTACTGTGCAAACGCTGTAAAATCTTAAACCAACGCGGCGCCGAGCAACCAAATTACGCAAGAGATGCAATACGATTCAACAACATATTTGAATTGTTTCTAACCTAGTTTAATATCAACAATTCTGAGATGTATTATTAACCCTCTATTATACATCATAACACTAGCTTTATTTTTTTCTGCAAGGCTTCTAAACATTTTGAGCACTCTTCATCAATTGAAAGTTTCACTATCATTGGAACAATGGAAATATTGTAATGTTCAGAGGGTAGACTCGTGTACTTTAAATTTTTTATGGAGCTGCATGAAAAATGCAATTTTATTTGTCTTAGGAATATAGACTCTGTCCCAAATTGACAAAGGCACACATGGAGGAATGTGTGCCTTAAGAAAATGAGCGTCAAGCTTGCAGCTCAGGTTTGTATTAACAATTTATTGATTATGTCAATTAAATTTCACCAATAAAATGTTAATATTGAAAGCATAGTATTTAATGAATTCATATTTGAGATTTGTAAAATGTGTTTGCTCTTGTACTTAAATTTGCTTTCAGTAATGCATATAAGTGTTACAAACTAACATTCTAATAACTTTATTTTATATTTCATAGGTGCTCAGTTATTCTGTTCCTGCTGCTTTAAATGCTTTCAGTGAGTGCTGCAGCAAAAGTTGACCAGAGAGCAGCTGAATTTGTTGCGACTCTAGACATGTTGTTTGATAGCATTAACTCTCGAACCTTGTTTAGTTCAAAAAAATATGGAGGGACTATAAGCTATGAATCTGAGCACATTGTATTTTGGAATGAAATGATTACGTGCACTAAAACCAGGCAAATTAGAGACTGTAAGGGGAAATATATAAATCTTCCATGTAAAAAAGAGTTGTTAATGTCGCTCCATGCCTTTTTGGGAACCTGGGAAAATTTAAAAGGAGATTTCGTGTTTCTTCTATTAAACCGTTTAAACCAGGATTGTCTGGAAAATACTGTCTCCTGTATAAGAAGGCGATGTAGTTTTCGCAACAATCCTGATTGCAATGAGTTTTGCCAAGCAATGCATGGGGTCGTCATGCACAACTTTTTAAAAAAGAGCAATGTTTCAAATTGTGAGGGGGATAATGATCATGTGTTGCTCGATTTTAGCCTGTTTGATCGGGCATCCATGAGCATGATTATCGATGATGATCCCTTCGTGGAAGATGATGATTGCATGGCTCTGCAGCGCCCCTCCTGCCTCTTACATGGAAGTCAATGTCATTGCATACACGCACATTTGTGGTTTTATCGCAAATCGTTTTAGGCAAAACCTATTGCAATGGATTGGATTGGATATGGTTTTGTGGCATTGAGTCCTCATGGGACATATTATGCCAAACTCAAGATAGAAAATCAGATATATAATATAATAATGAAATGAGATGAGTCAAAACATAATGAGTAAATACTATATAAAATTATATGTGATGGATAAAACCAATGTCATATAAGAAGTTAAAAATATTTGGATGAGGATTCTCTCCAATCATATCTTCTAAAACCAAGGTAAAAGAATTAAAATATTTAAGACGTTGATAATTAAAATGAGAACACTCTATTAAAATGTGTTTCACAGTAAGTGGACAAATGCAGTAGTTACAAATGGGATGATCTTCTCCGAGGAGGAGGTGTCTGTGTGTTATCCGCGTATGTCCAATACGGAGACGTGTTAGTACTACCTGCTGTCTTCTTAAAGGTGGTGACTGCCATTGAGTTATACTTGGTTTTAAAAGGCGGAGTTTGTTTTCGGTTTGATCATTCCATTGGTTCTGCCATTTTTCCTCCAAAAATTTGTAAATTAATGATTTTAAGTCGCGATAAGGAATGGTATGATTAATATGATTTACTGCCGATTTGGCGACTTGGTCAACAATTTCATTTCCTGCAATCCCAACATGGGATGGGATCCAACAAAATAGTAAGTTAAAATTCCTGGATGAAAGATGATAAATTCTTTTCAGTGATTCTAAAACAATGGGATGACTGTCATGATCAGGATGTTTCAATGACTGTAAAACGCTTAATGAATCTGTAAAAATGATACATTTTTTATGACAATAATCGGATATATGTTCTAGTGCTTTAAAAATGGCCATTATTTCAGCTGTAAAAACAGAACATGAAGAATGAAGTTTAAAACTGTGAATGGAATCATTAATAGTGAACGCAGCTCCAACATAGTTTGCCCTTTTCGATCCGTCCGTGTAAACTTGTATAAAATTTGTGTATTTTTCTATATGGTTTTGAAAAAGCTGTTTGTAAATAATATCAGAGGTATCTGCTTTATTAAAATTTTGGAACGGGTTTTGAAATTCAAAATAATGATTAAACCAAGGAGAGAAATAATAAAGTTTTTTCTGGGTGACGTCAAGTGAACAAAGTTCGGATCCGTTCATCAAATCCAGCATTCTTAAGTGAAATGTAGGGATGAAGGATGTTTTAGCTTGATAGAGGCGCGTTTTAAATACGGACTGTGATGAATGGTATGCAATGGGTGATGAGGGATTGAGGATATTCTAAAATAATATTCTAAGGACAACAAATGTCGCCTTAAGTCCAGAGAAGGTTCAAAAGATTCTATATACAAACTGTTAACGGGTGAAGTCTTAAAGGCACCAGAACATAAACGCAAAGCTGTGTGATGAATAGTGTTCAGTGTTTGTAGAGCAGATTTTCTGGCTGAGCCATACACCACGCAGCCGTAATCTAATTTAGATCGTATTAAAGCTCTGTATATTTTTAAAAGACAAGCTCGGTCAGATCCCCATGATAACTTAGATAAAACTCGTAAGATGTTAAGAGCTTTTTCACAACGTTTGCGTAGATTTAAAATATGCGGTTGAAAAGTCAACTTCTTGTCAAATATGATGCCTAAAAATTTAAAATTGTCCACAACATTAATTAAAATATCTTTGAAAAATATTTCAGGGTCAAGATGAAGATTTCTATTTTTACAAAAATGAACACACGCGGTTTTGGAAGGTGAGAAACTGAAACCATTTTCGTTAGTCCAATGAGTGATTTTGTTAACTGCCTGTTGAAGTTGTCTCTCTATTAAACGAATGTCTTTAGCTGCGCATGAAATTTGCAGATCGTCAACGTAAATAAGACCTTTCACTGATGGAGGCAATTGAGAAACAATATCATTAATTTTTAAAATAAATAAAGTAACACTTAAAACACTGCCTTGTGGCACTCCCTCCTCTTGAATAAAAACATCTGAAAAAATTGATCCAATCCGTACTTTAAAATATCTTTTTTCTAAAAAATTTTGGATAAAAATAGGCAGATTTCCTCTTATGTCATTTTTAAAAATGTCTTTTAAAATTCCATGTCTCCACGTTCGATCATAAGCTTTTTCGATGTCGAAGAAAATTGAGACGAGATGTTTATTTTCTACAAATGCATTTCTGATTACAGATTCGAAAGCAACAAGATTGTCAATAGTAGAACGGTTTTTTCTGAAGCCACTTTGAAGAGGGGAGAGACATTTATCTTTTTCTAAAATATACATTAGCCTTGCGTTGACCATCTTTTCAAGAACTTTGCATACGCAGCTTGTCAAGGCTATTGGACGGTAGTTCGAAGGATTCTTGGGATCTTTGTTCGGTTTCAGTATGGGTATTATAGTAGCATATCGCCATGACTGCGGAAAAGTGTGCTCGGTCCAAATTCTGTTATAAAATTTCAGGAGATAATTTAAAGAGCTATTGGATAGATGTTTGAGCATGATGTAACTAATATTATCTGGGCCAGGGGTGGATTTGTGAACTAAGGATAAAGCCTTTGTCAATTCGGGAAAAGTAAAATCACAATTATAAGATAGTATACGGTTTGAGGTAAAATTAACTTTATTCTTTTCAGATGCGACTTTAATTTTCTTAAAACTTTCAGTGTAGTTGTTGGAGCTGGATATTTCGGAAAGACATGAAGCAATTGTGTTTGCTATGTCTTTGGGTGCCGATAGTATTACATTATTATTTTCAAGAATAGGAATTTGTCTATTGGGGTAAACACCGGAAATTCTTTTAATTCTGCTCCATAATTGTTTACTGGTGGTCTTATTATTTATACTATTGACATAATTTATCCAAGAATCCCTCTTACTACGTCGTTGTATTTTTCGAAATGCCGCTTTTGTTTTTTTGTAAATAATAAAGTTTTCTCTGGTTGGATATCTATTGAAGATATTCCAGGACTTCCTTTGTTTACGGTAAGCATCGCTACAATCGTCATTCCACCAAGGCTTCTTCTGTTTTTTAGGGGCATTAATAACTTTTTTAATGGAAGCGTCAGCACTAGCTATAATTATATTTGTTATTTTATTAGTAACTGCATCGATGTCATCAGTTTCTCCCGTGTTAGTAATATCTGCGAGGCTAGTAAAGAGTGGCCAGTTGGCAGTTTCAAAAATATATTTGGATTGGCTGTCAGTGTGAGGTTGGTATTGGCCTGCATATTTTAGTATTAAAGGATAATGGTCGCTATTGTATAGGTAAGGATCCACAGAAAAGGTCCAAAATGGTAAAATTGAAGGAGTGCAAATTGCCAGATCTATTGAATGGTAAGTAAGTGAAGGTGAGTGAAAGTAAGTAGGTTGGCCGTTATTCATAACACATAAATCATTGTCTGTTATTAATTTTTCAATTTGCTTGCCTCTACGATTAATGTCTGAACTGCCCCAGAGAATATGATGGCCATTTAGGTCACCCAGTAAGATGAATGGTTGCGAAAGTTGATCTATCAAATTATTTAAGTCAAATGTGGCGATATGGGTATTAGGAGGTAGATATAAATTGCATATTGTTATTAAAATATTTACATGAAGTCTTACAGCAACAGCTTGGAGATTTGTTTTGAGGTTAATTTGAGTTACTGGTAAGTCATGAGAGGTAAGTAAAGCAACGCCTCCACATGCTCTTTGGCCATCATTGTAATCTTTTCTGAACATAGTGTAATGACGAATGTTGGTGGTATCATTGCTTTTCAGATAGGTCTCCTGGAGGGCGATTGCAGCTGGCTTATGTTTATTTATGATGTCCTTTACATCATCACATCTGTTACGAAAACCCCGGCAGTTCCAGGAAAGAAAGGAAGCCATAAAAATAAAGGATAAAAGAAAAGGAAAAACTACTTGTGCTTTCTCGTCCTAGGACGATGTTTGTCCTGCCGAGGATCCTTCTTGGGCTTCAGTGGCGAAGTCTCCAAGTCCTCATCTTCTACAGATGAAATATCGCTTTCCGTGTTATATAGATTAATGAGGTCACTGGTGGAAGGATTAGTTACGAAATTTCTGGATGAAACGTCAGGGTGAAGAGAGATTTGAGAAGAATTTTTTTGAATTTTTATGTTATATTTTGTTCAGATGATATTGTTCTTTTTAAAGAAGTATTTTTAGGTTGATTTGGTTTGTTGATGATTTTTGTATTCGATGAGGCTGTAGCTGATGCTTTAGAAATAGAAGGCGTGATAGGTTGGATCGTTGAAGTTTTATGTTGGTCAGATGGCTTAAACATAGTTACATTGGTTTGAGTTTCGTTGGTCTTGAAGGTTTTTTTAACTATTGAGGAGTAAGATATTCCAGGTTTCGGGGTGCGATCATTAACAATTTTTCGGGCCTCCGGAAATGAAATATTTTGTTGAACTTTAATTGTTTGTATTTCTTTTTCGTTTTGAAATTTAGGGCAAGACCTGGCAAAAGCTGGATGGTCACCTTTGCAGTTTACACAGCAAAGGGACGAAGATGTACAGATATCGGTCTTATGATCAGTACTGGAGCATTTTGCACAGGTCTCTTTGCCACGGCAAGCCATGAAAGAGTGACCGAATCTTTGGCATTTGAAGCAACGAACTGGATTAGGTATAAAAGGTCGAACTGGGCAATTAATGTAGGCTATTTTAACATGTTTCGGTAGGCTTGGTGTATTAAAAGTTAATATAATATGTTTGGTGGGTATTCTTTGACCGTTTCTTTGAATAGTGATTCTTCTAACATTGATTACAGATTGATTGGACAGGGATTCTAAAATATCTTGTTCAGTGTCATATACTAAGTCTGATTCAGAAATTACGCCTCTAGATGAATTTAACGTTTTATGGGGTGTTACGGTTACTTCAATTGGACCAATGGATTTGATTTTTTGTATGTTTAATGATTGTATTTTATTTGAAACTTCAACCAGTACATCTCCTGAGAGTGTTTTTTTTATGTTCTTTGTTTCCCCAACCATTCCCAATATAGTTTTGTGTAGTAAAATTGCGGATATATTTTTGAGATTGCCTTCATTACTTTTTATGATAAAAAATTTTTGTACGGATGTATTTTGTTCATTACTTTCGTTAGATAAGTGCTCCACTGAAGGAGAAGTAGGTTTTTGATTTTCCATGTTTTTATGAATAAATGTTCAGTTCCCGGCGGCACCACCCACCATGGAGTTCAACGAGGGGATACAGGTTCCTGCACCGGTGCTAGCCAGGGACTATACGAACCCAACTCACCTCTATGACTGCCCTAAGGAGCTAGTTGGTGAGCGGGTCCTTAGCCCAAGCAGGGAATACCCACCAGCCGATTAATGTACTGGGACCAAAGTACACTTCCTGTTTGTTCGAAGCAGGAGCCGAAGCAATGTATTGGGGCGTTATGTTGTCCCTCAATCACCAGGATCACCTTTTCCGAGGACACAGGTCTCCACGCACGGCAAACACGTGGGTGATATAATCCCCAAGAGGAGCTGAAAGCGACAGAGCGGCGAAAAGCTTCCCAAGGGGAGCCCTCACCTCCGAAGAAGCAACCACAACGAGGGAGGAAGAAAAAGGAAAAAGCAGAAGGGCAGAGGAGGAGAAGAACGAAAGGGAGGGAAGATCACTCAGGTACCCCGGGGTTGTGAAGCCCGTACAAACCTAAAGAAGGAATGCCCCTGGGGGCGCTTTCAAGTTTGACTTTATGTTGATATTATGTATTATAGATATGCACTATGGAGTTTATGTTGATATTTTATGTATTATAGACATTATGTATTATATCGTTTATGTGTGTGTGTGTTATTATGATGTACACTTCATCAGACTAAATACCTGATTACGTGGATAAAGAAATTTTTATAATGTACTTTTTCATTCAAATAATTTTTCAAATAAAAAAGTACTAAAGAATAGCTCTTAATCAGAAATGCAAATTGCGTTTCGAATAGAATAAAACAGACGGAGACAGTTGCTGTGGCAACATAGTTTGGTTATTGTGTAGCGTCCGGCGCCGAGGGCGCCAGCGTCTATACGATTTCCCATGTCACTTAGAAGCCCATTGCTTCCTATGGCAGTGAACCCTCTGTCTCCTACTTCTCTGTGGTTGTTACAGTGTAAAATCAATAGTAATGCCCCGTGATAGTGCTAATAACTTCTGTTAAATTTCCTGAGAAGTGGCATTTGCTGCACAGAAAAAGACCATCAGTGCAATATATAAGAAAGCACATAATTTGTATTTTAATCTCATCTTTGTATCTTAGTCTTTGTCGACCAGGACAAAAACTAAGCCCCACACGTATGTTGCCGCACTTGTATAGTAAATATTTCACAGTGGCTTGATGGTAAAAGAAAGGTGGATTGGATTGGATTGGGTTTTGTGGCATTGAGTCCTCTTGGGACATATTATGCCAAACTCAAGATAAAAAATCAAATATATAATATAATAAAAAAGTGAAATAATCAAAACATAATGTATGAATACTATATGAAATTATATGTGATGGATAAAACCAATGTCATGCAAAAAGCTAAAAATATTTGGATGAGGATTCTCCCCAACCATGTCTTCTAAAGTCAAGGTAAAAGAATTAAAATATTTAAGACGTTGATAATTAAAATGAGAACATTCTATTAAAATATGTTTTACCGTTAGTGGACAAATACAATGATTACAAATAGGATGATCTTCTCCAAGGAGGAGGTGTCTATGTGTTATACGCGTATGTCCAATACGTAGTCGAGTTAGTATTACCTGTTGTCTTCTTAAAGGTAGGGATTTCCATTCAGTTATATTTGGGTAAAAGAAAGGTAAAAGAAAGGTAGTGGCATTTGCTGTGCACGTGATTTGGAGGGAGCCAACCAATCACGTTGATGACTGTTATTTCTGCATAGTGCCACTAGTTTCTGGAGGTATCACCAAGAAAAAAAAATGGACAGTTGAATACCCCAACATACCATCTGCTCCGCATCCTGCATCCATGGCGAAGGACTCTCTATTCCAAAGCTTCCTGCATATTTTTCTATCAGTGTGGACAAATAGGATTGTTAAGAATCTAGATATAAAGATCTAGTGATTGTGTTCCTAGTATTTTTACACATTTTAGTTTACTGTGAGTGGAAACGGAAGGTGTGCTTTTTTAATTGAAGTTCGAAACTTAGGAATGGATGATGTATCTTCTATATGGGATCTCATTCTAAACAGGTCAAAGGAAAATTCTTATTATACTTAAAAGGAACGTTTAATTTGCCAGTTTTCAGAATCCACTTCCTCCAAGATTAAGAAATTAATTTCGGGACTTGAGCTATATGATCGTAAGCCCTCGAATTCTTTGTTTGAAATGCAAAACCCGAGGCCAACGAAAAGATAAGGCCTGGGAAGTATTTCCTGACGTCACAAACGGCGGCTTAGAAATCTCACATCGCTGTTTTCTTGAGTAGGACAATTTATTACTTCAGATAATTTATTTTAATTCTGTAAAAGAACTTCAAAAAAAAAAAATCTGCAGTTAAAAGATAGCATTTTGTTGTTCATTTTTCTTGAGTTTGATTAGTAATATATATTCCTATTAATTTTAATTAAAAACAGAAAAAAATAACCTTTATTTTTAAAGAATAAATCTGATTGCACACATATTTTATACCTTTTTCACACACAAAAAACATTTAAAAATTTTTACCAACGTTATTTTTGCTAATAAAATATTCATATTAAAATTCATTTCTTGAAACAGTATTGAATAACAATATATACAAATTTTAATTCCTTCTTTTGAGTTGAAGTCTTTTGATAAGATGTTGAAATAACATGATTTTAAATTGATACTCAACTATCACAAGGAACACAATTCCCTTGAAAATTTAATACACAATACTTTTTACCCCCTTGGAATAGTTTAAGGTTTATTTTGCAATTTATTTACTTATAAATGAATTACTTTTTACCTGTTATGTGAAATAAAGAAATCTTTTCATAACATAACATTCTTTCATACTTCTTTTCAAACATTTCACCAAATATTATTTAAAATATAGAACAAAACACATCACATAAATTAACTATTCATTATCCCACATTATATTTAGAAATAAGCTTATTATTATTTATATTTGAAATTATTAATGTTTCAACGTTCCGAAGCCAATCATAGTTGCCAATATATTAATTATATTGGCGACAGTGACACTAAAACTTTCCTAGAAATTGAAAAGGCTGAAATTTATGGTCCAGACGTTAAAGTTACTATAATTGAATGTGCCGGCCATGTTCAAAAAAGAATGGGAGGACGTCTTCGCGAACTGAAAAAAACATTTTAGTGGTAAAAAGTTAAGTGACGGAAAACCCCTCAGTGGAAAAGGACGATTAACTGACAAAATTATTGAAAAATGGTCAAGATATTATGGCAATGCTATTAGAAGCAATAAAACTTACTGGGCCGATATGCTCAAAGCCATATGGGCTATTTATTGCCGCGCTCGTTCAACAGATAATGTGAACCGTTACACAACTTTTGTCCTCTAGGTGAGAACTCTTGGTGTCAATTTCAACGACATAAACACAATGATAAAGACTATCAACATAAAAATGTCGAAAACATTTTTAAAGATCTGTCTGATCCCATGTTGCTCAGACGTTGTGTTGGTGGTCGGACACAAATTCTAATGAGTCATTGAATGTCATTGTTTGGAAAATGTGTCCGAAACAAAGTGGATCAGGCAGAAAAATTGCAGATATAAAAATGAACGAGGCTATTATTTCTTTCAATAATGGACAGTTAGGAAGAATAGAAATAATGAGACATTTGGGTTTATTAATTGCGAAATATTCCATAAATACGGCTTTAAGTCTCGACAGTGCACGAATAAAACAAGCAGAAAAATAAACTCTAGAAATGTCGTTAGTGTGTAGACGTGCAAAGCGCGGGATTAAAAATACTAAAGAATTTAATTTTAAGGATATTTATACCAAACCTGTTGTAATAAATCATACTAATTCTTGTCTCTCAACAGAACTAAAAACCCATTGAGAATTTTTTTTTTAAATTAAATTTACTTGCGGTCAAAGCTTAAAGTTATGAAATACGTGTTGTTCCTACCTTTTGAGAATTGCCCAGATACCTTATACAGAGTTGAAGACATCTCAATAATCGATTGTGATGAAATAGCTGATAAACAAAATAAAAGTATAGAATTCGTAATGTTGAAGAATTCCACAACTTCCTTGAATTCGAAGCAGTATCCTTTACTTTCTGGAAAGTTCTTGTGGTGTGAAACTCAACGAACAGTATCATTCCGTACATTCCTAGAGTCTTTCGTATGAGAATATTTCAACAAATACATGGAGCATCGCATCCTGGAATGAAATTATCAGTTAAGCTTCTAACGTATAAGTTCATCTGGCCAGCCATCATAAGAGATGTTCGACTATGGGCTCGATCCTGCATTCCATGTCAGAAGAGCAAGGTAAATCGCCATACCAAATCAAGATTCGGGGAATTTCAATTACCACCAGAAAGATTTAGTGACGTTCACATCAACTTGATTGGACCCTTACTCCCTTCCAACGTTTGTGATATATCTAGGTATATAATTGTAAATAGAATCTGGCAACTTACTTCGTGTTATAAACCTGGCATCATGCTAGCGTAGCTATGAGATAACATATGCTATAAAGTGGTGTTGATGTATGTATTATACAGATAGTCTAGATATCTAATATAAGCAATTGCAACTCATAACGTCTATATGGCGCAGTCCTGTGAACCTAAATGGACGTAGTGAATCAGTAGAGCTGACTGCCATCCGGTAATACAGCAGAATGGAAGAGTGTGTGCCGCTACGAGGGTTGAGCTTCGCCAGTAAGGTGTCC
The DNA here is from genome assembly GCA_947359465.1 of Metellina segmentata. NCBI lineage: Eukaryota > Metazoa > Arthropoda > Arachnida > Araneae > Tetragnathidae > Metellina > Metellina segmentata. The sequence continues at coordinate 29,412,334 of OX375883.1, read as the reverse complement.
CAGAATTTGCGCCGATTCAAACAGCTATTTGAAATTTATATGACGGCGGCGGGCCATGACAAAAAAGGCCTCAAGTATAAAAGTTGCCCTACTACTAAATTTCTGTTGACGCTTACAATACCTTCAACATATCGGATGAGGAAAAGAAAGACTGATATTGTCCTATAACAGTTCCAGGCGCTGACGTCGCCAAAAAAGAACATTGCAGTTGAAAGATTTATATTCAATCGGCGTCAGCAGGAAGGAGAAACTTTCAATACCGTCGTCAGGTAGCTAAAAAAAAGCTGGTCGGAACCTGTGAGTTCGGTGATCAAGTGGAGTCTGTGGTCCGGAACCGAATTGTGCTAGGAGTCAACGAGCTGAGCCTCCAAGAAAGAATGCTCGGCGGATCTCAGTGTATCAAAAGCTGTACAAATGGGACAGACTGCAGAGCTGAGTAAAATAAGTGCTCTAACGGTGCAAGGCCAATCCGTTGATCACATCGGAAGAGGGAGTTCAGTGAAAACCAGCTGCTGCAACGTTCTCAAAGACTTCAGTGGGTAACCGACCCTTCGTTAAAGGGGAAAATTCAAAAGAACTTGTCCCATGTCGGAAATGCAACCGAAAGCATGGTAAAGGACAGTGTCCAGAATATGGTAAACAGTGTTATACGTGCAGTAAGTTTTTAATTGCTTTGCTTCCATGTGTAATAAAAAGCAAGTTCATGAGGTGGCAATGGAGCAGAGCAGCAAGGGATTAAGAGAAAGTCCTGACACGGAAAGCGAATTTTTCGTTGATACATTGAATGTTACTACTGTTAAAAATGTAAATGTTAAGAAAGTTAATTATTTAGTTGTAACGAAAAATAGACAAAAACTGTTCAAGTGGAGTCAAAATCAGTGACCTTCAAGCTGGAAACTGGTGCAGAGGTTAACATACTCCCTTTAAGTGTATTCAAGTTTCTTAAAGTGGACACTCCAATTCAGAAATATAATGTTATACTTACTAGAAGCTTTTGGAGGATCTAGATTAAGCCAATGGGTTATGTTGTAATGAATTGTAATGTAGATAGTTTAAGTTATCAACTTAAATTCCTCATAATATCTAGTACACATGCACGCCCATTATTGGGACTTCCAACATGTATTAAGTTAGATCAGTATGCAAGTGTGCCTACTTCCCCTAAAGATGAATTTATTCAGAAAAATGCACATATTTGAGGGAGTAGGAATGTTTAAGGGGGTCTTGCAAAATTATGATTAAAAACAGGATGTGACTCCAATGGTAAAACCACCACGAAGGGTACCATTGACTGTGAAACCAAAATTAGAAGCTAAGTTAAAGTAATTGGAAAGTCAGGGTATAATTGCTAAAGTAAGTCAAACTAAGGGATGGGTAAGCAACATTAGTAATAATTGAAAAGGCAAATGACACTGTAAAAGTTTGTTTGGATTATCAAGACTTGAACAAAGTAATTAAGGTATCCGAACACGTTAAAAACGTCATTTTCGACCAAAAAACCCCCAAAAAAGTTTTTGATATAATTTGATAGAGCATTTATTTGACTTTCCAAAATATATTTGATTTTGTCTCTACGTTAATTAGTTGCAGAGTTATTAAGATTTAAATTAAGGCGGGAAAACCGGAAGTAAGCATGGAAACCACCGGAAGTGGCTGTTAAAAGGACCAAAACTTGTCAAATTTAAATTTAAAACTTACTTTTTTTGCAACTATAATTTTAGAAAGGTTTCCCAAATGTTTAAATGATTTCACTTTTGGTAATAGCATGAACAGTTTTGAAGTGAAGTGAAGAACAAACTTGTTTACACAAACAGTAAAAGCAAGAAAAGGCAAACGATACACTTCAAACTAAAAATTAGAATTCTATCAGTAATAAAACTTTATTTATATTCTGGAAATTGAATATTTATTAGTGAATTTGGAATTATAGGCAATGGAAGAAATAGAAATGTTTCTCGTAAACGAAAATTCAAAGGGAATAGATTTAATAAATTGTCGAAGGACAATGATGTGCATATGGAAACAGCTGCTCCAACTGTTAGTGAATCGAAATCTCAGAGTAATTCGGCACCAACAGATATTCCAGAAAGTGATAATTGCAACATTTTTTAAAATTTCCAATTGTTAAGAAGTATTATATCTTCTCTGTGCTGTCCTGTCTGCTTCACAAGTGGTGTGCAAGATTCTCTTTTTGGATTGGTTTCAAATATGACGTTGAAATGCCAAAACTGTGAATATATAAATGCTTTTTGCACTACAGAAAAGGTTAACAAAATTTATAGCATTAATATTGCACTTGTTTTTGGTCTCAGACTTCTTGGGAAAGGACATTCTGCAGCAAGAAAACTGTGGCCGGCTTTTAACCTTAACACTCTACCCAAAACTGCATACAAAGCCATTGAAAGGAAACTCAATTGTACTGCTGAAGATATTGCACGCAAAACGATGGATGAGGCTGCTCTTGAAATTAGAAAGGTAAAGGAAGTCGAGGAAATTGTTCAGTGTAATGTCTCCGTCGATGGAACGTAGCAACGAAGAGGACATTTATCTCTAAATGGATACGTTACCGCTATATCAATTATTAACGGAAAAGTACTTGATATTGAGGTGATGTCAAAGATGTGCAGATTTTGCTGAACAAATAGAAAAGAAACTCCACACATCTGTAACAAACATGCAGGGTCGTCTGGTGCCATGGAATCAATTGGCATCTACAGAATTTTCGAGCGATCCTCTCACATAAGGAAACTGCAACACGCAGATTTTTATGGTGATGGGGACTCGAAAGGGTATGATGCTGTGAAAGATTTTTACGGTGAGTGCAGTGTCACAAAATATAGGGCACATACAGAAACGTGTTGGCTCAAGACTCGGGAAACTGAAACTGACGTAAAAAGGTCGAGGGAAATTGACTGGCACTTTCATCGACAGCTTCAAAACTATTACGGCATTGCAATTCGAAGCAATGTTGATAATTTCCAAGGAATGCAAAGTGCCGTGATAGCTGCATTCTACCACTGTTGCTCTAATTCAAACCAGCCAGTGCCCTGTTACAGCCGACAGCTGGTGTAAATTTCATAAAGCTGCGTCGAATGGAGAAACATATATAGACAAATCCAAAGGACTCCCAAAGAATATTTTAAATATTCTTAAGCCTATCTACATGCAATTGTGTGATAGGAACTTACTGATAAAATATTTACATGGGAAAACACAGAATGCCAATGAGTTTCAATGGCGTTTTGTGGAAATTCATCCCCAAAGAAGTCTTAGTGGAGCTACAAACTTTAAAATTAGGAGCCAACATGGCTGTCATACAGTTCAATAAGGGGTTCCAATAATTGCTAGATGTTTTTAAGGCTACTGGTGTAAATATAGGGTCAAATGTATTAAACGGATTTAGAGAGCTTGACGAAGAAAGAATCGTGGAATCAAAACGGCATTCCTTATCCAATGTAACACAAGATTGCAAGAAAAAGAAATAGATTCAGTAAGAAAAGAAAATTAGTTAAAGATGAGCAAAAAGAAGGTATAACGTATAAATGTACAGAATTTTAGGTGCTTTAGTTGTTTATTTTTATTAAAAACTAACAATTTACGCTTCAAATGCATTTTTCTCAAAACTATATTTTATGCATAAATTGCTCAGGTCAAATGTTATAACATAAAAAGTTACTAACGGATTCTCATAAAAGTTTGAGAACTTGTTCTTTATAATATTGTCTAGTGAATGAACTATAATAATCATGCTGAGTTGAAAAGTTTTTAAATTATGGCCATTTATTTAAGAAATATGACTGTAAAACGATCAAAAATCTTGTATTCTTTTTCGATCGCTGGTAAAAATTTTGTTTTTTTAAATATCGTATTGATTGTATTGTATTGGATTTGGTTTTGTGGCATTGAGTCCTCTAGGGGCATATTATGCCAAACTCAAGATAAAAAAAATCAGATATATAATTTTAAAATAAAATGAGTCATGTCATAACAAAATGAATACTATATAAAATTATATGTGATTGATGAATCCAATGTCATGTACAAAGCTAAAAACATTTGGATGAGGATTCTCTCAAACTATGTCTTCTAAGGTCAAGGTATATGAATTAAAATGTTTAAGTCGTAGATTATTAAAATGAGAGCATTCTATTAAAATGTGTTTTACCGTTAGTGGACAAATGCAGTAATAGCAAATAGGATGATCTTCTCCGAGGAGGAGGTGTATATGTGTCCTCCGAGTATGTCAAATACGGAGACACGTGTGTGTTAGTATTACATCCTGCCTTCAAAAGGTAGGGATTTCCATTGAATTATATTTGGTTTAATAGCAATGAGTTTGATCTCAGTTTGTTTATTCCGTTCGTTCTGCCATTTCTCTTCTAAAAATTTGTAAATACAAGATTTTAAATCACGATAAGGAATGGTATGATTAATATTATTTACGGCCGATTTGACGGCTTTGTCGAAAATTTCATTTTCTGATATCCCAACATGAGATGGGATCCAACAAAATACCAAGTTGATGTTTTTTGAAGAAAGATGATAAATTATTTTCAGTGACTCCAAAACAATGGGATGAATGGCATGATCAGGATTTTTTATGACAATGATCGGATATATTTTCTTGTGTTTTATAGATGGCCATTATTTCAGCGGTAAACACAGAACATGAAGAATGAAGTTTAAAACTCTGAAGGGAATCATTAATAGTGAACGCAGCTCCAACAAAGTTTGCCCGTTTAGATCCGTCCGTGTAAAATTGTATAAAATTTAAGTACTTTTCTAAATGCTTTTGAAAGAGTTGTTTGTAAATAATATCAGAAGTATCTGCCTTATAGAAATTTTGGAAGGGGTTTTGAAATTAAAAATCATGATTAAACCAGGGAGAGGAAGCATACAGTTTTTTCTGAGTGACGTCAAGTGAAGAAATTTCGGATCCGTTCATCAAATCCAGCATTCTTAAGTGGAATGTAGGGATAAAGGATGTTTTTGCTTCATAAAGGCGTTTTAAATATGGAGTGTGATAAATAGTATGACACAAAACCTGAGGCAACGAGCTTGGCTAGGTCTAACAAGTTTTAACAATGCAACAGTGAGTTCTTTCTCAACTTAAGGGGACATACGACTGTTAAACCTCGAAATTTTTCGATTTTTTGAAAAAAATACATGTTATTCAACAGTGTTTTCTGAACAATTTAAAATATTCCGCGTTAAAAAATTCCTATAATTATGAAAGTTATGAGCGAAAATGCATCAGCTGTTTAATGTAAACATTGGAAAGTGCCACGCCCTTTTCTTTGACTGACTGAATGCTAATAGCTAGACACACGATTTATACATCAGAAATATATTATTTTTCTTGATGATTGAGAAGAAAAAGTACTACTCAACTCCTCTCTAAAGTTTGTGTACAATTTTCAAACGATTGCTACGCACGTTTATTTTCAAAGCTCTCTTGAAATATCGCTAAATTTTAGTAGTGTGAATTCGTTTTTGGATTTTTGTTGTTTTACTGTTTAGCTTTTTGATTCTTTTTATATGAATTCCATTCAAGTTAAAAGAAAGTCTGGTCAACGTCCTAAAAAGAGACGTTTTTATGGAAATCAGCATTCCAAAAAACCGATCGGATTTGATATCAACGCTCTTGTTTTATCTGATGGTTTTGACTCGGACAGCGAGAATTTCGACGAATCTTCTGTGAATGCCAGTGTATCAGAAAAACCAGAACCTTTCCCCAAAAGTGCTTCCGGGAAAAAAATTGATTTGGAATCGTCTTTTAATAGAACATTTGAAGGAAACATTATCTGTGATAAAGATGTGTGTTTTGGTGCTATAAGCATTCTTGATGAAAAAGTGAGTGGACTTTCTTCATTAATTTCTATTACTTGTAGTTCATGTAAAATTAAAATATCAACTAGAAACTCAAAGTTGCTTGGCCCGAAAAAAAACATTCCTGAAATCAACCGAAGGATGACATATGCCATGCGTAGTGTTGGCCAAGGGTTGGAAGGTCTGAAAACGTTTTGCGGGATTATGGACTTCTATCCCCCTGTTTCGCAAAATGCTTACGACAAAATTTGTGCGCGTATTGATGCTGCCTCAAAAATAGTGGCAATCGACAGCATGAAGAAAGCCGCTGAAGAAGAGGTTGCTGCTACAAACAGCATAGACATAAACGTGAGTGGTGATGGAACCTGGAAGACGAGGGGCCACACTTCTCAAATCGGTGTTTGCACCGTTATAGGTGCTGACACAGGCAAAGTTATTGATGTAGAGGTTCGGTCGTCAGGATGTAAAGGTTGCAGCATATGGAAAGGGCCTCGTTTTGGCAGTGCCTTCAAAAAGTGGCATGCCAAACATTCCCAAGTGTGTCGAAAAAACCATACTGGCTCATCCGGTAAAATGGAAGCAGATGGGATGGTGAAACTCTTTCAAAGATCTGAAAGTGAAAGAGATGTGCGATACTTAAATTACATTGGGGATGGGGACTCTAAAACTTTTGTTTCCATATCAGACTGCCATCCGTATGGTGAAAATTTCAAAGTGTCGAAATTAGAATGTGTTGGACACGTTCAGAAGCGGATGGGCTCTCGTCTTCGGAAATTAAGAGTATGGTGCTAAAAAGCTACAAGATAAAAAATTTATTTCGGGGAAAGGACGGCTGACAGATAACGTCATCAACCAGCTATCTGTGTACTATGGGAATGCAATTCGTCAGCACTCCAGCTCGGTAAAGGAAATGAGGAATGCCATATGGGCAATATATTTCCATACACGTTCAACTGACGACGAACCTCTGCATAGCTTCTGCCCAGCTGGTGAAATGTCATGGTGCAAATACAATCGAGCAGTAGCAGAGGGAACAGTCGACGATTTTCACCATAAATCTAGTTTGCCACCAGCTGTTATGGACGTGATAAAGCCAATTTTCAATGCTTTATCACATCCTCAGTTACTAAACCGCTGCCTTGGTGCTTTTACACAAAATGCCAATGAGTCAATGAACTCTCTGATTTGGCAAATTTGCCCAAAGATATCAGGCAGCGGTCGCAGAGTTGCTGAAATCGCGGTACATGAATCGGTTGTACTGTTTAATGAAGGCCGCATGGGTAGATTACAAACTATGCTTAAACTCGGACTTTCTATAAGCGAAAATGCCATCAATGCACAAAAGTTAGCTGACATGCGAAGAATTTTACATACAGACAGGAGAGCGAAGGAAAACACGATTTTAAAAAGAAGAAACAAGAGAAGAGCAAAATCGCTCTCTGAACTGACATTTTCTAAAAAGGAAGGCTCAACTTATGAACCAGGTGGATTTTAGCTATTTGGTAAGTTAATCACATAAATTTTTTAAGCCAAAAATTCACTTTAGTAATTGAAAACTTTTAAAAAATGTCTTTTTTGAGAGTAATTATTTTCTTGCACCGTAAATATATATTCCATTTTCCTTCAATTACTAAAAATTTTCTGATTGTATTTGTGAGAAATTTTAATAACAAGTGTAGAGCATAGCATTATACTTAAATTTCACCCCTTTTTAAAGTGCTGAAATATAAAAAATTTATGTTATAGTAAAATATAACTTTAAAGTCATTTATCTCAAAATGAGTTTTTTTGATGATACGCGCACAATATCTAAAGAACTATTGAATATTTTTACTTGAAATTTTCACAGAAAATGTATTATGCTATGTTCTGCTAATTGAACCACAATTTAGCTTCATTTTCTCTTTTAAAAAGTTTTGTGGGGGGGGGGTAGAAAAGTTGAAATTTTAGCTATTTTTAACCCATTATTTTAATATGGTACATAAAATAGAAATAAATTTAAATGTGAAAACATTGTGCTTCAATTCCTTCGACTGACTGTTACGAATACCTAGATACCCAAAATATTGTGTTTAGACCAATATTTTGTCAGTAATCATACGCGTAAGGTGGTTAAATAATATTTTCTAAAAAAATTATACCTGCATTTATTACTCTCTCAAAAAAATACATACCAATATTATGGGTTGTAAAAGTTTGTACTAAAACAGAAAGAACAGATATTTTTCTTGAAAAAAAAAGTTAAGCTCTCATATGTATTGTTTGGGAGATATGAGCTGTCGAATTTGACTGATTTTTCCCCACTTTATCGAGTTTTAAGAGTCGTATGTCCCCTTAAAAACAGTTTTAACACGTGACAATTTCCCCCCTGGAAAAATATATCATTTAGACGAGATAGGAAATTCTACAGTTCATGTACCTCCCAAAATCATTGCACCAAAAGGCATCAAACAAATTGGAAGTATGACTTCTGGTGAACGTGACATTAATATCACCATGATTGTTGCAGTAAATGTTGTAGGAAATTATGTGACTCCCATGCTAATTTCTCCACGTGTCCATTTTAAAAGCCACATGTTAAAGAAGCACCCAATGGCACAATAGCCGGAGCTAACCCATCAGGCTGGTCGAATGAGATTTTATTTTTGCAGTACATTGAACACTTTATACAAGTGAAGCCAATAAAAGAAGCTCCAGTGCTATTAATCATAGACTACCATGACAGCCAAATTTCAATTCCTACAGTACAGAAATGCCCTGAAGTTGGAATTATTTTATTTTAACGATTTCTCTCCATACTTCTCATAAACTACAGCCGCTTGATTATATAATGTAGCAGAAGTAGTTGGAAGAGCATTTTATAAAGCTTTCACTCAATCTAATATCATTAAAGGTTTCACAGTAACATGCATTTATCCAATTAATGAAAACGTATTCGGAGAAGATGAATTTTTAACATCATATGTAACCGACAGACCAATTCATTCAACTGAAAAGTTTTGCAAAACAGATGAATCTACAGCAGTAAATGTGACAAATGAGTTTTCTGTGTGTCGCAAGTTCATCTTCACATTCTCAAAATGTCACATCCCCAGTAATGATTCGTCCATTTCCCAAAGCTTCAGCTCGAAAAAGCAATGGGAGTAGAAGAAAATTTGAATCTTACATTTTAAGATTCTCCGGTAAAAGCCGAAATTGAAGCTGCTAAGAACTGTCAGGCCAGAACATTCGGACATAAAATCCACTGTGACGTGACAGCGTAAAGCCTACTTTTAAACCAAAGTGGTGTGGATTTTGTGTTAGTATTTGTGAGTTATTTTTAGGTTTTATAGAATTTCCAATACAGAAGGATTGATTTTGTGGATTACATTTCGACTTATCAGTCTATTGAAGTAAGTTTTTAGCCTTTATGTTTATTTTTAATGCAAAAAGCATAATGTTAACTTGATTGCAAAGACACCGTGTTCATGTAATTCACGAGGTAACGCTTCTCGTTTTTTTTTTATGTTTTAATTTTAGAATCTATACATGAACGGTTTATTTCATAGTCATATTTTTGTCAGTCATTTATGCATGACTGAGCATTAGAGCCTAAAATTTGCATTCGTTTTTGTTTCATGCTAAACACGAAGGATTGTTCCTTTGTTGTGATTCTGTTTGGTTGCTGTTTATAGCATAGATCTGATTGGAAATGTTTTTATAGGTTTTCACTTCTTTTAACTAAGATGGGCAAAGGAAGAAAATGCTGTGTACCTGGTTGCAATTCTAATTACAATAATACAGACACATATATCTCGTCATTCACTTTTCCGAAGGATGCTGCCAGAAAAAGCCACGGGCTTAAAAACATTAATAGGGCAAATTTTGTTCCTAGTTGTATGCATAAGACATTAAAGCTCACAATTTATTATTACGGAAGATCGTGTTGTTAGAGATGACGGTAGCGAGTTGGTAGTATAGAGGAAAATCCCGAAGTCAACCACTGATGCATATCCATCAATTCTTCCCTATCAACCTTCTTACCTTTCTCATGAGACAGCTACCAGCAGAAAATCTCCATCCGAACGGCAAACTGCCTTGCAAATGAGAGATGAACAAAAGTTCGAAGAATGGTGCACGAATGACGCCATTAAATCTTTTGAAACTTTTCATGAAACGTATGCTAAGAAACTTGGTGTTGAATGGCTAAACATTAAAACAGATAATTTCGTCTTAAGGTACAGACTTGTATTAACCAGCGTCCTAGTATTATTGTTTCCATGAAAGTGTAGAAGGATTTAACTGCCGAAATTTGGCATGATTCTGTGCTGTTAAAACCCAAATCTTACCAGTTTATACTGGGAAAAAATAATAAATGTGGTAAATGGACAAAATTTGATTGTTTGTTGAGTTGGTTAGCTGGATTCCAACCTAATGAGATGTCAAACCAAACGAGAAAATAGAAAATTCCATAAATTTGATTTAATGATGCATTTTTTCAGCAAGAAGACAGTGATGAAATTTTATACTTCAGTGTAATAATTGAACAACTAAAATTAACATTATTATCGAAACACATGAATTCAACAAAGTTTCTTCTTGCAGCAAAGTTTTATTTTTGCTATCCTGCAACTTATAGTTTTATACGAAATTCTAAAATTTTAATTTTACCTCATCCTGTATACATTAAAAAAACTGTCTAATTCTTTAAAGGGCCCGAATAGTGTTTCCAACAATAATCATGCTATGTACCTTCAAAAAAAAAAAGAGTTAAATGTTATCTCCCCATGAAAAACTTGTCTGTCTTCTAATAGATGAAATTTATGTAAATCAAAGTTTAAATTATAAAGGACGAAAACTGCTAGGAAAATCAGAAAATGTCAATAAACAAGCTAATACTATACAAGCATTCATGATCACATCCTTATTTTTAAAGTATAAAGAAATTGTTCCCTTAGTTCCCACGAAGAATCAAACAGCTGATGACCTTTACTGTCAAACACTTAAGGTCCTAAAACTGCTATATGATTGCAGATACAATGTTTTATGTTTAATTTCGGACAACAATAGAATCAATAGAAATATGTTCACCAAGATGTGCAATGGAAACCTGGTAAACTACATATCAAATCCGGTACAACCAGATAGTAAATTATTCTTTTTATTTGATACAGTTCATTTAATTAAATCTGTGAGAAATAACTGTTTTAATGAAAAAACACCAGGGCAAGTTTGTATTTTCCTTCACCTGATAATACATCTAAAATCTCTTCACCTAAACTCCAAGATATTTATGAAAACGAAAAATCAAATTTGATTCAGATTGCACCAAGTTATCCCAGAAAGTTTTATATCCTACTACTTTTGAAAATCAAAATGTTTTACTGGCCCTAAATCTATTTCATGAAAGCAATAGTGCTGCTTTAGCTCATGGATCTGGAGAAAATGTAAAAGATACCATGGGAACTAAGGAATTCATAGATCAATTTTTAAAATGGCGGAACATAGTGAAAGTGAAAAATTCTGAGAAAGGTAAGAGATTGAAAAATCCCTTTTGTGATCCAAATAGGAGTATACATGATATGAGTTTAACATTCCTGAAACAAATTTATGACTGGCTTGTTTCCTGGAACAACATCTCTTTGTTGCCATTGAATGAAAGGAAAGAACTGGGATTACCAGGTAAAGTTGGTAAATTGTCTAAGGAGACAGATTTTGCCCTTCAGTTTACCACAAAATTCTTGATAGATATTGTGAATCACATCTTTAAAGAGCACACCCCACAATATATATTATTAGGAAAATTTCAAACAGATAGTCTGGAGGCTAGATTTGGGCAGTATCGACAAATGTCTGGGGGAAATTATGTTTCATGCCTACAAATATTCGAATCAGAAAATAAGCTAAAAATTTTAAATTGGATAAATTTGCAATCGGAAAAAAAAGGGTCATTTCACATAAAATCTTTAGAAGTATTTGATACAACTACAGAAACATCAGAAGAATTTGAAATAGATGAAGACTTATTTAATGTTTTTCACACAACTACTGATGTGGAAATATTAGCAGAAGAAATGCCAGCATTTATATATGTTTCAGGATATGTTGCTAAGAAAGTTGGCCAGAAACTAGGATGTGATCTTTAAAGATCAGAAATTATTACTGCAAAAGATTTAGAATGTGAAATTGACACTGCTTGTAAATATGTGTCACTTCTAGATCGAGGAGGCTTGAAATGGCCCACTAAATACACACTAGAAATATTAGTGGAGACATCAAATTTTCAACAAATTAATTCGTAAGGAATTTTAAGAGAAATTTTTGAAAGCCAACAATCAAAAGCAGCTATTACAGCACCTGGTGTTTGAAAAAATAGAATTGTTAAATTATGTTCTTCAAGTCTCATGCGACTGTAAAAATAATTATGTCTCAATTGTAAAGCAGTGTATATCTATTTCAGCAAATATATTTTTAAATAATTATACTAAAATTAAGAATGACGAGTTTAGAGTGAAAAGTTTGAAACGAAAATTATCAACTTTAGGATTGGATATGATTTTGTGGCATTGAGTCCTCTTGGGACATATTATGCCAAACTCAAGATAAAAAAATCAAATATATGATATGATAAAAAAGTGAAATGAGTCAAAACATAATCTATGAATACTACATAAAACTATATGTGATGGATAAAACCAATGTCATGTAAAAAGCTAAAAACATTTGGATGAGGATTCTCTCCGACCATGTCTTTTAGAGTCAAGGTAAATGAATTAAAATGTTGAAGTCGTTGACTATTAAAATGAGAACATTCAATTAAAATAAATTTTACGATTAGTGGACAAATACAGTAATTGCTAATGGGATGATCTTCTCTGAGGAGGAGGTGTCTGTGTGTTAAACGAGTATGTCCAATACGAAGGCGTGTCAATACAACATTTTGTCTCCTTAAAGGTAGCGGTTTCCATTGAGTTATAATTGGTTTAACAGCGTGAAGTTTGTTCTCGGTTTGTTCATTCCATTCCTTCTGCCATTTTTTTTCTAAAGATTTGTAAATGAATGATTTTTAGTCCCGATAAGGAATGGAATGGTTAATATTAGTTACGGCTGATTTGGCGGCTTTGTCGACAATTTCATTACCAGATATCCCAACATGAGAGGGGATCCAACAAAATAACAAATTAAAATTTTTGCATGAAAGATGATAAATTATTTTCAGTGACTCTAAAACAATGGGATGGCTGTCATGATCAGGATGCTTCAATGACTGTAAAACACTTAATGAATCTATACAAATAATACATTTTATATGACAATGATAAGATATATTTTCTAATGCTTTATATATGGCCATGATTTCAGCGGTAAAAATAGAACATGAAGAATGAAGTTTAAAACTGTGAACAGAGTGATTAATAGTGAACGCAGCTCCAACATATTTTTCCCTTTTAGATCCGTCCGTGTAAACTTGTATAAAATTAGAGTACTTTTCTATATGCTTTTGAAAGAGTTGTTTGTATACAACATCAGAGGTATCTGCTTTATAGAAATTTTGGAACGGGTTTTGAAATTGAAAATCATGATTAAACCAAGGAGAGAAAGCATACAGTTTTTTCTGGGTGACGTCAAGTGAAGAAATTTCGGATCCGATCATCAGATACAGCATTCTCAAGTGGAATGTAGGGATGAAGGATATTTTTGCTTGATAAAGGCGTTTTAAATATGGGCTATGATGAATTGTATGCAATGGGTGATGAGGTGATTCTAAAATAATATTCCAGGGACAACTGTCGCCTGAAGTCCAGCGAAGGTTCAAAAGATTCTACGTGCAAGCTGCTTACGGGTGAAGTTCTAAATGCACCAGTACATAAGCGCAAAGCTGTGTGGTGGATGGTGTTCAGAGTTTGAAGTGCAGATTTTCTTGCTGAGCCACACAACACGCAGCCGTAATCTAATTTTGATCGTATTAAAGCTCTATAAATTTTTAAAAGGCAAGTACGATCAGATCCCCATGATAATTTTGATAAAACCCGTAATATATTAAGAGCCTTTTCGCAGCGTTTGCGCAGATTTAAAATATGCGGTTGAAAAGTCAACTTCTTGTCAAATATGATACCTAAAAATTTAAAATTGTCCACAACATTAATTAAAATATCTTTGAAAAATATTTCAGAGTCAAGATGAAGATTTCGTTTTTTGCAGAAATTAACGCATGCAGTTTTCGAAGGTGAAAAACTGAATCCATTTTCTTTTGTCCAATTAGTTATTTTGTTAACGGCGTGTTGTAGTTGTCTCTCTATTAAACGAATGTCTTTAGCTGCGCAAGAAATTTGCAGATCGTCAATGTAAATACGACCTTTAACGGATGGCGGCAATTGAGAAACAATATCTCATTAATTTTTAAAATAAATAAAGTAACACCTAAAACACTGCCTTGTGGTACGCCCTCCTCTCTTGAATAAAAACATCCGAGAAAATTGATCCAATCCGTACTTTAAAATATCGTTTCCCTAAAAAATTTTGAATAAAAAAAGGCAGATTTCCCCTTGGTGTCGTTTTTAAAAATATCCTTTAAAATTCCATGTCTCCACGTTCGATCATACGCTTTTTCTATATCAAAAAATATCTAGACGAGATGTTTGTTTTGAACAAAAGCGTTTCTGATATCAGTCTCGAGAGCGACTAGGTTGTCAACAGTGGATCGATATTTTCTAAAACCACTTTGAAGTGGAGACAGATATTTTTCTTTTTCTAAAATATAAATTAACCTCGCGTCGACCATTTTTCTAAAATTTTGCATAAGCAGCTTGTCAGGGCTATTGGACGGTAGTTCGAAGGATTCTTGGGGTCTTTATTTGGTTTCAGTATGGGAATTACATTAGCAAACCTCCATGACTGCGGAAAAATGTGTTCGGTAAAAATTCTCTAAATCATCTCCTCAAATTCTACAATAGAACTTTTTGAAAGACGTTTGAGCATGATGTAACTGATATTATCTGGGCCAGGAGTTGATTTGTGAACTAAGGATAAAGCCTTTGTCAATTCAGAAAAAGTAAAATCACAATTATAAGATAATATAGTGTTTGATGTAAAATTAACTTTATTCTTTTCAGATGCAATTTTAATTTTTTTTAAACTTTCAGGGTTACTGGAAGGTAGTTACTGGAGCTGGATATTTCAGAAAGGCATGAAGCAATTGCGTTTGCTATATCTTTGGGTGCTGATAGTACTTGGTTATTGTATTCTAGAATCTGAATTTGTCTATTGGGGTAAACACCGGAAATCCTTTTAATCCTGTTCCATAATTGTTTACTTGTAATTTTACTATTTATACTATTGACATAGTTCGTCCAAGAATCCCTCTGACTACGTCATTGTACTTTTCGAAATGCTGCTTTTGTTTTTTTATATATAATAAAGTTTTCTATTGTGGGATATCTATTAAAGATATTCCAGGTTTTCCTCTGTTTCCGGTATGCATCGCTACAATCCTCATTCCACAAAGGTTTCTTTTCTTTTTTAGGCTTATTAATGACTTTTTTAATTGAGGCGTCAGCACTAGCTATAATTATGTCTGTTATTTTATTAGTAACTTGATCCATATCATCATTTTCTACCGTGTTAGAAATATCTGCAAGGCTAGTAAAAAGAGGCCAGTTGGCAGTTACAAAAATATAATTGGATTGGTTGTCAGTGTGAGGTTGGTATTGGCCTGCATATTTTAGTTTTATAGGATAATGGTCACTATTGTATAGGTAAGTATCCACAGAAAAGTCCCAAAATGGTAAAATTGAAGGAGTGCATATTGCCAGATCTATTGAATGGTAGGTAAGTGAAGGCGAGTGAAAATAAGTAGGTTGGCCGTTATTCATTATACACAAATCATTGTCCGTTATCAGTTTTTCAATTTGTTTGCCTCTACGATTAATGTCTGAATTGCCCCAGAGAATATGATGACCATTTAAGTCACCAAGTAGAATGAATGGTTGCGGAAGTTGATCTATTAAATTATTTAATTCAGAAGTGGCGACATGGGTGTTAGGAGGTAAGTATAAATTGCATATTGTAATTAAGATATTGACATGAAGTCTAACAGCAAGAGCTTGTAGATTTGTTTTTAGGTTAATTTGAGTTACTGGAAAGTCATGGGAGGTTAGCAGTGCAACACCTCCACATGGTCTTTGGCCATCATCGTAATCTTTTCTAAATATAGTGAAATGACGGATGTTGGTGGTATCATTGTTTTTCAGATAGGTCTCCTGGAGGGCGATTGCGGCTGGCTTATGTTTGTTTATGATGTCTTTAACATCATCAAATCTGTTACGAAAATCCCGGCAGTTCCAGGAAAGAAAGGAAGCCATAAAAATAAAGTAGAAAAGAAAAGGAAAAACTACTTGTGATTTCTCGTCCTAGGACGATGTTTGTCTTGCCGTGGATCTTTCTTGGGCTTCAGTGGCGAAGTCTCCAAGTCCTCATCTTCTACAGATGAAATATCGCTTTCAGAGTTATAAAGATTAATCAGGTCCATGATAGAAGGATTAGTTATATTTCTGGATGAAACGTCAGGCTGAAGAGAGATTTGAGAAGAACTTTTTGGAATTTTAATGTTATTTTGTTCAGATGATATGGCTCTTTTTAAAGAAGTACTTTTAGGTCGATTTGGTTCATTTATGATTTTTGTAACCGATGAGGTAGTAGCTGATGCTTTAGAAAAAAAAGGCGTTATAGGTTAGTTATTTGAAGTTTTAAGTTGGTCAGATGGCTTAAATACAGTTACATCGGTTTGAGTACCGATAGTTTTAAAGGTTTTTTTTTAACTATTGAAGAGTATGATATTCCAGATTTCGGGGTGCGATCATTTACAATTTTTCGGGCCTCCGGAAATGAAATGTTTGGTTGAACTTTAATTGTTTGAATTTCTTTTTCTGTTTGGAATTTAGGGCAAGACCTGGCAAAAGCTGGATGTTCACCTTTGCAGTTTACACAATAAAGGGATGATGTAGTACAGACATCGGTCTTGTGTTCTGTACTACAGCATTCCGCGCAGGTTTCTTTGCCACGGCAAGCAAGGAAAGAGTGGCCGAATCTCTGACATTTAAAACAACGGACTGGGTTAGGAATGAAAGGGGGTACTGGGCAATTCATATAGGCTATTTTAACATGCTTTGGTAGACTTGGTGTATTGAATGTTAGTATTATGTGTTTGGTGGGTATTTTTTGACCATTTCTTGAAATAGTTATTCTTTTGACATTTGTTACGTATTTTTGGGACAGGGATTCAAGGATGTCGTGTTCGGTGTCATGAACTAGGTCGGATTCTGAAATTACTCCTCGAGATGAATTTAAAGTTTTGTGTGGTGTTACAGTTGCAGCTATTGGACCGATGAGTTTTATTTTTTGTATATTTGATGCCTGAGTTCCATTTGAAACTTCAACAAGTACATCTCCAGCAGGTGTTTTTTTTTATGTTTTTAGTTTCTCCTACCATTCATAATATAGTCTTATGTAGTAAAATGGCTGATATATTTTTTAGGTTTCCCTCAATACTCTTAATTATAAAAAATTTTTCTTCTGATGTATTTTTTCCATTTTTTTGGTTACATAGTTGTTCAGTCCCCGGCGGCACCACCCACCATGGAGTCCAACGAGGGGATACAGGTTTAATGTACCGGTGCTAACCAGGGACTATACGAACCCCACTCACCTCTATGACTGCCCTAAGGAGCTAGTTGGTGAGCGGGTCCTTAGCCCAAGCAGGGAATTCCCACCAGCCGATTAATGTACTGGGACCAAAGTACACCTCCTGTTTATTCGAAGCAGGAGCCGAAGCAATGTATTGGGGCTTTATGTTGTCCCTCAATCACCAGGATCACCTTTTCCGAAGACACAGGTCTCCACGCACGGCAAACACGTGGGTGATATAGTCCCCAAGAGGAGCTAAATGCACAGACTGGCGAAAAGCTTCTCAAGGGGAGCCCTCTCCTCCGAAGAGGCAACCACAACGAGGGAGGAAGAAAAAGCAAAAAGTAGAGGAGGAGAAGAAGAACGAAAGGGAGAACAGATCACTCAGGTACCCCGGGGTTGAAAAGCCCGTACAAACCTAAAGAAGGAATGCCCCTGGGGGCATCAACTTTAGGATATTAATCGTCTTGTCAGTGAAGGAAATAGAACTATTGGGGATATGTTGGTTGGTGTTTTATGGCACAAGGGCCACACTGCGCCAGACAATACACATTAATCAGTTGTTCTTAAAGTATTTAAAAATAGCTAGAATAAAGAGATAATACAGTTCGAATATGGTCAAATTTTAAAATCTAAATACAGTTTATAAACCCAATGTCAGTGAGGAACATGAATAAATTTTTATGAGGCGGATACATCAACAGGTCTTTCAGAGTTGGGTGAAAAGCTCCAAATCGGTTTAGTCGATTGTAATTAAAGTTTGGGCATTCTGTTAAAATATGTTTTATGGATAAAATAGTGGTGCAAGATGAACATAATGGAGCCTGTTCTTTGAGTAGCAAATGTCTATGTGTAAAAAAGGTATGGCCGATACGAAGCCTGGTCAGTTTTACGTCGACTTCTGTTAAAATTTGATTTTCTAAAATAATTGAATGAAGTTTGTTTTGGGATTCTTGATCCCATGTTGTCTGCCAGGATAAACTGATTGCTTCTTTTAGAACAGGGTCAATATCTTGTACTGGGACTTTAGAATTATAGTTGAATTTTTTGCTGCGATGTCTGCATCTTCATTTCCTTTAATACCAGTATGTCCGAGAATCCTACATAAAAGTATCTCGAACTGACGACTTTTTAACATAAAAATTAGTTGAATAGCTTTTAAAATAAGAGGGTGGCTTTTAATTGTAAAATTTGTCAGAGTCTAAGCAGCTTTTTGAGTCGGAATAAATAATCCATTTTTTATTTGTAGATGTCGAAATCTTTGTCAATGCTAAAATAATACCATAATTTCCGAAGTAAAAACACTAAAGCAACTATGCAATTCTCTTGAAATAGTTATATTTTTAAAAACAGCCGCAGCACCAACGTGTGTCCCAGTTTTAGATCCGTCAGTGTAAACAGTATTAAAACATGAAAAATTGTGTATGTAAATAAAATAATTGCAAATACATTGAATCAGGAGTAGATGATTTAGTCAGATTGGTAAAATCATTGATCATGGGTAAAGATCTATCACTCCAAGGTGGAGGTTCGTTTTCTCTATTAAATATATCAAGATTTTCAAGGTTTACAGAATTTAACAAAGAACGAATTCGAAAACCAAATGAAGGATGGTTTAAGTGAATAATGGCTTCCATACTTGGGATTAATGACAATATTATGTAGTGGATTTGATGAATCACTTTTAATTTTAAAATAATATTTAAGAGCGAGTCTCTCACGTCTGAGTTTTAAACAGGGCTCGCCACTCATTATATATAGACTCTGGACGGGTGATGTTCTAAAGGCTCCAATAGAAAGACGGAGGCCTTGATGGTGTATAGTGTCCAGAGCCTTGAGGACAGACTTTGCAGCCGCGCGACCCATACACTGCACATCGATAATCCAATTTGGATTGAACCACAGCTTTGTAAATTTTTAAAAGAGAAAAATGAGTCAGCTTCTCAAGAGGTATTTGATAAAACTTTTAAAAAATTCAGTGCTTGATTACACTTTTGTTTTAAAACATAAATGTGAGGTCGGAAAGTTAGCTTCGAGTCAAAAATAACACCTAAAAATTTAGCCTGAGGAACAACAGGAATGGCATTGCCGTTTAATAAAATATTTGGATCGGGATGTAGACCAGGTTTACTTGTAAAATGAACAGATACCGATTTTTGTGCAGAAAAAACGAAACCATTTTTATTTATCCAATCGCATACTTTTCGTAAAGCCGTTTGAAGTTGTCTCTCGATAAATGGTATATTCGTTCCAGTACAAAAGATCTGGAAGTCGTCAACAAAAAGCGTTCCATTTACGTAGGGGGGAAGTTGCTGTACAATGCCGTTAATTTTTATGATAAAAAGTATCACACTTAAAACGCTCCCTTGTGGGACACCCTCTTCCTGTGGAAAATCATCAGAGAGAACATCATTAATACGAACGTTAAAAGTCCTAGTCATTAAAAAGTTCTGTATAAAAATTGGGAGGTTTCCTCGAAAGCCCATTTGGTGTAAATCACGCATGATGCCATACCTCCAAGTTCGGTCATAAGCCTTTTCCATGTCGAAAAAAATCGAAACCAAGTGCTTTTTAGATACGAATGCATCTCGGATTGATGATTCAAGCATTCGTTGGTACTGCGACCATATCGGAATCCACTTTGAAATATTGATAGGTGTTTTTCCAATTCGAGAATATGAATTAAACGTGCATTAACCATTCGCTCCATTAGTTTACATATACAGCTGGTTAAGGCAATCGGACGATAATTGCTTGGATCCTTGGGCTCTTTACCAGGCTTGAACTATTGGGGAACCCACCTTCTCATAACATTAAAAAAAAAGGTAGTGCATCCTGAAACAGTACCTCTAAGGTGACGTGGAAAGCTGTTCTAACATTAAAATCCAACTATGTAAACTTCATTATTAAGATGGTACTATATGAAAATTTAATGATGTTCAGTTTTTCTCTAATTTGTCTGTTTCTGGAACAATTTCTTCTCAAAACACTGGATAATCTAAAATGTAAACCAAAACGCATGCTTTCGACTGATCTTTTCTTATTGAAATTAATTAAAAGCTTTTTCTATGAAATATAAGTTGTTTTGCATGTGCTATTTTCACCCAAAATTTATATGAATTAATCTTCAATATTAAAAACTCATTCAGTAAAAAGCACCTGCCGAAAATCTTGTGTTTATTTTGCGTCCCGCGTAGGAACGAGCGTTTGTTACATCAACAACAGAGCTGCAGAGAGGGTGTCGACTGTGACGTCACGAATCCAACATTCAGGCCTGGAGAGCGACTGTTCTTTTGCGCACGACCTCGATCTGGGTCATTTAGATGGCCAAAAAATATGGATGAATGCTGGGTCCCAAGTGATCATATCCTTATATGTATTCATGTACCAGCTACATCATCAACCAGCAGGCAATACAAGCTTTCGGATGAAGTAATTAAAGGGATTGGCCAATCCTGGCAGGAATTCCATATTCACATGATGAAATGAATTGGGGGTGCTAGACTCTTATGTTCTATTAATTGTATTTTGGAATATTAAACTAAAACATGAGTACATATATTAGTTATTACATGGTGCGTTAAATGTTAGAAGTATCTTGATAAGAGAGTTTGAAAATGTTTTATACAAGGAGTGATGGGAGAAACTAAGCTTTTTATTTAAATGTCACCTCTGAAATGAAATAGTAACATTTATCAAAAAAAATTTCAAGATGCTACAATTCGTTTGAATATACACACAAATGTTTTTTATCGATTTCTCCATTAGATACAACACAAAACAAACTAAAATTAACTTGAGTGCACCTTTTTAAAAATTGTATAACTAGCCAATTTTTGAAAGAGTAAAAAAGTTAAAAATATGGGTCTCATAAAATTGTCCTTTAAGCTACAAAAAAAAATGAAATATAAAATAAAAAATTTCTTTAAAATTGGGTGAATTGACATTTAATTAACAATTAACTAACAATTACAAATAATTTCTATGAAAGAGTGCTTTAAAAAAATTGAGAACGATAAATAAAATCAGCTTCAGATTCATTTCTAATGCAAACTGCAATTTCCTAAAGAATGAAATAGAAAATTCTCAATGATCTCCAAATTTTAATGTTTTGAGAGTATTGCCATTCTCAAACAATATTCTCTGCTGTTGACAAAGCATTTTATCTTTGCTGGGATACAAAAAAAAAAATTACATCGACAGATCAATTTATTTAATCTTCAGTATCTAATTTGAATAACTTCTAATTGTTTTACTGATTTTAGTTTGAATGATTTCAACCATGATTCATTTCAGATATTTCTGTTAGTGCTAGATATGTATTTCATGATACAAGAAACAAAATTCCTCAAGAAATTTGAAATTACTTCTTTTTTAGGTAAAATAACTACAGTACATGAGAATGAAGCATTTAATTTATAAACAGGGTAACAAGTAGGAATTTTCAAATAACAGGGAGTGGGGATGGATTATTTTCGGCGAACAGTTCTCAGCTGTTACCCTCTTTTTAAAAGAACTGTTCTTTTGCCATCAGTATTCTAAAAGTCCCACTACTCAATATGTGCAACAGATTGGGACCACATTTTGTTGACATATCTTGTTAGTACTTAATAGGCATGAATATATAAACAGAATACAAATGAATCCTCTAGCTTTTTTTATTGGTTAGTTTTTCTCTAATTTTGACAGGAAGAAATCAAAGAATGAATTGGATATCGTTTTGTGGCATTGAGTCCTCTTGGGACATATTATGCCAAACTCAAGGTAAAAAGTCTAATATATATAGTCTAATAATAAAATGGAATGAGTGATGTAATAATAAAATAAATACTATATGAAATTATATGTGATGGATAAACCCAAAAAAATGTCATGTAAAAAGTTAAAAATATTTCGATGAGGATTCTCTCCAACCATATCTTCTAGTCGTTGCCTATTAAAATGAGAACATTCTATTAAAATGTGTTTTACCTTTAGTGGGCATATACAGTAATTACAAATAGGATGATCTTCTCCAAGGAAGAGGTGTCTATGGGTTATCTGAGTATGTCCAATACGGAGGCGTGTTAATATAATATTTTGTCTTCTTAAAGATAGCGATTTCCATTCAGATATATTTGGTTTAGTAGCATGAAATTTGTTCTCGGTTTGTTCATTCCATTCGTTCTGCCATTTTGTTTCTAAAAATTTGTAAATGAAAAATTTTAAGTCACAATAAGGAATGGTATGATTAATACTACTTACGGCCGATTTGGTGGCTTTGTCGACAATTTCATTTCCTGAAATCCCAACATGAGATGGGATCCAGCAAAATACCAACTTAAAAAAAGTTTTTTGAAGAAAGATGATAAATTTTTTTTAGTGACTCCAAAACAATGGGAATCAAAGAATGGAATAATTTGATCTAAGAATAGAATAATTTGGAGTCTTCATATTGTTAATTGATAGAATTTTTTTATGACACAGGGGCATGTTTGTCCAAGCTGCACCAAACTAGCAGTAATTAAGGAAAGAAAATCAGAATATATCCGGAACATTGGAAAAAAGTTCTTGTAAGTAATTGTCTCTGGGTTCCTAGTGTGTAGGAAGCTAAAAATGTCCTGAATCTGACCCATCTCCAGTAGAATTTTTAATTAAGTGTCTAGGACTACACATGCGAGCAGAGAATATTCTCAAAAGATGTACTGTGTAAAAGAAATTAGTTAAAACTAACTGCTATTTTTTTTTGAAAAACATGCAGGATGTTTCTATTTTTATCACATAAAATGAAAATCTGCAATTTATATCACATGGAAATAAAAGAAAAGTTAACATGCAATCCAACATTATAACTCTAATTTATCATGCCTAACATAATTTTTTAATGTTATTGCACCTTTTCATTATGTATAATTCTTCCTTATAAACAAAGTTAATAATTAATATTACATTCAACGAATATAGTATACATTTTGATTAATAATGAATATTTTAAAAATTTTGAAGATTTTTCATCCTTAGGAAAAGTATATTTAGAATTAGATTTGTAGCAGTTTATAAAGCTATTGCACAAAAGTAAAAGTCTAGCACTTTTTACTCATAAATAGGGTTTTTATAGTTAAAAAAACACTAAAAAATATTAAACTTTTGTGGAATTAAATTAAAATTTGTTTCTGCATTTTCTAGTACTCTCCAAACAGGACTTGACTGACGATCCATCGACGGCTTTGGATTTTTTGAGGGTGTTTAACGTCATGGACCTGGTCTAGCACTGCTGGCCCAATGGGGGCGCGCAACAACAACCGTAATTTTCAAAAAAAAAATCTAATAGTTTTGGTTTTAAAATGTGTTTTTTTTTGGAAGGGGGAATTTGGAGTTTTTTCAGGCTTCTGAGTTGGCAATACTGCCCCAATGCTATGTGCCCCACCATTATCCTCCATTTTCTTGATTCTTTTCAGGGAAATGTTTAGATAGAATTGAAAATTCATCAAAATATGTCTTACGTGGTAAGAAAACTTACTAAACCTAAATCTTATTACCTTATGTTAGATTAAAAAAATATGTGCCATAATTATATTTGTTATGCAGTCAGAAAAGAAAATTCTTTATTATTCTCTAGCTGGAGAATATTCTCCAAAGATTATTACCTAGAATTTTACATCTCTACTTTATACCATCAATTAATTTATTGCTCCAAAATATGAATACTATGAACTAAAACGACAATGGAATATATAAACGAGACAAAATCATGCTGACAATTTCGAAGAGAAATTACCAAAATCTTTTTTGGGCATTTCAATTTCAATCATTGAAATACAAATGAAAAAATTAAATTTGTATTTCAATTTTAGTTTGCTTTTACAATTTGTTTTAGTTTGTTAGGAGTTTTAATTTGTTATTACCTAGATCTCAATAAACAAATTTTAATCAAAACATAATTTAAACAGTTCCTTGTTCTAAACATAAAGTGGGGTTGAAAAGAGCGCAAATGATTAAAAAAAAATAGGAAACCCCAGAAGTGATTCTAAAAATATTACAACCTTTTGCCTCAATTTCCATCAAGCAGTATTTGGAAAATAGTATGAAAGGAAAGCATCAGTCGTAAAAGTCATTCACGAATCTATCACCCAAGTTAACTTGGGGTTAGAAATCAGGCGAAAGTTACCTTTCTGAAAGGCGGGTGAAGAACTGCAGCATAAAGGTTAACCAATCAATAATTTTACATTCATGCTTTTACCCACAACTACCCAACATATCTTGAAACCAAGCAACTGGAAGAAAAATCATGAAGATACAGGCACATACTCTATTTCATTTTCAGGTCAATGATTCTATGGTATACTAATAATCAGAGA
Source organism: Metellina segmentata (assembly GCA_947359465.1). NCBI lineage: Eukaryota > Metazoa > Arthropoda > Arachnida > Araneae > Tetragnathidae > Metellina > Metellina segmentata. The sequence continues at coordinate 29,387,507 of OX375883.1, read as the reverse complement.
GAATAATAAGATGTTTACACATGAGAAGACATTTTGTTTCGATACACACTGAAGATGCTGATCTTTTATGAGTGATAATGTCTACACAGATTCCCTTAATGGCTAGAACATTTGTTGCATATTTCACATGTGAAAGGCTTTTGTTAAAAATGTGCAAAGTACTAAATCCCCAAATTAAATTCATGCAAGATTGTTTTGATACACATGTCCCACTAATAAAGCTTATCATTTTTAAACTTAATAAAGATTATCAAAAGTAATATGTAAGATTATAGTAATTTTGTTGTTGAAAAAAACTTGTTGCACAAAGCACCACTGATGTGAATTCTCTTTTGTATGCACAGTTGTGTCAACTCAGATTTACTGAAACATTTGTTGTACATATCACATTACTAAGGCTTTTCTTTCGTTATGAATCCTACAGGGAATAATCAGATTCCCTTTTTCACTGAAACTTTTAGGGGCACGACTTGGAAAAGATGCTTTTTGTGGAAACACTTTTGATATGGCATAATTTTTGTTTATCCCATAACTAAATGCCATACTAATACTATTGAAACCAAGGGTAGACAGGTAACAAGCATACTTCCTACTCACAATAGGCAAACATGTTTTCATTTTTATTTAGCTGATCGTTCATTTAAAAATTCGTGTGAAGGTTTAGAAATTGTTAGATTAGGAGAAGTTTTTAAAACAATGTTAAAAGGACGATGAGTTGTATGATCAGTTGTACTAACTGTCTCAGTTCATTACTTCCCACTAAGAAATTCTTCCATGCCATAAAAAGTGAGTCAAAAGCACTATCACCAAAGCCTTTACATTTAAGCTGAACCCTTTTAGGGTTCATGTTAACTATGTTCATGAATGACTAGAATAATGGCGGTTCAGATCACTTTTAGCACTGAAACACTTATCGCACAAATCACACAGATATGGCTTGTCTTTTGTATGCACACGACTGTGCCGGTTCAGATCACCTTTCGTGCTGAAGCACTTGTTGCATAAATTACACTGATATGGCTTTTCTTCTGTATGGACACGGTAGTGGCGGTTCAGATCACTTTTCACGCTAAAACACTTATTGCACAAATCACACTGATATGGCTTTTCTTTTGCATGCACACGGTAGTGGCGGTTCAGGTCGCCTTTTGCACTGAAACACTTATCGCACGAATCACACTGATGTGGCTTTTCCTTTGTATGCACACGGTAATGTCGATTACGATTCCCTTTCTCACTGAAACTTTTGTTGCATGTATCGCATTTGTAAGACTTTTCTCTCGTGTGGAACGAATAGTGGATAATCAGATTTCCTTTCTCATTGAAACTTTTGGGGCACATCTCACACAGAAATGTTTTCTTTTCCACATGAATAGCATAATGGCGATTCAGATGCCCTTTCTCACTAAAACATTTGTTGCACAGATCACACTCATATGGCTTCTCCTTTGTATGCACGCGGTAGTGGCGATTCAGACTCCCTTTTTCGCTGAAATACTTGTTGCACAAGTCACACTGATATGGCTTCTCTTTTGTATGAACGCGGCAGTGGCGAATAAGATTTCCCACTTGACTGAAGCACTTGTTGCACACGTCACATTGGAAAGGCTTTTCGTTCGAATGAGTGCGGCGGTGTATTATCAGGTTCCTTTTGTCGCAGAAATATTTGTTGCACAAGTGGCACTTGTGTGACATATCTTTCATATGAACGCGGTGATGACGTTTCAGATTCCCTTTCTCGGTGAAACATTTGTTACAGACGTTACACTTCAAGGACTTGTCTTTCACAAGAATTACGTCATTCAACAGATTCCCGTTTTCCCTGAAATCTGTAGAGCACATATCACATTAAAATTTCAAGGTTTATAAGGAAATTACGCAGGTGGAGAAAACGTTCGATAGAAAGATGAAAACGCGATTTTTATTCCGATAATATTCTTCCGATTCAAAGAAAAACTTTTCGCACAAAATGAAACAAAATTGAGCATTAAAATTATCAAGAAAACAAGAAGTGGCAAATCGTATAACAGTTTTCAACCTTTTTTTACATTCCAATTGTAAGTTAAAGTTTGTTATTGTTTCCGCACTTCCATTTTTACTTCGAATTCGATTTTTTTTTAAAGGTTGCAGTTACAGTTAATTATTTTCATCTTTCCAATTGAGCACAGAGTAAATGAACGAGGAACAGTCACGTGACCGGGTGGCAGCTATATTCACTCAAAGTCCTCGGGAGGTTACTGTTTACTGTCTATCGTTAGGAAAATCGTGTTTACTAGCTTGGCACACTGTATCGCGCGTGTGAATTATTCTGATTTTGGAAAAAGCACCATGAGGAAAAGGAGATCTACCAGACGTCCTCTCCTCACCGGTGCGGTGTTTTGTTCATGCTTGGGCAGGTTCTACTAAGTGAGACGCTCTTTCCAATAGTTATCAGTTGTCATTTTTCGCGTTCTCTAATTGTGCTTTGATATAAGAATGCGAATGAAAAATATTACCTAGAATTTTTTAATTTGTACTAAATATACTTGCAAGAGAATTTTCTCATCTCATGATGACCAAGAGCCATTTAAATTCCATCTTACATATGATAGATTCGAGTTTTCTCAAAAAAACATGACAGACATATTTAACGCAACAGAAAAGATGTCTTGAATGGAGTATTCTAAATAAATATTTTCACCTTGTGACAGACGATAATTTATCGTGTTATAGGTGGCGCCACGTTTTACGTGGCAGCGCAAAGGGAACTGAACTGTACTGAATAGGTTGTTAGTGTGGAGAGTTCGAAGGAAGTTTTTGACCAGTATGGTCGGCTTCGAATTTTAAGCGTTTGTTACCTGTAAATCCTATAACTAATTACTCAAGAAAATCATAATAAAATTAGTTAACACTATCCAGTGTTTCGTTATTTGTGTTTTTGGAAACACTATGTTTGTTCTAGGTTTTCAGGGGGAGTCTAGACTCAGCAGGTAAGTATAATCTTCCCGCCAACCCTTGACCGGCATTTAAACCTATACAGGTAATATATGAAGTGCTAAACTGGCGCCCAACGTGGGGACAGAGACTTGAAACCACGTCTCGCAATCCTGGTGGGGAATGAACACTCCTTATGGCCTGAAAAACTAGCCCCTATTCGTTTTGCAATGAACACTGCAAAGTGTGAATCAACTGGCCAAACTGCTGCATTCCTGCAATTCGGAAGAGAACCCAGAACAACCGATGACGTCACTCATGACTTGCGAACAGTGATTGACAACGATAATTTTGTCCCTGAAATCACGCCGTTCCTCAAAAGATTTGCAAGTGCCATTGCCCAAGTCAAAGAGGTGGTAGAACAAAAACAAGACCAAAGAAAAAAATATGCTGATAAAAACAGACGGCCTGGTCCTCAATATTCCCCAGGAGATACTGTTTGGGTATAGTCTCACCCAATCAGTAAAGCCAAGCAGGGTAAGACTGCAAAGTTTATGCCTCGTCGCGATGGGCCCTACATCATTCTTACCCAGCGTTCACCCACCACCTATGAAGTAGCAAATCCAGTATCACCCGTTGTACCATTGGGAGTATACCATACGTCAGCCCTCAGACCGTGCCAAAATGCCAACACTGTGCCTGTCATGCCTCTACGAAAGAGCGCGGCCGCCCAAGAAAAGTGGGTCCTGGTTCCGTCACGGGACGCAAGCCTGGAACCAGAGGGGGAGTGTGTGACAGACGATAATTTATCGTGTTATAGGTGGCGCCACGTTTTACGTGGCAGCGCAAAGGGAACTGAACTGTACTGAATAGGTTGTGAGTGTGGAGAGTTCGAAGGAAGTTTTTGACCAGCATGTGGTCAGCTTCGAATTTTTAGCGTTTGTTACCTGTAAATCCTATAACTAATTACTCAAGAAAATCATAATAAAATTAGTTTACACTATCCAGTGTTTCGTTATTTGTGTTTTTGGAAACACTATGTTTGTTCTAGGTTTTCAGGGGGAGTCTAGACTCAGCAGGTAAGTATAATCTTCCCGCCAACCCTTGACCGGCATTTAAACCTATACAGGTAATATATGAAGCGCTAAAACCTTTTTATAATATTTTCTAGGTATAAACTTCAAAGGTGTTAAATGCAGAACAGGGCTGAGATTAATATTAAAGATCCCAGTAACAAAATTTTCTGAGATCAAAAGCGAGCAAGCTCTGGAAGGGGAGGTTGAATTAATTTCTAAATGTGCAAAAAAGCAAATGTTAAAACTCTAAAAAGTACAATGGAGAATATCCCTGGCTTTTCAAATCTCGAGATGGTATTTTTTGTGAAGAAAAAAGATTTAGGTTCTTTATGATTTCTAAATTTAAAACTAACAATAACAATTTTAAAAAAACTTGGTGTTACTTCTACCTTGAGAAGGACGTCACAAAAATATGAAAATTTTGAGGAACAGTTTGAAACTTCGCAGTACTTTTTGCATGAAATGAAAATTGGCGTTTCTTGATTCAATGGTGTCTGTGCTCAAAAAACTAATTAAATATCTATAAAAATATTTTACTATACTCATAAAAACATCGCTTGAACCTCTAAGGTTGAAATTTTGGTCAATTAAATTACCAGTAGTTTTGAATTAAAAAAAAAATTAAAACTGAAACATTCATGACAATTTGGGAATTATAAGTGAACTTTCATTAAATATTTATATTAATTTTTTTATGGTTTGGTTTATTGCTCCATAGTAATTTTTTCAATATGAGGATTTTTGTGAACCAGGATATATGGATTAAAATTAATTCCGAACCATTATACTAACATTCATGCTGGATTCGAACCCAGATCCTTTTGAACCAAGGGAAGCAATTTATTAAATATCCTGCCTATCACTACCGACTACTCTGATCATTATAAGTGTACAAAAGAATTTCGATTAATTGAAATGTCAATAAGTAATCCTTTATTTTTTTTAACCCTCTGTTTAAAAACGAAACAGAAAAATCAATTAAAGATTTTGTATTAGTATAAAATGTTTTAAAAAACATTTTAAAACTTTTCTTTTTGCAAATTCCGCTAAAACACATGTTTTCTTGTTGTTTTTTTCTAAACAAACACAATAAATGTTTTGCAATTGACATAGTCGAAATTAAAGGTGGCAGGAGCTTATAAAAAGTGCAGAAAATGAGTATTTTTACCAAAAATTATGTAGAGCAAATAATTATGTATCAGTGTAATGATAACAATCCTTCAATGGTTTAAACAATGTCTATTATAATAGCAAAAATGTTATTAAAATCACTCCAGCATAAAATACAATGGCTCCCAAAAGTGTTCGTACACTTTAGAAATTTGTAGAAAAAGCGCTGTAGCCTTAAATTCAATTCGAATATAAAGTCCAATACTTTTTCATAACATCTATGTGATTCTGAATAAAACCTAACATGTTTTTAATAGACTCATTTTCTTTTTATAAAAATGTATATACAAGGAGGCATAGAAATAAATGTCTCTCAAGTATGTACACCGCAACATATTCAAATAAATTCATAAATACAGTTATCATCCATCGCTTTTCGCACATTTAAAAATAGTTTGGCTTTAATCTTTGCTCGCTTACTTCGTAATATTCTACTTATTATTTAAAAATGGGTCGTAGTTCAAACAGCGAACATCATTCGAAGATTGATTTTCCTCAATTATGATGTTTCAATGTTTCAATCAATCAGTTTGGAAAATTGCTAAATTAGTAAAAGTATCCCATTCTACGGTGCAGTATGTAATAAAACGTAAAGAAGAAAATAGGATCGAAAACAAGGTAAGAAAAGATCGTTCACAAATTTAACTCAAAGTGATCACAGATTTATAGGTAGAAAATTTGTGAAAAATGAACGTTTGAGTGCCGTAAAACTTTATACAAAAGCTACTGAAGAATGTTTAATAACATTTGCAACTGTTCGACCAGTACTCAGATCAGCTGGATTAAATAGACGTTCTGCCCGAAGAAAATGTTTTCTAAGAGCGAAAAATAGAAAGCCTATGCAGGGCGGTCAGGGGCCCATGCGATAAATGCGGTCGCATCGGGCGTTAAGATGGGGGGGGCAGTGATAAAGGGGCGCCTATTGGCGCAACCTCTCAGTAAAAAATGCCGTCCACACAGAGGTAGCAGAGAATTTATGCTTTTTTTCCAACGAAGGTAATGACAAATAATTAAATACTGTAGTCGAAGGGGAAATGGGTATTTTGGGCGTTTATAAAGGATATTAATATTGAAGACTTAGTCAATGAAATTCAATGTTTCAAAACTCAAGTTGTGGAAACTTTTGAGGATATGGTCAGCTACACAACTTGACTTGTAAAAGTACGTATGCAAATATTTTCTTAGATTCATATCCGCTTACAGAAATTGCCCTCAGGATTTTTTTTACCTTACCGGTTACAGTGGCGTTCTGCTAACGCAGTTTTAGTAAGTCGAAACATTAAAAACTACCTCCGATCTACCATGGGGCAAGAACCGTTTGCAAAACTTGCTATTTCATCCATTTTACAAAAAAGGTGGCAGAAAATATGGATTGGATTGGATTTGGTTTTATGGCATTGAGTCCTCTTGGGACATATTATGCCAAACTCAAGATTTAAAAAAAAAAACAGATATATAATATAATATTAAAATTAAATGATTCAAGTCATAATAAAATTAATACTATTTTAATTATATGTGATGAATAATTAATTCAATTCATAAAAACCAATGTCATGTAAAAAGCTAAAAATATTTGGATGAGGATTCTCTCCAACCATGTCTTCTAGAGTCAAGGTAAATGAATTAAAATGTATAAGTCGTTGTCTATTAAAATGAGAACATTCAATTAAAATGTGTGTTACTGTTAGTGGGCACAAATGCAGTAATTACAAATAGGATTATCTTCTCCGAGGAGGAGGTGTCTATGAGTTATTCGAATATGTCCAATACGGAGACGTGTTAGTATTACCTGCTGTCTTCTTAAAGGTGGTGACTGCCATTGAATTATATTTGGTTTAATGGAGTCGAGTTTGTTCTCGGTTTGATCATTCCATTCGTTCTGCCATTTGTCTTCTAAAAATTTGTAAATAGAATATTTTAAGCCACGATAAGGAATGGTATGATTAAAATTATTTACGGCCGATTTTGCAGCTTTGTCAACTATTTCGTTTCCGGATATCCCAACATGAGATGAGATCCAACAAAATACCAAATTAAAATTTTTGGATGAAAGATGATAAATTCTTTTTAATGACTCTAAAACAATGGGATGACTGTCATGATCGGGATGTTTCAATGACTTTAAAACGCTTAATGAATCAGTGAAAATGATACATTTTTTATGACAATGATCAGTTATATTTTCTAATGCTTTACAGATGACCATTATTTCAGCGGTAAAAACAGAACATGAAAATTGGAGTTTAAAACTGTGAAGAGAATCATTAATAGCAGCTCCAACGTAGTTTGCCTTTTTAGACCCGTCAGTATAAATATGTATAAAATTAGAGTATTTTTCTATATGTTTTTGAAAAAGTTGTTTGTAGATAATATCAGAGGTATCTGTTTTATAGAAATTTTCGAACGGGTTTTGGAATTCAAAATAATGATTAAACCAAGGAGAGAAAGCATACAGTTTTTTCTGGGTGACGTTAAGTGAAGAAAGTTCGCATCTGTTCATCAAATCCAGCATTCTTAAATGGGATGAAGGATGTTTTAGCTTGATAGAGGCGTTTTAAATATGGACTGTAATGAATGGTATGCAATGGGTGATGAGGTAATTTTAAAATAGTATTCCAGTGATAACAACTGTCGTCTTAAGTCCAGGGAAGGTTCAAAAGATTCTACGTACAAGCTGCTTACGGGTGAAGTCCTAAAGGCACCAGTTAACCCAAAGTGTTATGCGACCCGTGCTGATGGGTGTATGGTACCGACGGTTAATTGGTGCCTTTCGCGGAGCCTCCTAGAGTGCTTGGCGACCTCTAGGAGTATCTTGCCTTACCCTGGTATGCAGGCTCTGGCGGGATGGACTGCATAATTCCTGCGGCATATACACCAATGGGAAAAAAAGAAAACAAAAACCTAACCACCTACTCCAAAGAGGAAGACACACAGTCCTTGATGGAGACCCAATCCTCAGAATCAGGCCCTGCAACTCCACAGACAGACCTTGAAGGAGATCGTGATCTCCAAAAGATAGTCTTGGGGCTTGACAGGATCGATATACAAAGGAAAAAAATCTCTGTGGCTGCCAAAAAAAGGCTGACCAAAGAAAGGAAGCTAGCTGAGGGCACATGGGTAGAGAACAGACTCAAACCAAAAGCTCAAACCACTCCCAGGGGAAAGGAGTTACAGACCTCGATCAGGCCCTCTACCAAGAGGCCAAGGTCGGATGGTAGTACTCCCCACTCTCAGGAGAAAATGTCGACAAAGAGGGCTAAACCCGGAAACGGGGCAGACCCTAGTTATAGTGACACCGTATCAGCTGTGAAGATGGCATTTGTCGTGGAAGGATATCCAGACCAGAAACTGTCAAAAGAACAGCTGATGACCTTCCAACTAGACGCAATGTCTAAGATTGAAGGCGTTTCTCCGGGAACAGGACTTCAATTCAAATATTGTCGTCTGGAAGGAGGAGCTATAATCATCCTCTGTGCCGACTCTAACAGCAGCCCATAGCTGACCAGAACTGTTAGAGAAATGTCACCATGGAACGACCTGTCCCTCCTTGTTGACGAGGCACTTAAAATTGTTAAAGCCACAAAATTTATAGCTAAGATCCCAGCTATATATAAAAAATTCTCCGGTAAAGAGATTCTACAAAAAGTAGAAGCTCAGAACGGACGACTAACGACCACAGAATGGGGAATTCTAAACCAAAAATCTGGTAATGAGGGTAGAACCATTGTGGTAAGTATCCCAGAACAAGACGCCAAGACCTTGATGGGTAGAGACTGTAAATTCTATATAGGCTTTACCCAAGTCCAGGCTAGGGTTTTGGAAAAACCTGCTACAGCTTCCGCTGACAATGTCAATGAAGCTCCTGCAGGCCAACCTGCAGCATAAACGACTTGCTGCAGCCAACCTCAGTTGGGTTTTCTGGACTGAGGGAATCCACATTGCCCTAATCCAAGAACCCTGGCTGTACAAAGAAGGCATCAGGGGATTAAAGGACATTGGAGGTAAGTTAATTTATGATTTTGCAAGCTCCTCTCCAAGAGCTTGCTTACTTATTAACAACAACATCGATGAAATGCCGATCCATGAACTTTGTTCTAGGGATTTGGCAGTAGCAAAGATAACTCTTCATAATGGCGGGATTGGATTGGATATGGTTTTGTGGCATTGGGTCCTCTTGGGACATATTATGCCAAACTCAAGATAGAAAATCAGATATATATATATAATATTGTAATAAAGTGAAATGAGTCAAAACATTATGAATGAATACTATATACAATTATATGTGATGGATAAAACCAATGTCATGTAAAAAGCTAAAAATATTTGGATGAGGATTCTCTCCAACCATGTCTTCTAAAACCAATGTATAAGAATTAAAATATTTAAGTCGTTGCCTATTAAAATGAGAACATTCTATTAAAACATGTTTTACGGTTAATGGGCAAATGCAGTAGTTACAAATGGGATGATCTTCTCCGAGGAGGAGGTGTCTATGGGTCATCCTAGTATGTCCAATGCGGAGGCGTGTTATTATTACCTGCTGTCTTCTTAAAAGTGGTGACTGCCCTTGAGTTATATTTGATTTAATAGCGCGGTGTTTGTTCTCCGTTTGATCACTCCATTCGCTCTGCCATTTTTCTTCCAAAAACTTGTAAATACTGGTTTTTAAATCACGATAAGGGATGGTATGGTCGATGTTATTTACTGCCGATTTGGCGGCTTGGTCAACTATTTCATTGCCTGATATCCCAACGTGCGATGGAATCCAACAAAATATTAAGTTAAAGTCCTTTGTGTGAAGAAAGATGATAAATGCTTTTGAGTGACTCTAAAACAATGGGATGACTGTCATGATCAGGATGTTTCAATGACTGTAAAACAATTAATGAATCTGTGAAAATGATACATTTTTTATGACAATGATCACATATATATGGCCATGATTTCAGAGGTAAAAACAGAACATGAAGAATGAAGTTTAAAACTGATAACAGAGTGATTAATAGTGAACGCAGCTCCAACATAGTTTGCCCTTTTAGATCCGTCCGTATAAATATGAATGAAATTAGAGTAATTTTCTAAATGTTTTTGAAAAAGTTGTTTGTATATAATATCAGAGGTATCCGCTTTATTGAAATTTTGTAATGGGTTTTGAAATTCAAAATAATGATTAAACCAGGGAGAGAAAGAATACAATTTTTTCTGAGTGACGTCAAGTGCAGAAATTTCGGATCCGTTCATCAAATCAAGCATTCTTAAGTGGAATGTAGGATGTTTTAGCTTGAAAGAGGCGTTTTAAATATGGACTGTGATGAATGGTATGCAATAGGTGATGAGGGGTTGAGGTAATTCTAAAATAGTATTCCAGTGATAAAAACTGTCCTCTTAAGTCCAGCGAACGTTCAAAAGATTCTACGTACAAGCTGCTTACGGGTGAAGTTCTAAATGCACCAGTACATAAGCGCAAAGCTGTGTGGTGGATGATGTTCAGAGTTTGAAGTGCAGATTTTCTTGCTGAGCCATACACCACGCAGCCGTAATCTAATTTTGATCGTATTAAAGCTCTATAAATTTTTAAAAGGCAAGTACGATCAGATCCCCATGATAATTTTGATAAAACTCGTAAAATGGTAAGAGCCTTTTCGCAACGTTTGCGTAAGTTTAAAATATGCGGTTGAAAAGTCAACTTCTTGTCAAATATGATACCTAAAAATTTAAAATTGTCCACAACATTAATTAAAATATCTTTGAAAAATATTTCAGGGTCAAGATGAAGATTTCGTTTTTTATAAAAATGAACACACGCGGTTTTGGAAGGGGAGAAACTGAAACCATTGTCGTTAGTCCAATGAGTGATTTTGTTAACTGCCTGTTGAAGTTGTCTCAATATCAAACGAATGTCTTTAGCTGCGGATGAAATTTGCAGATCGTCAACGTAAATAAGACCTTTAACTGATGGCGGCAATTGAGAAACATTATCATTAATTTTTAAAATAAATAAAGTAACACTTAAAACACTGCCTTGTGGTACTCCCTCCTCTTGAATAAAAACATCTGAGAAAATTGATCCAATCCGTACTTTAAAATATCGTTTCTCTAAAAAATTTTGAATAAAAATAGGCAGATTTCCCTTTATGTCATTAAAAAAAATATCCTTTAAAATTCCATGTCTCCACGTTCGATCGTACGCTTTTTTTTATATCGAAGAAAATCGAGACAAGATGCTTATTTTGTACAAAAGCGTTTCGTATCTCGGTCTCGAGAGCGACTAGATTAACGACCTTTTCGGAAACCACTTGGAAGTGGAGAGAGACATTTATCTTTTTCTAATATGTAAACCAACCTCGCGTTGACCATCTTTTCTAAAATCTTACATAAGCAGCTTGTCAGGGCTATTGGTCGGTAGTTCGAAGGGTTCTTGGGGTATTTATTCGGCTTCAGTATGGGTATTATAGTAGCATATCGCCATGACTGCGGAAAAGTATGCTCGGTCCAAATTCTGTTGTAAAACCTCACATGATTTAAAGAACTATTTGAAAGATGTTTGATCATGATGTAACTAATATTATCTGGGCCAGGAGTTGATTTGTGAACTAAGAATAAAGCATTTGTCAATTTGGAAAAAGTAAAATCATAATTATATGATAATATACGGTTTGTAGTGAAATTAACTTTATTCTTTTCATATGCAATTTTAATTTTTTTTAAACTTTCAGAGTAGTTATTGGATTGGATTGGATTTGGTTTTGTGGCATTGAGTCCTCTTGGGACATATTATGCCAAACTCAAGATAAAAAATAAAATATATAATATAGCAAGAAAGTGAGGTGAGTCAAAATGTAATGAATGAATACTACATAAAATTATATGTGATGGATAAAACCAATGTCATGTAAAAAGTTAAAAATATTTGGATGAGGATTCTCTCCAATCATGTCTTCTAAAGTCAAGTTATAAGAATTAAAATGTATCAGTCGTTGCCTATTAAAATGAGAACATTCAATTAAAATGTGTTTTACTGTTAGTGGGCAAATGCAGTAATTACAAATGGGATGATCTTCTCCGAGGAGGAGGTGTCTATGGGTGATCCTAGTATGTCCAATACGGAGACGTGTTAGTATTACCTGCTGCCGTCTTTGATCTGGTGACTGCCATTGCGTTATATTTGGTTTAATAAAGTGAAGTTTGTTCTCGGTTTGTTCGTTCCAATCGTTCTGCCATATTTCTTCTGAAAATTTATAAATTAATGATTTTAAGTCGCGATAAGGAATGGTATGGTCAATGTTATTTACGGCCGATTTGGCGGCTCTGTCGACAGTCTCGTTTCCTGCTATCCCAACATGAGATGGAATCCAACAAAATATTATATTAAAATTTTTGGATAAGAGATGATAAATTCTTTTCAGTGATTCTAAAACAATGGGATGACTGTCATGATCAGGATGTTTCAATGACTGTAAAACACTTAATGAATCTGTGAAAATGATATATTTTTTATGCCAATGATCAGATATATTTTCTAGTGCTTTATAGATGGCCATTATTTCAGCGGTAAAAACAGAACATGAAGAATGAAGTTTAAAACTGTGAACAGAGTGATTAATAGTGAACGCAGCTCCAACATAGTTTGCCCTTTTAGACCCGTCCGTATAAATATGTATAAAATTAGAGTATTTTTCTAAATGCTTTAGAAAGAGTTGCTTGTAAATAATATCAGAGGTATCTGCTTTATAAAAATCTTGGAAAGGGTTTTGAAATTCAAAATCATGATTAAACCAAGGAGAGAAATAATAAAGTTTTTTCTGGGTGACGTCAAGTGAAGAAAGTTCGGATCCGTTCATCACATCAAGCATTCTTAAGTGGAATGTAGGAATGAAGGATGTTTTTGCTTGATAATTGCGTTTTAAATATGGGCTATGATGAATGGTATGCAATGGGTGATGAGTGATTGAGGAAATTCTAAAATAATATTCTAAGGACAACAACTGTCGCCTTAAGTCCAGAGAAGGTTCAAAAGCATCGACATACAAGCTGTTTACAGGTGATGTTCTAAAGGCACCAGAACATAAACGCAAAGCTGTGTGGTGGATGGTGTTCAGAGTTTGAAGAGCAGATTTTCTTGCTGAACAATACACCACGCAGCCGTAATCTAATTTTGATCGAATTAAAGCTCTATAAATTTTAAAAAGGCAAGTACGATCAGATCCCCATGATAATTTTGATAAAACTCGTAAAATGTTAAGAGCCTTTTCGCAGCGTTTGCGTAAATTTAAAATATGCGGTTGAAAAGTCAACTTCTTGTCAAATATAATACCTAAAAATTTCACACTGTCAACAACATTAATTAAAATATCTTTGAAAAATATTTCAGGGTCAAGATGAAGATTTCGTTTTTTACAAAAATGAACACACAAATGTAAATTTAAAATATGCGGTTGAAAAGTCAACTTCTTGTCAAATATAATACCTAAAAATTTCACACTGTCAACAACATTAATTAAAATATCTTTGAAAAATATTTCAGGGTCAAGATGAAGATTTCGTTTTTTACAAAAATGAACACACGCGGTTTTGGAAGGTGAGAAACTGAAACCATTTTTGTTAGTCCAATGAGTGATTTTGTTAACGGCCTGTTGAAGTTGTCTTTCAATTAAACGAATGTCTTTAGCTGCGCATGAAATTTGCAGATCGTCAACGTAAATAAGACCTTTAACTGATGGAGGCAATTGAGAAACAATGTTGTTAATTTTTAAAATAAATAAAGTTACACTTAAAACACTGCTCTGTGGCACTCCCTCCTCTTGAGTAAAAACATCTGAAAAAATCGATCCAATCCTTACTTTAAAATATCTTTTTTGTAAAAAATTCTGAATAAAAATAGGCAGATTTCCTCTTATGTCATAGTTAAAAAGGTCTTTTAAAATTCCATGTCTCCACGTTCGATCATATGCTTTTTCGATATCGAAGAAAATCGAGACGAGATGTTTATTTTCCACAAATGCGTTTCTGATTTCAGTCTCGAAAGCGACTAGATTGTCAGTGGTAGAACGATTTTTTCTAAAGCCACTTTGAAGTGGAGAGAGACATTTTTCTTTTTCTAAAATATACATTAACCGCGCGTTTACCATCTTTTCTAAAATTTTGCATAAACAACTTGTTAGGGCTATTGGACGGTAGTTCGAAGGATTCTTGGGGTCTTTGTTCGGTTTCAGTATGGGAATTACATTAGCATACCTCCATGACTGCGGAAAAGTATGTTCGGTCCAAATTCTATTGTAAAATTTGAGGAGATGATTTAGAGAACTATTTGAAAGATGTTTGAGCATGATGTAACTGATATTATCCGGGCCAGGGGTTGATTTGTGGACTAAGGATAAAGCCTTTGTCAATTCATAAAAAGTAAAATCACAATTATAAGAAAGTATACGGTTTGAGGTAAAATTAACTTTAGTCCTTTCAGATGCAACTTTAATTTTTTTAAAACCTTCACTGTAGTTGTTGGAGCTGGATATTTCGGAAAGACATGATGCAATTGTGTTTGCTATGTCTTTGGGTGCCGATAATATTTGATTATTATGTTCTATAATAGGAATTTGTCTATTGGGGTAAACACCGGAAATTCTTTTAACCCTGTTCCATAGTTGTTTACTTGTGGTCTTGCTATTTATACTGTTTACATAATTCACCCAAGAATCCCTCTTACTACGTCGTTGAATTTTTCGAGATATCGCTTTTGTTTTTTTATAAATAATAAAATTTTCTCTTGTTGGATATCTATTAAAGATATTCCAGGCTTTCCTTTGCTTCCGATACGCATCGCTACATTCCTCATTCCACCAAGGTTTTTTTTGTTTTTTTGGTCTATTTCTGACTTTTTTAATTGAGGCGTCAGCACTAGCTATAATTATGTCTGTTATTTTTTCAGTGACTTCATCGATGTTATCATTTTCTACCAGGTTAGAAATGTCTGCAAGGGTAGTAAAAAGTGGCCAGTTGGCAGTTTCAAAAATATAGTTGGACTGGCTGTCAGTGTGGGGTTGGTATTGGCCTGCATATTTTAGTTTTATAGGATAATGGTCGCTATTGTAGAGGTAAGGATCCACAGAAAAAGTCCAAAATGGTAAAATTGGAGGAGTGCAAATTGCCAGATCTATTGAATGGTAAGTAAGTGAAGGTGAGCGAAAGTAAGTAGGTTGGCCGTTATTCATGATGCATAAATCATTGTCTCTTATTAATTTTTCGATCTGTTTGCCTCTACGATTAATGTCTGAACTGCCCCAGAGGATATGATGGCCATTTAGGTCACCAAGTATGATGAATGGTTGCGGAAGTTGATCTATTAAATTATTTAAGTCAGAAGTGGCGATATGGGTGTTAGGAGGTAAGTATAAATTACATATTGTGATTAGAATATTTACATGAAGTCTTACAGCAACTGCTTGGAGATTTGTTGTAAGGTTAATTTGGGTGACTGGAAAGCCATGGGAGGTAAGCAATGCAACACCTCCACATGCTCTTTGGCCATCGTCGTAATCCTTTCTAAACAAAGTGAAATGACGAATGTTGGTGGTATCGGCGTTTTTTAGATACGTCTCTTGGAGGGCGATTGCAGCTGGCTTATGGTTGTTTATGATGTCTTTTACGTCATCAATTTTTGTACGAAAACCCCGGCAGTTCCAGGAAAGAAAGGAAGCCATAAAAAATAAAGGATAAAAGAAAAGAAAAACTACTTGTGTTTTCTCGTCCTAGGACAAGATCTGTCTTGCCGAAGATCCTTCTTGGACTTGGGTGGCGAAGTCTCCTAGCCATCACTCTCTACAGAGGAAATATCACTTTCGGTGTTGTAAAGATTAATAAGGTCACTCGTAGAAGGATTAGTTAATATATTTCTGGATGAAACGTCAGGTTGAAGAGAGGTTTGAGAAGTACTTTTAGCTATTTTAATATTGTTTTGTTCAGATGATATGGCTCTTTTTAAAGAAGTATTTAAGGATCGATTTGGTTGATTTATGTGTTTTGTATTTGTTGAGGT
The DNA here is from genome assembly GCA_947359465.1 of Metellina segmentata. Lineage (NCBI taxonomy): Eukaryota > Metazoa > Arthropoda > Arachnida > Araneae > Tetragnathidae > Metellina > Metellina segmentata. The sequence continues at coordinate 29,371,310 of OX375883.1, read as the reverse complement.
TGTAGCGGATGCTTTAGAAAAAAGAGGCGTTATAGGTTGGTTCATAGAAGTTTTATGTTGGGCAGATGGCTTAAAAATAGTTACATCGGTTTGAGTACCGATACTTGTGAAGGTTTTTTTTACTATTGAAGAGTATGATATTCCAGGTTTTGGGGTGCGATCATTAACAATTTTTCGTGCTTCGGGAAATGAAATATTTTGTTGGACTTTTATTGTTTGAATTTCTTTTTCTGTTTGAAATTTAGGGCAAGACCTGGCAAAAGCTGGATGTTCACCTTTGCAGTTGACACAGCAAAGGGATGATGTAGTACAGACATCGGTCTTATGTTCTGTACTACAGCATTTCGCACAGGTTTCTTTGCCACGGCAAGCAAGGAAAGAGTGGCCGAATCTCTGACATTTAAAACAACGGACTGGGTTAGGAATAAAAGGTCGTACTGGGCAATTCATATAGGCTATTTTAACATGCTTTGGTAGACTTGGTGTATTGAATGTTAGTATTATGTATTTGGTGGGTATTCTTTGGCCATTTCTTGATATTGTTATTCTTTTGACATTGCTTACGTATTGTTGGGACAGGGTTTCAAGGATGTCTTCTTCGGTGTCATGAACTAGGTCGGATTCAGAAATTACTCCCCGCGATGAATTTAATGTTTTGTGTGGTGTTACAGTTACAGCTATTGGACCGACAGATTTTATTTTTTGGATGTTTATAGCCTGTGTTTTATTTGTTATTTCTATAAGAACATCTCCTGCTAGGGTTTTTTTAATATTTTTTGTTTCTCCAACCATTCCTAATATCGTTTTATGAAGTAATATTGCTGATATGTTTTTAAGATTGCCCTCATTACTTTTCATTATAAAAAATTTCTGTTCCGATTTGTGTTCATTATTATTATTACATATTTGCTCCACTGAAGGAGAAGTTGATTTTGGATTATTCATGTTTGAGAAGTAGATGTTCAGTCCCCGGCGGCACCACCCACCATGGAGGCCAACGAGGGGATACAGGTTTCTGCACCGGTGCTAGCCAGGGACTATACGGACCCAACTCACCTCTATGACTGCCCTAAGGAGCTAGTTGGTGAGCAGGTCCTTAGTCCTAGCAGGATATACCCACCAGCCGATCAATGTACTGGGACCAAAGTACACCGCCTGTTTATTCGAAGCAGGAGCCGAAGCAATGTATTGGGGCGTTATGTTGTCCCTCAATCACCAGGATCACCCTTTCCGAAGACACAGGTCTCCACGCACGGCAAACACGTGGGTGATATAATCCCCAAGAGGAGCTAAATGCACAGACTGGCGAAAAGCTTCTCAAGGGGAGCCCTCACCTCCGAAAAGGCAACCACAACGAGGGAGTAAGAAAAAGGAAAAAGCAGAAGGGTAGAGGAGGAGAACGAAAGGGAGGGAAGATCACTCAGGTACCCCGGGGTTGTGAAGCCCGTACAAACCTAAAGAAGGAATGCCCCTGGGGGCGAGTAGTTATTGGAGCTGGATATTTCGGAAAGGCATGAACCAATTGTGTTTGCTATGTCTTTGGGTGCCGATAGTATTTGGTTATTATGTTCTAGAATAAAAATTTGTCTATTGGGGTAAACACCGGAAATTCTTTTGATCCTGTTCCATAGTTGTTTACTTGTGGTCTTGCTATTTATACTGTTTACAGAATTCACCCAAGAATCCCTCTTACTACGTCGTTGTATTTTTCGAAATGCCGCTTTTGTTTATTTATGAATAATATAATTTTCACTTGTGGGATATATATTAAAGATATTCCAGGCTTTCCTCTGTTTCCGATATGCATCGCTACAATCGTCATTCCACCATGGTTTCTTCTGTTTTTTAGGCGCAATTATCACTTTTTTTATGGAAGCGTCAGCACTTGCTATCATTATGTACGTTATTTTATTAGTTATTTCATCGATATCATAATTTTCTACCGTGTTAGTAAGGTCAGCAAGACTAGTAAAAAGTGGCCAGTTGGCAGTTTCAAATATATAGTTAGGTTGGCTGACAGAGAGAGGTTGGTATTGGCCTGCATATTTTAGTTTTATAAGATAATGGTCACTATTGTAAAGGTAGGGATCCACAGAAAAGGTCCAAAATGGTAAAATTAAAGGAGTGCAAATTGCCAGATCTATTGAATGGTAAGTAAGTGAAGGTGAGTGTAAGTAAGTAGGTTGGCCGTTATTCATAATACATAAATCATTGTCTGTAATTATTTTTTCAATTTGCTTGCCTCTAGGATTAATATCTGAACTGCCCCAGAGAATATGATGGCCATTTAGGTCACCAAGTATGATGAATGGTTGCGGAAGTCTATTATTTTATTTAAGTCAGAAGTGGCGATATGGGTATTAGGAGGTAGGTATAAGTTGCATATTGTTATTAAAGTATTGACATGAAGTCTTACAGCAACAGCTTGGAGATTTGTTGTAAGGTCAATTTGGGTGACTGGTATGTCATGGGAGGTAAGCAAAGCAACCCCTCCACATGCTCTTTGGCCATCATCGTAATCTTTTCTAAATATTGTGAAATGACGAATGTTGGTGTTATCATTGTGTTTTAGATATGTTTCCTGGAGGGCGATTGCAGCTGGCTTATGTCTGTTTATGTCTTTTACATCATCACATCTGTTACGAAAACCCCGGTAGTGCCAGGAAAGAAAGGAAGCCATAAAAATAAAGTATAAATGAAAAGGAAAAACTACTTGTGGTTTCTCGTCCTAGGACGGTGTTTCTCTTGCCGTGGATCTTTCTTGGACTTCAGTGGCGAAGACTCCAAGTCCTCATCTTCTATAGAGGAAATATCGCTTTCAGAGTTATAAAGATTAATGAGGTCACTGGTAGAAGGATTAGTTATCAAATGTTTGGATGAAACGACAGGTTGAAGAGATGTTTGAGCAGAATTTTGTGCTATTTTAATATTATTTTGTTGTGATGATATGGCTCTTTTTAAAGAAGTATTTGTAGGTCGATTTGGTTGGTTTATGATTTTTGTATTCGATGAGGTTGTAGCTGATGCTTTAGAGAAAGAAGGCGTTTTAGGTTGGTTCGTTGAAATTTTATGTTGTTCAGATGGCTTAAACACAGTTACATCGGTTTGAGTACCGATAGTTTTGAAGGTTTTTTTTAACTATTGAAGAGTATGATATTCCAGGTTTTGGTGTGCGATCATTTATATTTTTTCGTGCTTCCGGAAATGAAATGTTTTGTTGGACTTTAATTGTTTGGATTTCCTTTTCTGTTTGAAATTTAAGGCAAGACCTGGCAAAAGCTGGATGGTCACTTTTGCAGTTTACACAGCAAAGGGATGATGAAGTACAGACATCGGTCTTGTGTTCTGTACTGCAGCATTTTGCGCATGTGTCTTTGCCACGGCAAGCTATGAAAGAGTGCCCGAATCTTTGGCATTTTAAGCAACGTACAGGATAAGGCATAAAATGTCTATCTGGGCAATTCATATAAGCTATTTTAACATGTTTTGGAATAGTTGGTGTGTTGAATGTTAATATTATGTGCTTGGTGGGTATTCTTTGTCCATTTCTTGAAATAGTGATTCTTTTGACATTTATTATATGTTGTTCGGATAAGGATTCTAAGATGTCTTCTTCCGAATCATGGACAAGATCAGATTCGGAAATTACACCTCTTGATGAATTTAAAGTTTTTTGGGGTGTTACTGTTACTTGTTTTGGACCGACGGAATTTATTTTTTGGATGTTAGACGCCTGTATTTTATTTGAAACTTCTATTAGTACATCTCCTGCTAGTGTTTTTTTTTATGTTTTTTGTTTCTCCAACCATTCCTAGTATTGTTTTATGAAGTAAAATTGCGGATATGTTTTTGAGATTTCCTTCATTACTTTTTATGATAAAAAATTTTTGTACAGATGTATTTTGTTCATTGTTTTAGTAAGGTGCTCCACTGAAGGTGAAGTAGGTTTTTGATTTTCCATATTTATAAAAAGAAATGTTCAGTCCCCGGCGGCACTACCCACCATGGAGTCCAACGAGGGGATACAGGTTCCTGTACCGGTGCTAGCCAGGCACTATACGGACCCAACTCAACTCGATGACTGCCCTAAGGAGCTAGTTGGTGAGCAGGTCCTTAGTACAAGCAGGAGGTACCCACCAGACGATTAATGTAGTGGGACCAAAGTACACCTCCTGTTTATTCGAAGCAGGAGCCGAAGCAATGTATTGGGGCGTTATGTTGTCCTTCAATCACCAGGATCACCTTTTCCGAAGACACAGGTCTCCACGCACGGCAAACACGTGGGTGATATAATCCCCAAGAGGAGCTAAAAGCACAGATTGGCGAAAAGCTTCTCAAGGGGAGCCCTCACCTCCGAAGAGGCAACCAGAACGAGGGAGGAAGGAAAAGCAAAAAGCAGAGGTGTAGAGGAGAAGAACGAAAGGGAGGGAAGATCACTCAGGTACCCCGGGGTTGTGAAGCCCGTACAAACCTAAAGAAGGAATGCCCCAGGGGGCGCAGAAAATATGGACTTTTACGACATAATCACAGAATTTGCCATGCGAAAAGGCAAGAAAAGTAAAGTTGTAGGTTTTATAATTTTCCATGTAGTTCATTTAATGAAAATTTTTCATAAAATGATAAAATAATTATAAATCAAGTACTATATCCAGTTACGCTTTTTTTTCTAGTACTAGTTCTGCCAGTATACATTTTCACAGGGCGGCGCCTAGTCCTTCCTTTGTCAAGGGCACCAGAGCCCTACACTGATCTTGAAGGCACTAGCCACACACACAAAACTGGTCACATATATCACCATTTATACATTGGTGCTAAAAGGGCCAATGACCAAACTGTGGGAAACTCCAAATTAATGTTTTTAATTTTTAAAACTCTACGTAAATTTGCACATAGTTTTTTTCTTCATATTTTAGGTATTAATGAAATGTTGTTTACTGATAGTTTAATTTGTGTACTGATAGTTTAAGAGGATTTCTATTTCAAGTTATATTCTCGAATTAAAGAATTTTTTAACTTGGCCCTCTTAGACCAAGGTACAGATATATCGATATCAATTTTTCGTGACTTTAAGACCCCCAACTCCTTAAAATGTCAAATGATATCCTGCCACCTCAAATCCCTCCCTCTCCCCAAATCAAAATTCTTCCTCCCTCTCATTTGATATCAATATCCACATCCCCAACAAAATTTCACACTAAAGATCTTCAAAGACCAATTTTAATTTTGTTTTAAATATAAATTTAAAGTGTCTTAAAGAGTGATGTCGACATCAATTACCCCAGAGATAGCAATGGTCAACTATCGGACAATTCATGTTAACTAGTTTTACTGTTAACACTGTGTGTTCTTTTTTTTTTATGGATTGTGATTTCACGGACCAAGTATGATTAGAAATATTAAGAACATCTTGATTTTGATTTTTAAACCTTTCTTATACCTAACTTCAATGTCTTGAACATTTTCCTTTGGTGGAATACAATTTAAAATTCTGTATTTCTAATTTAAGAAGTGATCTTTCTCAACATCAAAAAGTACCTTTACCAATGTGTCGAGTCTTCTATTAAATTTACGCCCAAAATAAACAGTTTTTAATTGGTTATGGAAAGATTCACAGTAATTATTTGTTTCTATTGTAGCATGAAAATATCTTCAGTAAGATGCGGCCCATAAATCACATCGATTATAATAATTATCTTTAAAATGTTTAACAAAATCCACACAATTTTCAGAGCATTTAAGAAACTCGTCACAAAAATTATAAAACTGAGTAAGGTATTTTTCATTAAACAAATACCTTAATTTTAAAGCTTTTCGCAGTTCTCTGTCTGGTACACGTGAATTCAATTGCTTATTCCAAGTTTGTAGCACATGCCACTTACACAGTAAATGCTTAACATCCTGGCCAAACACCCTTTTAAATGCACTAAATGTAGTCTGGTCATCATCGGTCATTACACACTTTACATTCAAATAAGGAATGCGACACTTGAGACTCTTAAAAAGGCAAATCATCGTGTCAGAAGTTAAGGAATTGGTGATAAAATGAGCAATAGGATAACCATGGCCAAATTCATCAGAAACTATCAAATTAATTAAATAAAAATTGTATTGATTTGTTTTGTGTGTCGAATCAATGCATAATGCCCTAGAGCAAGACTTTGTCATCATGTCTCTTTGTTCTTTAGTTTGAAAACCCAAGGCAAAAGAAGAATCACTATTGTGTAGGAACCTTGTGGTTTAAAAATTAGGACTGGGTCATAATCCTCAATCCTAAGCTCAACAAAAGCAGTGACAGAAATCGCATCACTCTTGGGCTGCAGTGCACTATGCATGTAGCGAGAATAAGCCTGGATCGATTTACGTGAAATGAACACTTCTTTCAGAGGAAAAAATTCTCTGGAGTCACGATTTCCCAAACCATCCCTTAAAGAAACTGAATTTTACGAACCGGGATAGAAAGCAACAAATGGGATTTAATTAGATCTCTAACACTTTGTTTCAAAGGTTGATATTTACAATTTTCAAATTTAAGAGAATGATTGTGATTAGGACTATAAGAAACAGTAACGAAGTCTTTTTGCTCACAGGCATAAATCCTAACTGGACAGTATAATTGAGGTACAGTACCTTTCAAATTGCTACGGTAAGTTTTCCGGAAGACCTCAAGCTTAGTTAATGGAACATTAAATTGACAAGAATAATAATGAAATATTTTGGAACCACATAGTTTCTTTCCTGTTGTTTTCTTAAAGGAGGTAAAAGTAGAAGTGCCTTCTAACTCGAACTAATTTTTGAAACTATTCATAGAGAATCAAAGGATAAAAGCTTTAGATTAGTTGAACTGTGTACCTCATTTATATGTATATTTAAACGTCCAAGGAGACGAAATGGCCTACCGCACTCAGGAAAAACACAATAATGTACCTCTTGCTCATTACTTTAATAACAAGACTGTTCATGAATATTTAATTCCTGCATAGTCTTGAAAAATTTCCCACAATTCTTACATTTCCAAATATTTAGTTTTATTTTGCATGCAAGGACATGATTTTAAATGTCGTTGAAGGTTGAACTTGCTTGAAAATGTTTTCAAGCATTTATCACATTTGTTTTCAATTAAATTGGAATCTTGCGAGCACTGATTGGGTTTACATTATTTTTTATGACAATAAAACGATTGTTTAGAACGATAGAACTTTTAGCAAATTGTACATTCACGAGGATATGATACCCTTGGACTTCCAACAAGATAATTGCACTTTTTAAGGTGTTTACGGAAAGATTCTTTCGACTTGTACATTCTTTCACAAGATTCGCATTTTCTCGGATATACTGAACTATTCAGCTGATCTTGGCACCCCTTGTCCTTTTGGTGGAAGTGGATACCATAACAGAAGTGTTCGAAAGTACAGGTTTTATAGAGACTAGAGGTTTAAGAGAAAGTGCAGGTGAAGAGTAACAATTGTTAGTAAAGACAGGTTTTACACAGGATTTATTACTCACAGCAGGAAAAACAGGTTTAATACAAGGAGTAAGTGATGCAGATAAAGAGTTACATTTGTTAGAAGGGATAGGTTTCACAGGGGTTTTACTAGCAACAGCAGAATACAAGGGTTTAGAATAGCAGATGCAGAGTAACAAGAATTAATAGGATAGACAGGTTTCACAGAAAGGTTATCAGAAACAGCAGAAAGACCAAGAGGTTTAAGAGAAAGTAGGTGTCGAGTTACACTGAACAAACAAGTTAGCAACAGACAAAGAACTAACCTTCTTACAGATTGCAGCATCCATAGCAATCAGTCCTTTTAATGTTTTCACAAACATTCCTGCCAGGTAGTTGTTGCCTTTTCTGTTGAGATGCAATTCATCTCTGCCCCAAAGACCTTCCAATGAACCGAGAGACTGACAAAAATAAAACGCCTCTCGGGTCAGGCAAGCCTTTTCCACTTCCGCATTGACAACTTTTGTCTTTGCGTTTACGAACATCAGATGAGAAGACAGAGCACAACGGATCGAAAATCTAAAAAAAAATTAGGACCACGAGGTATGAACCCAGAAACAACCACCTTGACTCTAGCATGTAGACGCGAGATTTCCTGCAGAAGTATGGTATTTCTGAAGAATTTCAGAAACATTACCATAAAGATTATTAGTTCCTATATGAAACAACATCCAATCATAATTATCTAATCCACCTTTCTATCGTAGCACCTGGAAATGAAATGAGATCAACTTCATGATCAGACAATTCATTAGTCAAGTACTCGTTCAAATACTTGACCATAGAATCGCCAATGATGAGCAGTCTCATTTTTAACAAATGTATATAACTTTTGAGAACAAAAAATAAAACACTGAATTTTTATACACTTTGGAAAAAAACATGAAAGTGCACACGTATTCCAAGTAATATCTAAAGTATAATAAAATGAAAACACAAATGACTAAATCCAAGAAATAAATTGAGAAAGAACAATGTTAATTATTGATTTTTGCAAGAAACACGTTTAAAAGCAATGCAGTCAAAGAGTCGGTAAAAGTAGCAATATGGCGACTACACACAGCAGCAGCACTATTACTACTTATTGATTGGAATCCAGAAATGAAATTGCAGATATCTTCGCAATTAACGCCAAATTTTAGCCAAAAGAATTCATGCCAAATTTTCTCGAAATGGTTCGTCAATGACTCATCTGATTGTCAACAAATGGTAGTCATAGGAACGACTGACCAATCAGCGCGCGGACTTTGAGTAGTTATTGGTTTCTCCTAACAGCTGAGAGTTCCAGATCTCTGTAAGACCCCAGAGAGTAAATAGCTACGCATACAGAGGTTGGTTTCAGTTAAAGCAGCGCCACCTATTTGTGTTACCATTTATTCAACGAGAGTAAGGTTTTATAGAATGGGAACGATTTTTAAAGAATCAGTCGAATAGTTTTAGCTCCGAAAATTGTAGTATCAGAACTAATGTTCGCAAGACATGTGTTCGTATTTCGTCCATTTGTATGTTTCTTGTCACGAACGTTTCAGGGCAGCTCGATCCAACGAGCTAACCTCTCATTGGTTGAAAAAAAAGACGTCATTTATAATATTCTTTGGGTATGAGAGTGTATAAGTAAATAAGGGTAACTAAAAGCAAAGATGAAAACAAGTTTGTTTACCTCTTTTACGCTGCGTTTAATGTTACATCAACGGTTTCTAAAATGCATTCGCTTCCGAACACACTTGTCAAATAAAGTAACCATTTCACAAAATTGAAAAAGAAAGACATTTTTGTACCAGCAAAACCAGTTTATACAAGTTGAAAGCTACGATTTTATCAATCCTTCACAATCACTAAGGTTGTAACTTACTAGTTAGTAATTGTAACTGAATTCAGTGCCATACGAGCTTAAGCTTTCATGAGATGATATACAGTCAAGTTCTTGATATACATCATAAAATATCCGATATTTTGATATTTATATAAATATCTCGATACTTGGCAACCTTGGTTTGGTAATATACCTTCATTTGAAAGGAATTACTGGTGTATTTTTCAAAAATACCAGAAACTCATTCATTTTTATTATTATCGTTTGCAATAAAATTTCCAGATAATTGGTTTTAAAATAAAAACTGATTTTAAATAGCACTAGTGAACAATTTGATTCATGAAATTATTATCATAGTAGGCTGTTGAAATAGTTTTAAATTGCAGCCTTAAATTACAGCTTCAATTAAATTAACATAAAACTTTGCAGATAAACTGATTTAATTGTAAAATAATGAGTTCGGTTAATACTTAGTTCCATTTTCAACAAAATCTTTTCTTAAAGGTTACTTTATTTTAATGCATTATAAAAACTAATGTTGCATTTAATACTAGCCACTGGGTGGCCAGCACGGCATTGCCCGTGGCAGTTCTTTTCGTGGAGTCTAGTGTGACCACTGCTCGCTAACCCCAGTGATTGCTACGAATTCCCATTTCGTTTGCTTCGCAAACCGATTAACAATTCCGATTTTACAAAAAAATAACTAAATGCCAGCCAAAATGTTATAGATATTTTTTGCTTTCTTTCGCTGAAATCATAAAAGGGTAGGAAATGTAATCTGTTTATTTTTTGAACACGAAGCTTGACGTGACTTTGCAATCTCTTGCGAAAATATATTCAATTTAAAAATTCTATTTATTTAAAGAAAATTATATTTTTAGGTATCGATCTAATGTGAAATTTTTTGCAGATTTCATATGCGTTGAAATTTTTACTCCATCTTTAACGGACTACAAAGAACTGAATAACTCCAGTTAAAAGTTCATTTGTTTTTTATCGTCTGCTGGAAAATCCTTCCTCCGGGCAAAATGATGGTAATGGTAATTTTAATTAACGTCGTACTAGAGCAACACAACGGGCTATTGACGACGGTCCGGGATCAATCCCTTAAGGGAAAGATCCGAGCCGTGCAAAATGAAAACGGATACGAAAAAAAAAATTTTAGAATCTGATTTTTCTATCTTGTTGCATTGGGGAATAATTCAATTCGTTTAAAAATGTTCTAGATTAAATTTTAAAATTCGCCGCGACACAAATTTTTCAAAAAATTTGGACTACCTATGTGCCAAATCCCTTTACTGTAAGTGCCATAGATTCGTCAGGACTTTGCGTGTAGAAAACAAACAATCACATCCTTTTATAACAGTAGCGATTTTAAATAAAAATGAATCTTTATGGTTATTTTATTGCATAATATAAAAATTAGAAACATTGTTTACATCAAAATATGCAAAAATAATAAGGCATCTGAATGAAGGAGCATAACCCCAGGGTAGAGGGCTAAGATGAGGAGAAATGAGTTTTTTATATGAATATTTTATATTAATAACCATAACAAATCCAGCTCTCAGAGTTGGTATTTTTTAAATGTTAACGTCGCAAATTAGACGAAGTTTACCATGTTTCTTTCAATCAAACATTTCCCAAACGAGAATGTAGGAGCCACAGAGAAGTAGTATACAGAGGGTTCACTGCCATAGGAAGCAATGGACTTATAAATAACATGGGAAATCGCATAGACGCTGGCGCCCCCAGCGGGGGAGCCGGACCCTATTATAGCGTCGGATCTAGACCTCGTTTCCATAACAACCAAACTAGGTTTCCACAACAGCTATCTCAGGTTATTTTATTTTTTCGAAACCCAATTTGCATTTTTGATTAAAAGCTAAATAATTTTTAGCATAAATGCTTCAAAATAGCACTTTCTTAACGTCTTATGAACAAAAAAAACACCCTTTATTTATAAAATCTTACCAAGGTATGAACTTTTTTCTTTCATTTTTGTTTATTATTTTATGTGAATGTTTCTTTAAAAATATATTGCAAAACATGTTTGATTTGGAAAATTGTTGAACTCTGTTGATAGTCTGAAATATTATTTGAACGAAAAAGTACATAAATTTTTTTTATCAATTTAAATCAGGTACATTGTTTATTTTTGAACAAATTATACAATTTGAAAAAGGAATAGAAAAGAAGTACTGTTTATGAAGAAGTCTCGTCGAAGCTCATTTAGTAGTAAGTCAATCACACACACGACCAATTGATAGTGGACTGTATGAATTTTATTGTAGAATCATGAATTCAATCACCAATACACAATTCTTCCCTGTGAAGAAAATAACACAAAAGGGTATTGAACCTATAGGCAAAATCTCTCACGCTACTGTCTCCCCACACACAGAATACGAATACAAAAAGAAAGTTGGCGCCTAAAAAACTAAGGTATTACCTGACCTTGTTCTGATTGTAAAAAAAAGAACATAGTTCAGCTATTGTTATTCGCTTATACATATTTCTGTGTGATCCATCTAGAACAATTTTAGCATAGGAAATGAACAGTAAAATACACAACAGGATCTAAAGGAATGAAATACTTTGGTAAAATAAGCAACTTAACAAGAATCTTCATTTGCCTTCCAAAGAGTAAAATTCATTGTTTAGCATTCATAAACAAGCTAACTCAACGTAATTCACCATTTAGAGTAGCAAATGAATGGATAATATTACTTATTTTATTCATTATTAAAGCTAAATCACACAATTTTTCACCATTTAGTGTAGCAAATAAACAATAAAATACACAACAGGATACGACAATTTTTGTATCTCGAAAATCTTCACAGGGAAAGGGTTAGTTTCAGGATATGTTGATTTAAATCAAGTTATTTTTGTATAAAAAATATCATTATTAAAATCAAACTTTTAAATTTAATTTTCTTTTCTGTATTAAGTTCACAGTGAGTATCACACAAAAGCATTCCAATTTTGCAAAAATATCTTTATAAATGTTGACATAAAACCGGTTGCAATTCAGAAAAAGGTAAATTTTAATTACACAAAAACAGAATGTGTAAATTAAAAAAAATCAACAAATACACAAAATGCATAATGAATAGAGCACAATTGTACAGAATTCTGAATACCACATGTTTCTTAAATTTAAGAACGATTGATTTTGATTAAATAAAAAATGCACAAACTAACACTGAAAGATTTTTAAAAATTAGTTATCTTGGGCGAATAGTCTTAAAATTAAATAGAACGATTTCATTTTTTCGTCCTTCAATTGGGTATTAAAATAAGTGTTATTAATTTTACTTGATTGTAAAACGATTATAAAAATGGCACATAATTGACATTGGTAGTTTCCAAGTTATGATATTTTATGAAAAACAAAAGCAATTTACCTTTCAACGGTTTTTACAGGCGGTAAACTTGAACAACGGCTTTCTATTAATGACGGTATAGTATTTTAATTAACATCGTACTCACTCTGCGTATTGGAGCAACACAACTAGATATATGTGACGGTTGGGGATCAACCTTTTCTGTTGATGGATAGTACAGTTTTTAAATAATTATTAAAATGATGCAAAGAATATTCAGCTGTATGACGCTTCAAGAAATCTGTCGATTGGAAAATAAAAAATGGCTTCCGCTCTGGCTCTGATTGAAACATTTCAAACCCCGCCCACAATTAGGGACTGGCTTCCCCACTGGAGCGCTATACGTCATGGCTTCAGTGAACCCTCTGTATATTACTTCTCTGTGGTAGGAGCCATTGCTTGATTCGAGTCACGTTATTTTAAGTGGTCAGATCCACTGTGGGGAATAGCAAGGAGTCATAGCACCTGTGTGTGTTCACCAGAGCATTGTATATAAATACCGACATGCTTTGTGATGTTATCTTCTACCCTTCAGGTTTTAATATTCTTATGTTTTTTAACTGAATTTTTTAATCTTTTTGTGCTTGGAATTATCTGAGCCAGCAACCAGACAAGAAACAGCATTCCAGTAATTGTAATAAAAGCATTCTAAGTTTCTTGAAGTTTAACGTTTTTATAGCGTAAATTATGGCTTTTATGCTTATGTTGATGTTAGTATGTAAAATAAAGCTCAATGTATAGATATAGATAGCTGTAGCTTTTTATATTTACAATATATAATTGTTATAAAAAATAATCAGTGCCTGACCAGCGTTCCGGCTCCACTACACCCGATTACAGTGGTAGTTTAAACTACAATTTCTTCATAACTGAAAAGTGATCATAGTTGGTGCCTTTTAAAGAAAAGGTCATCAAAAATGGGCACCATTCAGTAAGTTGAACATAACTAGGACAAAGATTTCTCTTCCTTTCAAAAAGCAATGACACATGAGATGAATCGCCAATCTACAACCAAATTATAAGGGTCATATTTAGGCATAAGCAAAAAATAACATAAGAAAACTAATATAACGATACGTTCAGAGCATTTCCTTTGATGAACCACTATAAAAAATTTTCAAGAAAATTATAACTAAACACTTAGCTGCCATTTATTTCAATAAAAATGTAATATGGGAAATGGAACACTCCCAGCCTAAAGGGAAGTCTCAATGCCCACCTGATTTTGGAAAATGTTACCTTGAAAAATAAACAGGTTTTAACACCTATTTGGATTTGATTGGACACTTTGAAAATTATTGGAAAGCCATGAGGGATCTCATCTCTTTATAACTTCTATCAAAGAAGAAACCAAACCTGTAAAGTAATTTTAGATGAATTATGTACATTTCTAGTAATTTTTATATTAGAAATGAAGTGTTAATAAGATTCCAACTTTTAGAAAACGTCATACCATCAGGCCTTTTCAAACCATTTAATAAAATAAGCCTAATGAAGTAACTTTTTGTGATCTTTACTGAGAGAATTTGATTCAGACTTATGCAAATTCATTGATAAAGATAGAGTGTGTTTGATTTTAAAGCTGTTTCTTAGCCATTCTCTTGCTCATGACTACCATTCCTGTCAATTCTTATCTACTACCAAATTGTATGCTGTTTGTTTACATCCAAAATCTCTATTGCTATACTAAGTTACAGGCTTACTTGGCACATTAGGAATACGATGAGAGCAAACGAAACAAATAGTTCCCAGCGCCTTGTCCGATATTTGAATGCAATGAGGCACTGCAACTTATAAATGTGATTAATTTGTTAACCCCACACATATATAATGATTTTTTGTCGTAATTAGCGTGAAATATTGAATATTTTGCCTTTTAAGTGGAGCGTAATTTCATTTAGAATCGCGCGCCAGCCAATAAGAGCCAACCAGCATTTTCCGCGCGCTCTCGATTCTTGTTGGCGACATTGGCAGATATTTAGTATTTACTTATCTTTCAGCTTACGTACGTTGCATTTGTTAGAATTTGAATCTACATTTGTGAATTTTGTGATTAATTATGGAATTAACTCCGGATTCTAACTAAAATTCGCTAAATTTTATATATATCATGAATTTCTAAAATTGTGAAGAATACAACCTTCCCGTAAGGGTTTTTAAGGAGATTCATATCCTATTTATGGAATATGTGATGATTTATTTAGAGGACATTCAAGGTTATTCTATTTATTTTACAAAGTTATTATATTTTTTATTCTATTAAAAGTTTGTAGCAATTTTAAACAATAATCATTAAAAAAATATTTACGTATATTACTTACAAAAATTGTTATAAATATAGTTCTAAAAATTAAAAGTTAAAAAAAATTATATGTTCTCTTCAATTTTATAAACTATTATATTTTCTAATGAGTAATATTTTTAGAATTCTTAAAATTTAAGATTGCTGTAATCTTGTGTACCCTCTAAATAAACAATCACATTAGCCATAAGAAGTATATTGATTAATACTGAATGAAAATAACTCAATATTGTGAAATGTCGAAAACCGATACTTAGTATTATTGCCAGGAGGTCATTTTTACGCTGGGTAATATTGACCGACATATCGCACCCATAGAGGAGATATAATAGTAGAGTGAGTTACGGCAACCTTTTTATGTCCGCATGATCATGTGACCAAAATCAGCAGTCACGTGACTCTTTCTCTCTTCGCGCATATTGTTTGCGCATTCCTTCTTCCCTAGCAAGTAGCAAATGCATTGAAAGCTCAAGTAAAAATGGGTCTACGGTGCTGTGTAAATGGTTGTAATTCAAAATTTATTAAAGGTGGAAACATCACATTTCACAGGTGAGCGAAAAACGTTTCTTTCACATTTGTATTTTTCAATAATTTCTACAGTATGTCCTAAAACTTCCCGTACTCCAACTTTAAAATAAATTATTGCCCTTGTTTGTTTTTATTTATTGAATTTTATCGTCTGCTTATAATATAGTTTTATCGACGCTTTAATTTTTATCGTTTGATTTTCTTCGCCCTCAAGTTGAACGATAATAAAGTTCCACATCATTTTTTTCTTCATTGTAAAATGAATTTAACACGCATTTAGAGAATTTCGCTGTTTGAGGCTTATTCATCGACGCCATCTTAAATTTGGCGTTTTTGTTTGAAAAGTCGCCAAGGGGGACCGTACAATAAACGATAGCCAAATGTAAGTTCATATTTTTTTTCCTACGTTATGTTAAAAGTTCTTTGAACCATTAGCATAAAAATATTTGTTTACCAGTTTGTTGATTTTGTATAATACACGAATCGTCAGTACTGGAACTTTTAAGTCACCCTATGGTATGATAAAAATGGATATTCTAACTTTGGAATTAATAAATACAACTTGTGGACATTTCCCGTTCTATGAAAAGATTTCATACATTTGCAATCAGATAGCAATATGATATAGAAAATGCCCCCCCCCCCAACAGGGAACAGGATAATTTTCATTCAGAAAATCTATTTAAAATTGAACATTTTCTGCACAACCCTAATTTTTTTTAATAAAATAAATTTATTCTTGGATTTTATCACTTTTAACATTAACTTATTTACGTCCACCAATATCTACACTGAACTGTAATAACTTGTGCGAAATCGTTCTCTGTCTTGGCGATTATGTTTTGGCACAACTAGGAGTACTATATTCTTTCGTGTTTCTCCCGATAAAAGTATTATGAATTTGGTAACATCAATTTAAGTACATCATATAAATTATTTTTCTTGCTGAGAAAAATTGCTTTGTATCCACCCATCTGTGCAAACTGTAACGACATAAGAATAATATTTAAAATAAAAAAAAAACGTTTGATATTTTTAATTTTATATTAAATAAAATAAATTTGTTTAAAATAGGATTAAAGCATTTTCTAAGCCGTATTATAATTGTGAATTGTATTTATGATTTTTAGAGCTATAAGTAAAACAATTTATATTTACTTGTAATAAGAACTTGTAAAGATGTGCACCTGTTGAAAATTAATTTATTCAGTTCTTATGTATTTAAAATTTTTATTTTGTTCCATTTATTAGTTTTCCCAAAGATGAAGAAAGAAAAAAATTGTGGGAAAAAGGTGTCAATAGAGAAAATTTTAAATTTTCTAAGTACACTAAAATATGTTCCAAGCATTTTGAAAGGAAATGTTTTCTTGTTGAAAAATTTGGGGGTACTTGGCTTTCAGCGGAAGCAGTGCCTTCGATTTTCAATTTTCCGGAAAATCTGATCAATCGTACAGAAGAAAATCCTGACTCAACATTGGTATTGAACCAGATTTCCAATAATGAGTCAGGTACAGATTTACTTTATTTTCTTAATAAAAAAAAAACCTCCATTATTCAAAAATACCAATAATCAGGGTGTCATGATTTAAATCACAACTAATTTTACATTTTTATAACTAAGTAAATACACACTAGGAAAATCACAGAACTCGTGAAATACTTTAAACTTTTTGCACTCATGGTGATTTCAACACTAATAACTACACCCAGTACTGATCAGCTTTTGAAAAAATATTTGGCCTTTTACACTGGCAAGTAATCTGTTGAGTGTTGATTCATGGATTCTGCCAAACAGTAAAGTAAAAAACAAGTTGACATCTATTTGAAAGTTTTGACAATATGCATGTATAATTTTATACGTTACTAACACTAAAGCATTCATTCAAGTGTGGTAAGCATGGGAAAATATTGTGCATTTAAAATAATGTAAAATTTAAAAAAGTCTTCAGCTATTTATATTGCTCATGACCAGTAGGCCTACTTCTGAATGTCAAAACAGCCTCAGAAAAACCCAACTTGTAGGCTTAAACTACTTGTTAATTGACTTTGTCGATGGCTTAGCTATATTGATTTTTCAACTACTTTTTTTAATTGAGACATAATTATTAATCATATTAATTGTGTTATTTTATTAAATGAAAAATACAACTGAGCTAATCTTCCATTCATCTGTATTTTCAGGTATTTCTGCAAATGTTGGGCAGAAAAGAAAATTCTATTTGGGAGATTATTCAGAGAGTGATATTACATCACCAACAAAGGCAAAAAAAGTTTTAGCCATCGCTCAAGACAATCAGACAACTTACCGAAGAAAGATGGGAACTTTAAATAAAAAGGCTAAGAGAATGAAAAGGCAAATCACATCCCTAAAAGAAATTTTATGCGAGATGAGGAAGAAATCATTAATTACTGAATCTGCTTCAAAGGTATTAGAAGTAAGTATTGTTTGCATATTTTAGTAGCACTTTTAACCTTGATATTTGAAGAAATTATAAATTCCAATTGCCTCTCATATCATGAAAAGAATTGCATCACAC
Organism: Metellina segmentata; assembly: GCA_947359465.1. Classification (NCBI taxonomy): domain Eukaryota; kingdom Metazoa; phylum Arthropoda; class Arachnida; order Araneae; family Tetragnathidae; genus Metellina; species Metellina segmentata. The sequence continues at coordinate 29,353,240 of OX375883.1, read as the reverse complement.
AAATAAACTGATAAGAATACATAAACAGGAAAGAGTAATATTAATCACAAATGATTTATGAATCATCTACTCTCCTTATTCGTTTTTTCTGCTTCAAATATGTATAGCTGTTTTGCTAGTACATTTTATGGTTGAGCTGGACACTTTAAACTGATTCTTATTTTGTGAGAAATTTTTATTTGTGTCGTCTCCCACAAATACGCAGATTATTTCCTACAGCTTCCACTATTTTCCTTTTTTCTTCCTAGTACACATTATTAGGCATAGAGCTCATTGATATTGAAGGCATGATGTTAACTCACTGTGTTAGTAATAAATTTGTTCAATTATTTTATATTTCTTGGTACATACAAGCAATTTTCTGTGATCTCAAAGAGTACTTCGTAACAAAGCATTGGTGTTAAGACTGTTCAGTATATTGTTACTTATTTTATTGAACATTTTATTTGTTAATTACAATTATAATTTTTATTATCATATAATATATACTTATATATTTTTACACAATTTTAGCTTTCTCTCACTGGTTCTGCAGCCGAACTACTTAAAAGAGTGGACATGGGGAAAAGCAAACAAAAATATTCACCACAATTGCGTGCATTTGCCTTAACGTTGAACTTTTATTCTGCTAAAGCATATAACTATGTGCGCAAGACCTTTTGCTGTAACTTGCCTCATCCTGCCACTTTAAGAAAATGGTATCAAGGTGCGAATGGCTCCCCTGGATTTACAGCAGAGTATCTTGGCGGCCATCTTGGAATTGCTTATATCGGCCGCCATCTTGATTTGGCGTAAAAAATCGCTTTAGCGGCCCAATGCTAAATGCTACCACTCCACCAGGTATGGATTTCAAATGGACTACTAAATGTCAACATGCTTTTGATTATGCTAGGAAAAAAGTGATATCAGACAGGGTTCTAGCCCACTTTGATAGATCTAAACCTTTAAGGTTATCATGTGACGCTAGTCAAAATGAAATAGCAGCTGTGTTATCACATGTTTTGGAAGATTAGTCTGAGAGACCAATCTGTTTTGTTTCTAGGGTCTACACCCCAGCAGAAGAAAATTATTCAATGATACATAAAGAAGCTTTGGCCATTTATTGGGCTTGCCAAAAGCTATATCAGTATTTGATAGGAACCAAGTTTGAATTAGTGAGTGATCATAAGCCACTATTGGCTTTATTTGGAGAAAATCGCAGCTTACCACCTATGGTGGCAGGACGTCTCCAACGTTGGTCATTGTTTTTATCTGGTTTTAATTATAATTTTCGGTATATAAAAGGGAAGTTTAATATTCAGGCTGATGCTTTATCTAGATATCCTGTAACTGACAACCCATTACCTGAAACAGAGGAATATGATTATGTTCACTTTATCGAGGAACACGTACCAGTGGATCTTTTTAAAATTAGATCAGAAACAAGAAGGGATCCAATTTTGGGAAAAGTGTTTAATTACATTACTTATGGATTTCCCCAGAAGGCTACTAATAGAGAAGTTGTAAAGTATTTTAGTCGTAAAAATGAACTAAATATGGATCAAGGAGTAATAATGTGGAGGTATAGGGTTGTTATCCCTCAGAAGTATAGAAAACAACTGCTAACTGAGATTCACAGTACACATGAAGGTATAGTCAAAATGAAAACTAATGCTAGGGCCTATTTCTGGTGGCCTGGTCTAGATTCTGACATTGAATATTTTGTCAGTGGATGCAGTATTTGCTCTGAAGCTAGGCCTGAGCCTAAGAAATGTAAAATTATTTCAGGGAACAAAGTTAGCAACCCTTTTGAGAGAATCCATGTAGATTTTTTAGGACCTATAAAAGGAATAGGATAGGATATTTGGGTTTTATGGCGCTAAGTCCAAATGCGGACAGACCTATAAAAGGGGAAATGATTTGAATTATTGTAGATTCATACTCTAATTGGGTTGAAGCTTTTATCATGAATAATACAGATTCTAAATCATATGTTGAGAGGTTTAGGGAGTATTTTGCTGGTTTTGGTTTGCTTAGGGTGGCTGAAACTGATAATGAAAGGCAGTTTGAATCAAAAGAATTTATTAATTTCTTACAAATTAATGGAATAAAGTTCTTGACATTACTAATATTTCACCCTGCGACCAATGGGTTAACTGAGAATGCTGTGAAGAACTTTAAAAGTAGTGTAGGGAAATTGTTAAAATCACGAACTGATAACAGTGCAAGCTTCAAAACATTGATGAATAGGTATCTCTTTCACTACAGAATTTCAGTTCACATGACTACAGGGGTTACACATGAAAGTTTGATATTTAAAAGTAAAATAAGAACGAGACTGGATTTACTGAAAGAAACTTATAAATCAGGTACCATAAATAGCAAAGGTACTAGGGAGGGGATATTTAGGGAAGGAGATAGGGTGTTGTGTACAGACTATCGAAATCCAAACAAGAATGGTTGGGTTCATGGCACGATAGATGAGGTGCTGGGTGATAGAGTATACATGTGTAAACTTAATAATGAGGATTTAATTTGGAAAAGACATTTAAATCAGATAATTATTGATAAGAGTAATAACGATTTTATTAGTAGTAGTAATACTTATAATAACAATTGTGTAAACTCTGATACCGTGTTTAAAGGTAGTAGTAGTACTTATAATTATAATTGTGTAAACTCTGATACTGAGTGTAAAGACAGCAATAATCATAACCATGATGGTAACAAGGTTATGGAGAATCATGAAGCTCCATCGACAGGGATAGATGTTGATATTACCATGGAAGGATCACAAAAAGAAGCAGATAACGAAATAGTAAAATCCACTAAAACTCATTCAAACGAAATATACTTTAATAAAGATAATAGTAACCCACAATCAGTAAATAATAATGAACGCACTAAGCGTAACATAAAGCCCGTTGTACGTCTGAATTTATAGAAGAGGATATTGTAATGTATTATCTGGCAATGCTATAATAATTGTTTATGTATGCATCTGGCATTAGCAAGTATGTTATTCTGTATCTGGCAACTGTAACTAATTCAATCGACTTGTACGATTCTTCAAGTGTGCAACTATAATAAACTTATGTTTTATCTTTGTTGATCCTGTATAATTTATTGTTTGGTTCAGATCAGACATTGCAGGAACTAATAGAAATCTTAAGGTACAATTCCCATAGTGCGTCTGACGTAGTGCGTCTATTGCAGTACGGCTGACTCATAGTTGGCGCTTCCGTAACTGAGGCACTGTGTGAAACAGTTCCATAATCGTCCCGACATCATGTTTCATAGCTCATTTTATAGAACTAGTTTACTTTGATACGATTTATCATGTGTAAAAATCAATTGAGGAATGATGTAATTGATCCCCTGTGACATCCCATTGTAGCAACGCACTGCGTCATACGCTCTACAGGAATTGCACCTTTAAACGGGCATTTTGAGCCTGCCCATCGGAATTAGTAGAACGATTCAAATTTAACAGGCACATTCGCAAGCCTGGTGAACCAGAGTCTACCTCCATTGCCGAATTACGACGTTTAGCGAAATCCTGGAATTATGGTGCATCGTTGGATATGAAGCTTCGTGATCGCATCGTGTGTGGAATTTCTGATGAGAGCATCAATAGGAAGCTGTTGGTCGAAACAGCTTACGTTAGCGCGAGCGACGGAAATCGCTATTTCAATGGAGGCAGCCGCACGTAATGCGGTGGTCTTTAAAAAAAAACTGAGTCTGCGTCATTGGACACGTATGCCATTCAGCAGCATAGAACAGGGTTCGCACGCCTCCTGGATGTTGCTTTTGTTGTACTAAAGGCCATGAAAACTCCTGAAAATTGTGTTTTTATCCTGATATTTCTTTTTATCTCCTGAAAAATAATAATCATCCAAGAGCGAAAAAATGAAATGTGACAAAACATAAAAACAGAACGTTTTTTTTTTTTTAAACTTCTTTATAGGAAATCGCTGGAATTCGGAATTCTGTGATCGTCCCATGACGTACTTCGCGCCGAAAAAGTACTGCGCGTGCGCCGAGTCACCGCAGTAAAATCTGGAATTCTGACCGTGCCGAACCAAGGCCAACGAAAAGAGGCCAGGGAGCTCGCGTCGTCACGTGATCCTACGTCACAATCGCCGGCTGGTTTTGGAAGAATTCTACCTGTTACTACTTTAGCCCTTGTTTTGTTAGCGTATCTTGGATTAAAACAATCGTGTTTGATTACGTTTGTTTGTGTTTGAAATAAAAGAGAAATCAAAATGCCAGACAAATGTTGTGTTCCCTTTGCAGTTCAAATTACGACAACACAACTGATTATGTGACTGTTTTTCGTTTCCCAAAATCGGAAGCTCATAAAAATGTTTGGCTGAAGATAATTCCCCGGGAAAACTTGCAGCTGGGAAAAAGAACGGCTGTATGCAGTAAAAATTTCAAGGAGGAAGAAATTATTCGTTTTGATGAACTGCCCAAAGATGGAAAAATCATTCAAATCCGGAGAAAAATCCCGAAGTTGAAAGAATCTGCATACCCTAGTATATTTCTTGGATAACCAAGCTATCTCACAGAAAAGGAAGTACCAGAAACTCAAAGAAGTGGTAGAGGAAAATTTTCAAAAATTTCAAAGTTCTGATCTAATATCATCTTTTCAGCATCTTTCTAATGCTATCCATTGCAAAATTAAGGACTTTCATTACAAAAATATAGTTGTACATGCAGAGAGCACTGCTATTTTTATTCTTTTTATTGACTTCACAGGTGTGCCTGCCGTTAAAGGATCTGTTAAAATTGATTCTGAAATGTTTGTCCGTGCATTTGTAGAAGGTATGGAAATAAATCCATCAACCTTCTTTTATCTTTTGTATTCAAATAATCGTCTTGTTTTGTGGAGTCAGCTTGAAAACATTTCAGTAGAATCATGTGCATTTTCTCGGATAAAAAGTAGGACAAGATATTTTATGAAGAATCCATAAAGTACTGGAACAAATATATTTCAAGTAATAATGGTGATAAAAATGTTTATGATTGCAAACATTTCATAAGATAACAAATATTGTTGTCATCAAACACAACATTTGGAAAAAGGTATAGTACAGATCTTGTAACTTTCTCATATTCTTTATATATAAAATCTCCATCAGCATATAATTTTCTATATCGTTCCAATCTATTATCTTTACCTTCTGTCGATACCTTGAAACGACTAAATCCTTTTAAAATAAATTAATGTTCTCTGTCAGCAGATAGTGAAGCATATATGAAAATGAAATGTAGTAAGTTAGAAACAAAAGATAAACTTGTAAATTTGCTTTTAGACGAAATTCATGTTAAACCAAATGTATCATATAAAGGAAAAACTGTTGCGGGATTTGCTGAAAATGTTCCTTTAGAAGAAGCAAAAAGTATTCAAAGCTTTATGATCTCATCTGTTTATTCCAATTTTAAAGAAATTGCTGCATTAGTGCCTGTCACCAAATTGACAGATGATTTGTTTAATTTTACATGTACAGTTTTAAAAATGTTAGAAAATGCTGGTTATAATGTCTTGTGTATTATCTTAGATAATAATAGAATTAATAGAAATATGTTTGAGAAAATTGCTGGTGGTAAAATATTTGATCGTGATGTAAAAAATCCTATAAATAATACTAAGTCTTTATATTTGTTATTCGATACTGTACATTTGATTAAATCTGTTAGAAACAATTGGATCAATCAATGTGATATTGAAAAAACTTTACAATATCCTGATTTTGATGGTACCAACATTGTAAGAAAAGCTCACTTTGCCTTATTTAGAAAACTTTATAAAATAGAAAGTCAAAATTTAATAAAATATGCTCCAAAATTAAACTATAAAACATTGTATCCTAAAAATATTGAGAGTCAGAACGTTAATTTGGCTTTAAATATTTTTCATGAATCTAATAACCTTGCACTTGAAATTTTTTCTAAAGAGAACTCCTCATTTTTTAACTCGAAAGACACGGCTTGTTTTTTAAACTGAATTAAGTGCTGGTGGGATATTGTAAATGTTAGCCATTTAAATAAAGGTCGTAACACTCACAATGAAAACTCCAATGCATTTAAATATGTAACTGATAGCAGACTGTCATTTTTAGAAAAATTTGCAAATTGGTTAAATGAATGAAAAGATATGAACCAAAAACCTCGAAGTGGCTGTTTAAGTAATAAAACTTTTTTTGCATTGCAACACACATCATCTACTTTAGTATTAGTGATTAAATACCTTTTACAGTCTAGTGCAAAATTTGTATTGACTAATAAGTTTCAAACTGATAATCTAGAAGCCAGGTTTGGTCAGTATAGACAAATGTCTGGTGCCAATTATGATATCTCTGTCCAACAAATTCTAGAATCTGAAAGAAAATTTAGAGTCCAAGGTATTTTACAGCTACATTCAAGTAAACATGGAAAAATTCCACTAAAAGAATTTTTAACATCCGTAAGTAACAGTGACAAAAGTGATATTGATATTAGTCCTTTTATTTTTCTAGCAGATGACATTGATTTAAATACCATTACAAAACACGAGCTGAATATTCTTATTTATATTGCTGGTTACTGTGTATTTAAGTTAAATTTGTCTTGTGCACAATGCATTACATTATTTTTGCAATCTGATAATTTTTTTGTTGAGTATAAAGATATTCCCATAGCTACAGCTGATGTTAAGAATTATTTATCCTTAATAAACAGGGGGTACTTAAAATTTCCCTCGTCGTTTGTTATTGATATTGTTTCTTATTCTTAAGTAATTTTCCAAAAAATTTTATCTGAGGAATACGAAACTTTATTTTTAAAATATTCTATCAAACAACACACTTTGTTTGTAAGTATAGTTGAAATGTATTTCACTGAAACAAACTTAGCTATACATGAAATATGCACAGAATGTGGTCATGATACCTATTTAAAAGTCAGAAATATAATTCAAATAATTGGCAATATTTGTCTTAATAATTACACAAAAGTAATGAGCGATAAGCTTAAATCTAAAACTGATGAAAGAAAGTTGAAAAAATTAAAAACATCTTAAATATATTAAGTTGTGTGTAGACCAAATTTCTTTGAGTTCAAAAATTTTATGAATTAGAAATATCACATTGAAATATTTAGTAATATTCATTCAGTAACTTCAAATGTAATGAGTTATAAGCTTTTTCTTAATATGTTTTGGGAATATTTATAGAGTCTCATTATGTGATGTGTTTTGTTCTATTTTCTAATAATATTTGGTGAAATGTTTGATAACAAGTATGAAAAAATGTTATGTAATGAAAAGTTTGTTTCTTTAAAATTAAAAAATATAGTTTGCTTTATTTGTTGAATTTTCTTTTGTTCACATACCCACAGGTAAAATAAATTCATTTATAAGAAAATATTCCAAGGGGAAAAACATGTGTACTTTAAATTTACTAGAAGAAAATTTGTGTGTTCTGATTGTAAGCTTACTTCAGGAACTGGTAAAAGAAAGTTGACAGCTTAATATACTTTAATTAAGAAAATACAAGTATATTAATTTTAAGTTAAAAAATATTATGAAAAATATCATTCACATATTAAGTAATGTGTTCATTTAATAACTTCAAATGTAAATAATAATAAGCTTGTTTCTAAATATAATGTGGGATAATGAATAGTTAATTTATGTGATGTGTTTTGTTCTATATTTTAAATAATATTTAATGAAATGTTTGAAAAGAAGTATGAAAGAATGTTATGTTATGAAAATATTTCTTTATTTCACATGACAGGTAAAAATAATTCATTTATAAGTAAATAAATTGCAAAATAAACCTTAATCTATTCCAAGGGGGTAAAAAGTATTGTGTATTGAATTTTCAAGGGAATTGTGTTCCTTTTGATAGTTGAGTATCAATTTAAAATCATGTTATTTCAACATCTTATCAAAAGACTTCAACTCAAAAGAAGGACTAAATTTGTATATATTTGTGGCATCAATGCTATATGCCGTTTAGTGAACTATGTTTTGTGACGCACGGCGGAAGAATAAGATTGGCCTGTTATAAATAGCCTGTTGACCTTCCTGCATTCCCTTATACCTCTCTGCTGCTTAGCATGGTGTGTCCGCGCTGTCTGTTACTCGTGGCACACGTTTAGAATAGTTTTTTTACCTCTTGTTATGTTAATAAAGTTTTGTTGAGTTTTAGAACGTTTAATGCTTTCTTCGAGGCCGACACTTTCTACCGGTTTTAGAGGTTAGATGGATATGGCGGCCAGCTGCTGAATGGAATCCTGCACAAGTTAGTTTAGCGCCAAAATTAGGCGACCGACGCCAAAGTGGTGACGCGGACTGAGAATTGTAAAAACCTTCTGAGGTTGGAGCTACACGGCATGCGTTTTATTTATTCAGCCAGTGCATAGCTGCGGAGCGGGTGACGAGAACTTGGGTGAGTGTTTACTGATTTTCGCTCTTGACCGGTTACGTTCGCGCGTTTTCGTAGATTCCAAATGAAGCAATGGGCGTTTTTTCTGATATTCATGAATTGGATTCTTTCTTAACTTAACTTTGGTACATGTTGGTTTTTTTTCATTGTGTTATTTACATTGTATTTTAAAAGTTCATAGTGTAATTTTAAGCCCGCAAATAGGTTGGTGGCTCCTTTTAAACTAGATCATTTTATGTCAGTACATTCTGGTTGGGAAGGTTTAATGCGAATATTGTTATAGTAAGTGTTGTAGATATCTTTTGATTGCTTTAAAGCGTAATTTCGAATTTAAATATGCCTCACACTGAGGTCAAAGAACCTATTTCCGCTATTGTTTCTAGTGATCAAATTGCTGCTGCCGCCCCTGAGGTATCTCGTGTTGCCTTTAGAGCACCTCCATTCTGGGATTCGGATCCCGAAACTTGGTTTTTGCAGTTGGAAAGCCAGTTTTTTCTTGCTGGTATTACTGAACCAAACACAAAATTTCATTGTGTCGTTTCGGCAGTTGATAAAAATGTTTTTTTCAATAATTCAGGATCTTGTTCGTAAACCCCCAGCAAACCCGTATGTTACGATTAAGGAAGCTATTGTTAGGCACTTTTTCTCAATCTGAGACATCTCGTTTAAAGCTGTTGCTACAAGACTTGCATTTAGGCGATAGACGCCCTTCTACGTTACTGCATGAGATGAAAAATTTGTCATCTGGCAAACTTTCAAATGATGTTTTGCGTGCACTTTGGATGCAAAGGCTACCAGTGCACGTTCAGCAAATTCTTTCAGTTAGTACAGAGGGTTCGCTTGACAGTTTAGCAGCTGTTGCCGATAAAGTTCGTGATGTTTCGGAATGTTCGAATTCGGTGGCGAGCGTTTCAGCTGCTGCAGCTGAGGACGTAACTTTGCAGTCCCTTAAAGCTGAAATAGCGTCATTGAGTGTACAGTTTAAACGGCTATCAAGGGGATTTCAGAGACGACGGAGCTATTCTGGGGGCAATAAACAAGTAAGGGGTGGTACTCCCAAAAGTCGGGATGGTTCAATGGAACGTCTTGAAAAGGGCAAGTTGTGTTGGTATCACAAACGTTTTGGAGAAAAGGCACATAGATGTATTCAGCCATGCCAATATTCGGAAAACTGAGTGGCTTGTTTGTTCAATCGGCGGCAAATGACAGCCAGCAGAACAGCCGACTTTTCGTGTGCGACACTATGACAGGGTTTCGTTATCTTGTAGATAGTGGTGCGGTGGTCAGCTGTTTTCCGAAGAGGCTTTCGCCTGAAAGTTTTCTAGATACCCTTAGTTTGTATGCAGCAAATGGTTCTAGAATCAAAACCTTTGGTTCGAAAGGGTTAAGGTTAAATTTTGGTGTTGGTCGAAGTTTTGAATGGAATTTTTTAGTTGCAGAGGTTTCTCATCCTATTATAGGAGCGGATTTTTTAAAGCATTATGGGTTGTTAGTGGATATACGAAATAATCGGCTTCTTGATGCTGGCTCAATGCTAGTGGCAAAGGGTTTGGCTTGTCCCGGACCAACATTTGGTTTGACCCTGGTTTCAGAGCAAACCCCTTTTTCAGAGATTATATCCTTGTACCCACAACTTACAAACCCAAATATGGTTAAAAATCCTAAGCCCCGTCCTGTGACTCATTGGATCGAAACTAAAGGTCCCGCAGTGTTTTCCACTGCACGACGGTTATCTCCTGAAATGCTGTTGGCTGTTAAGAAGGAATTTGGCGAACTACTCCGGCAGGGTATAATTAGACCTTCTAAAAGTCAATGGGCCAGTCCCATACACCTTGTACCTAAAAAAACCTTCTGAGTGGCGTATATGAGGGGATTATAGGAGGCTTAATTATATTACGATTTCTGATCGTTACCCCGTACCCCATATCCAGGATTTCACGCATACTTTGAGTGGTAAAAGGGTGTTTTCAAAGATCGATCTAGTGAAGGCGTACCACCAGATTCCTATTGAACCGTGTGACATTCAAAAAACTGCAGTAATAACTCCCATTGGACTTTACGAATACACTTCCATGTGCTTCGGGTTAAGACGCGCAGCCCAAAGCTTTCAGCGATTTTATCGATAACGTCTTAAGGGGTCTTGATTGCTGTGTATCGTGCATTGATGACATCATTGTAGCTTCTGAAAGTGAGGAAAACCACAAGGCCGACTTGAAACAAGTCTTCCAGCGGTTAGTGGATTATGGACTGGTAATTAACCTTGATAAATGAGAGTTCGGTAAGACAAAAATCAGTTTCTTGGGTTTCCTTGTGTCTAAGGATGGTATAGAACCCCTACCCGAAAAGGTCAAAGCCTTGCTAGAATTTCCCCTACCTCACACGGTCGAAGAATTGCGTCGTTTCCTAGCAATGACAAACTTCTATCATCGTTTTTTAAGAGATGCAGCTAATATTCAAACTAGTTTGCATACTCTTGCAAAGGGTGATGGAAAGCGGAGGAAGAAGGACAAAGCCGTTCTTTCATGGTCAGAGGAAGCCAAGTTGGCATTTCAGGTATGCAGAGATGCAATTTCTAATGCTGCACTTTTGGCAGATCCTCTGCTTGATGCTTCTTTACATTTGGTCGTGGATGCTTCAGATTTTGCAATTAGTGGGGTTTTGCAACAGGTAATCAATGGGCAGGTTCAACCATTGAGATTTTTCTCACGAAAACTCAACGATGCCGAGTTACGCTATAGTTGCTATGACCGTGAACTATTAGCTGTCTATTCTTCAATCAAGTATTTTAGGCACATGATTGAGGGACGTGAGTGTGTTATTTTCACAGATCATAAGCCTCTAATCTTTGCTTTTCAGCAAAAATGTGATAAACAATCACCTAGACAAATTCGACATTTAGAGTTTGAGTCAATTTTCTACCGATATCAGGATTGAGCCTGGTGCTGAAAATTCGGTGGCTGATAGTTTTTCACGCATTTGTGAGATCAACTTGTCAAGTTCTGGTGAAATTGATTACGAAAGTTTGGCAAAGGCCCAGTGCAATGATGAGGAGTTGCGATCTCTGCGCGAATCTGATTCTGGTCTTGAGTTGAGGTCACTAGCACTCGCTTCATCAGAGGTGATTTGCGATGTGTCCACTGGTCACATTCGTCCATATGTTCCTAATTCTTTTCGTAAGAGCATCTTTCAGACTTTGCATGGACTGTCGCATCCTGGCGCACGTGCAACTTTGGACATGGTGAGCAAAAGGTTCGTCTGGCCATCGATATCAAGAGATATCAAGACCTGGTGCAAACAGTGCATCAATTGTCAAAAGGCTAAGGTTCAACGACACACTGTTTCCTTTGATCTTCCTTCAGCTCGGTTCGCCCATGTGCATCTCGACATTGTTGGACCTCTACCGCCGTCGAAGGGTTTCGTCTACGCTCTGACAGCCGTTGATCGCTTCACAAGGTGGCCAGGACTTTCCAATGCAGGACCAGACTGCGGCTACAGTGGCTGATACCTTCTACTCCGGCTCGGTTTCAATATTTGGAGTTCCCGAGATCATCACCACTGACCAGGAACGGCAGTTTGAGAGTGACCTCTTCACCTCCCTTGCTAAATTTCTTGGTGTCATCAAGACACGAACCACAACCTACAATCCGAAGTGCAATGGCACCGTGGAGCGCTTCCACCGGCACCTAAAGAGTTCGATCATGAGCCATGGAACGGAGCGATGGGTTCAAGTCCTGCCTACAGTGCTGCTTGGTATTCAGACGAGCTTGAAGGATGACATCGGAGCTACGACGGCGCCAAAATTAGGCGACCGACGTCAAATATTTTTATTCAATACTGTTTCAAGTAATCAATTTTAATATGAATATTTTATTAACAAAAATAGCGTTGGAAAATTTTTTTTAATGCTTTTTGTGTGTGAAAAAGGTATAAAATATGTATGTAATAACCTTTATTTTTAAAGAATATATCTGATTTTTCTGTTTTTAATAAAAATTAATATGAATATATATTACTAATCAAACTCAAGAAAAATGAACAAAATGCTATCTTTTAACTACAGATTTATTTTTGAAGTTCTTTTACAAATTATATATATATATATATATAATTAATTATCTGAAGTAATAAATTGTCCTACTCAAGAAAACAGCGATGTGAGATTTCTAAGCCGCCGTTTGTGACGTCACGCAATACTTCACAGGCCTTATCTTTTCGTTGGCCTTGGCCGAACTCACCGAAAGAATACCTTGCGAAATAATCTATTGCACATGCGCCGAGTCACCGCCGTCGGGTGGATGGGAGAAAGACAACGCAGTCTGGCAGTGGTTTAACCTTGAAAGAATCTGTGTTATGCGCATGCGTAAAATGGGTGATTTCACCACGATCACTAGTGTGCGCCTGTAGAAGGAAGAAGAAACCCTTTTTCAATTCCACTCTTCAAGTTGAAGTGAGGTGAAGTCACTATTACAAACAAACTATATTTTTCAAAAGGTGTTGTGTAATTGTATAGCGTTCTGCGAACACACGTTAGTTAATGAGAAACTGAAATTAGATATTTATTTCTTTTTCATTGTTTTTCGTTTACGATAAGTATGCCGCGTTGAAAGTGTGTATTTAACGATGATTGGTTTGAAAATGCACAGAATAAAGATTGGCTGCTCAGTGTCGCAGAATCCCGATACAAAGCACGTTGTTCTGCGCGTTATCGAATCTTTGTTGCTTCAAATATGGGTGAAACGGCTTTACAATACCACATGCGAAGTGTAATACATCAGAAGTTTTTGAAAAACTTCCTTTCTGCTCAAAACCATGCTGAATCTTCCTCCAGCCAACCTAGTAGTTCGAATTCTTGTCCAAGTGAAGGGCTTGTTTCTACAAACTCACTGGATCGGTCTGTGAATGCAGACAAACTGAGTAGAAAAGCTGAAATTGTATGGGCTTTAAAAATTATGAATTCGCACTATTCATATAAATCTTGTGAAAATGTAAATTACATTTTTAAGACTATGTTTCCAGACAGCGAGATAGATAACAATTTTAACTGTGGCGAAAAAAAAAACCCGCATATATAATCGGTTTTGGCACAGGGCCATATTTTTTATCTGTAATGAGGGATAGGGTGAAGAGGTGAAACAAACTATGTACTACTTTTTGAAGAAAGCATGAGAGAAGTGAGCCAATCAAAACAACTGGATTGCCATGTAAGGTTTTGGGACCATAACAAAATAATTACACGATATTATTTTTCTGACTTTCTGGGTCATGCTAAGTCAGAAATTGTATTTGAAAAATAAATGAAAAGTGCTTAACCTTAGGTGCAAAAAAGTTACTACAGTCATCAATGGATGTCTCCAATGTCGACCTAAAAGTGCTTGAGATGATGACAGAGGAAATGAAGGAGCACAATACAAGTTTACTGTACATGTGACCTGTATATAATGCATTCAGAGGTGGTTTCTCTGCTACGTTTCCAGAAGTAGAGCACGCTGCATCAGTTCTCTACTGGTTGTTTAAAGATTCTCCTGCTCGTAGGGAAGATTTTGCTTCGATAAATCCCGATGTAAGATTTCCACTAAAATTTTGCAATCACAGATGGGTGGAAAATGAAAAGGTTTTAGTTCGTCTCTTGGAAATTTTACCTGCCGTTAAAAGTTATATCAAGGAAATTGAAAGAAAAAAAACTTCCTCAGCCAAATAATAAATCATTTGAAATATTGTAAGATATGGTCAAAGATGAATTGTTTTCTGCAAAATGCAACTTCATTTTATCGATCGTTAAAGATAAAGAGCCATTTTTAAAACTCCATCAAACAGATAGGCCAATGTTACCAGTTTTAAATGGTGATCTTTGCATATTATTAAAGAGATTTCTGAAAGAAGAAACCCTTCTAATATCATCATTCAAATTAGTAAGTGTGAATGTAGAAAATAAAAAACTATATAAAGATGCAACCAAAATTAATATTGTTTTGTCACAAGAAAAAACCTTAAATATCAGTTCAGTTTCGAAAAAAAAATAATGGAGTTTTATTTAAGCTACAGGCAATTTTAATTACAATTTTTTAAAAAACTAACAGAAAAATGCCTGTTAAATTTATCATCAGTCCAAATCCTCGTGCACTGCTCAGTATTAAAAAAGCAAATTTAAAGAAGCTTCAAAGCATATTGCTTTGTTTGACAAATGCAGGACGCGTCAAAGAAGTAGACTGTAATAAGATTTTGAAAGAATACAGTAGTTTCATTGAAGACTTTAGCTGTATGGACACAACAACCCAATTCAGGCACTGCTGCTGTTGACTGTTTTGATCCGCTCGTAGATCTGCTTGATGTGTTTTACTACGAGTTTCTTTCAAACTCGAAGTATTTAAATTTATGGAACGCAGTTCAAGTTCTTCTACTTTCACGCGGGCAGGCAGGTGTCGAGAGAGGGTTTTCGATTAACAAAAACATACTGGTTAAAAATCTTGGCAATGAAACATTTGTGGCCAAAAGGGATTTGTTGGTGGAATCGAAAAACTTATAATTCTAAGGATTTGATTGTTTCAGCTTCAGGTGCTCGGCAAAAATATTTATCAAATCTAGAGGAGCAAAAAATAAGTAAGAAGAATAAAACTGGTGGAGAAAAAAGAAAACTCCTAACCCGAAGGTGTTGCTGATTTGAAAAAAAAAGAAGAAACTTTAAGAAGATGGTATTGAGGACCTCAATAAAACTTATGACGATTATACGGAAAAGGCTGAGAAAAATAGCGATCTCGGCTTAATAACAAAAGCTAATGCTTTAAGGCGTCATGCTAAAGAAAGAGTTATTGAACTAAAAAAATGTGAAGAAGACCTTAATGAAATGTATATGGCATTGAAAAGTATTTAAAATAAATTAATAAGATTTGAGATTTTTTGCTATGTTTTGATATTATAATGTTTGTCATGGTTATAGTTCATTCTATGTATAATACGAATGCAATTTTAAGAGAAATAAAATATTATGGAAGGTATGCAATTAAAATAGATAATTTATAAAAATGGGATTGTTGATTCGTTACTTTTTATTTTTTTTTCGTTATCCTGAATTTTCTGTAATGTACTCCTGAAAAACTCCTGAATTTTACTATCATTCATAGAGTATGAACCCTGATAGAATGCGCGCTCGTCCTAAATATAAGTTGAAGACTTCAGCAGTAAGTAAAAAAAATTCTAATGTTAAATGTTTCCATTGTGGTGACTCTCAGCATAAATCTTCTGAGTATCACTTTATAAATGCGACTTGTCATACTAGCCAGAAAGTGGAACATTTTCCAGTCCAAAGGGAAATCCCACATGCATCGGAATGCAAATAAAGTGAATCAGCTTCGTTCTGAGCAGCATGCTTTAGAACATTCTGAACAGTATGACCTTTTCAATCTCCGTGTGCTTGATGAGGCCCCTTCCACCAACTGTAATTTTTTGCCGAATTGAGGGGCAAGATATTACATTTGAAATCGATTCTGGTGCACCATTTTCCCTCATACCAGAAACTACCTACCTACGGCACAAGAAATGTTCCTCAGAGCTACGAACATTGTATTACATACCTGCACAAAGCAGCCATTGCATATATTAGGATGCATCCAAGTAAAGGTTTCCTTTAATGGAAAACAGAATTTGTTACCCTTGTTAGTGGTAAAACAAGGCACCATAAATTTGGCGGGCAGAAACTGGATTTCCTCGTTAAATTTAATGTCAGCATTTCAAAATTCTTCCAATGCTTGTGTTCCATTACTGACAGACACAGTGCCGAGTACAATTCCTACAAAGCTTTCATCACAGAAAATACTGGATAAGCACCAATGTATTAATTTGCAGGTAGAAACCGGTTTAGTACCGAAGACGCTTCAAATGCTTCCCAGCCAATCTCGATTTAAGACTAGGCCGGCGAATCCGATTTGAGGCGTCAACCAAACCAGTCAGCCCTGTGTGGTTCATTCCTCATTCATTCCTGAGTTTCGTGCTCCAAACCTTGGCCCTAGATCTTCAAAGGGACATTGCTTTCAACTTTGGTGATTTGTTATCCTTTATCAGTTTTCATAATTAGAATTTAAAACATTAACAGTTTCGTTACAGCTAATCCTGCAAACTAAGAATCCAATTAGTTTGGAAAGTAAATTTTTGATTTTGTTCTTTTTGTGTAAATAAGAATATTTTTCGGAAATTGATTAAGCACTTATGGTTAAAAATAATGTTGGGTATAAAATTTTCGAAACCATCCGTTCAACCTTTTGTCGTTAGATTATAAGCATGGATACTTGATAAACATGTACGCTTTTGCTCCGGGACGTTTCACTGGAAATTCTACCTAAGTTCTTCCCCTATCAATGTGTGCTAAGTCCCTCTCTTTTCAACGGTACATTTGTACTCAACCCCCGAGTTTTTTTAAATTTGAATGCCCAACCAATCACGGCACGCCAGCGAGATGACGAGGCGTTTTTGAAAAGGCTGGGAAATAGTTCACCCTTCGTTTTCTCGTGCCGATTTAGGATTTGGATTCTATCTTGCTATCAATAACCAAAAGATGGATATTTCAACGGAAATTCAGGAAACTATTGCCAGTTGCACTTATGAAGGAATTATGGAAAAATTACACCAAACTGAAACGGAAATGGGCCGACTGGACAAGTACATCTCTTTGATGCACGACATGTTCAAGATGGAAAATACGGACCAGGAAGCTGCTGTCTTTGGAGCCCAACTGGAGAGGTTCAGGATGCAGCACACTGAATTGAAAGGTCAGTGCGAGCTTTTATCACTTGCAGCTAGAGAAAAGATGACCACTGCCAAACCTAAGCGGCAAGCCAAAAGGCAACCCCCGACTCTGAAAACCCATCCAAAAAACCTAACGTATTTAAATCTCCAACTAAACAAACATGTTCAACGGCTCAATCGAGCGAGAACATTGACGAAATTCTTGATGAGATTAATACTCCCCCAAAAATGCCTCCTATTCTTATTCAAATTGACAAAAAGTTCCAAAAAGTACTTGCTGATATCAAGGAAAAAACCAAAAACCCAAATTTGATCGGGAAACTTTCGGGTGATATGCTTCGCATTCACCCAAATTCCCCTGAAGAGCATCTCGCCATTCTTAATCACCTTGACAAGGAAAACATTAAGTACTATTTTCGCTCAACCAAAAACCAAAGACCTGTCAAGATTGTAAATAAAGGACTCCCCGCCTGTACTCCCTGCGCCGATATCAAATCGGAACTTCTAAATCTTGGAATCAAAACCGTGGATGTTTTCCAACTTAAACGATCCTCTAATAAAAACCCTCTCCCAATTTTCCAAGTGCTCATGCACCCTTACGATAACACGGGAGAAATATTCGAAATTTACAACTTTATGCACGTTGCTATAACGGTTGAAAAATTTTTTAATCGGAAAGGAACTCCTCAGTGCTACAACTGTCAGCTCTTCAACCACTCTAGTATTAATTGTAAAATGCCCACACGATGTGTGATATGTAGCGGTCCACATCGCGCCAACAAATGTACTAACAGAAAAATTAAACCAGTTTGTGCAAACTGTAATGGCGCTCATACTGCAAACTTTAAAGGTTGCCCAAAATCACCTAAGCCGAGAGCCTTCTCTTCTAAACACATTGACACCGGCATATCCTATGCACAAACCCTTAATCCCAATCCAAAATCTCCCCCTGTAACTTTTATTCAGAATGATATCCCAATTGCTCAGGCCAGCAATAGTATCCCCACAGTTGGTGAAACAACTGACCTCCTTGATCTTCTCAAGGAACTGAAAGTTATCCTAACTTGCTTCCCTAACATTAAACAGCTATTAGCCCCCCCCCCCCCCCCCAGCTACGAAGCTGCAAAACTTCCCTTGAAAAACTACTTGTTGTAATTGAAAACATGAGTCTTAACGACGCTTAAATTTACCCAAAATTTTCTCCCAAAAGCCCTGATCCCTTAATTTTTCTTTAAATTCTTGTTAACACCACCTCTAGTTTATTACCCCTCCATTGTCCACCTCAAAGCACCTCCCACACCATGGCAATCTTCTCTTTTCTGCATTTGATTTTAAGTTTCGTCACGTGATTCTACCCATCCTCCTGATTGGTCACTGCTTATTGATAAACATGTACGCTTTTGCTCCGGGACGTTTCACTGGAAATTTTACCTAAGTTCTTCCCCTATCAATGTGTGCTAATTCCCTCGCTTTTCAACGGTACATTTGCACTCAATCCCCGAGTTTTTTTTTAAATTTGAATGCCCAACCAATCACGGCACGCCAGCGAGATGATGAAGCGTTTTTGAAAAGGCTGGGAAATAGTTCACCCTTAGTTTTCTCGTGCCGATTTAGGCGAAAGATAGTTTTCCCACGAGTTCACGAGAGAAGAACTTAAACCACTCAACATCCCAGTTAGCGAAGCTATAAGAGAGGCTAGAGAATCGGACGACTCCTATTCGCTCTCCGATTTTTTAGTGGGTTTTTAGAGCTGCCTGGATAGGAATTACGAGTCTTTTCGCCTTTTTTCCGAGAACGCGTTGTGAATTTTTTTGCTGATGGAAAAACACCGTTGTGGAGTGATGAGTTCCCACATCCACCGCCCAGAATTGAGAAAAGAATTGCCGGCCTCCCTGTGACTCTGGAATGTGTACCATCATTCCGATCCAGCGTCCCTCTCCGGAATCCAGTAGCATCCACCGTTTATCTACAATGGGCAATTATAGTTTTTCGTTTTTTCTTACTTTCCTTTAATTAAGTCCTTGCTCCTGAATTGATTTTTTTTATTTGTAGTTATTTTCCCCTTTTTTGTCCCGTGAAACGTCTTTTGAGTTATAAGCCCTCATTTGGGGTTATCCCAATATTTTAAGTAGATTGGAGTGACCCAATTGAATGCTTGGTCGTTTTGGACCTATTCTGAGAATTTTGATTGTTGCTTTAGTTTTACTATTTTGGGACCAAAATTCACAGTGTGATTTTACGTTAATCTAGAGTTTATTGTCTTTACCATGTTTAGTTTAAATAAATGTTTTTTTTTATCGTTAAAGATTTGTTTTCTTTTCCCCTCTTTTAGTGACACCTAATTTCACTGTTTCGCTTTACATAGTTCCATCATCAATTACAGTCAGTAAGAGCCTTCTACACAGGGTTTTGATCACACCGTAATGTAGAATTGTTTAATTTTCCAAGATCGTTAAGAGTATCTCAGATTTAATTAGAAAAACCCAACAAATGTGTGTGTAACATGGACTAAAATTTGTTATCCATAGGGCTCTGTTCCTCGGACGAAAAATTATTAATTCTTTTTTTTTCTCTTGGTATATTATTTTAAATTATGAAGTTCAATTTAAAATACAAATTCATTGAATTTTGTTTACATTTTTATGAATTCTTCTAAAAAAATTAGCTTTCATATATTTCTGCAATGTTTGAGAAGCTTAATTTTAATTTACTATTGTTTTGTAATTAATTAAAATACTTAAAATTTATTAAATATTTTATTTTGAATATTTTCTAATGAAAGTACTGGTTAATAAAAATACTCAAATTTAATCTTTTATATTTCTTGACATCTTTTCCCAACATGACTTATCCAAGAAATCGAGGTCTAGAATGTCCAAAATACGCACAGATTATTTAAAAAAAGAATGCAAAAAGTCGTGTATGGAATCATTTTGGCCTGCCAGTCACCGAAAAAGAAAATTTAGTGGCAGAAAATTGGCTTTTTTTTCAATTATGTAAATACCCAGTGTCTTCCAAAGGAGGTAGCACAAATAATTAAATTACTCATTTAAAAAACTACCATCCAGCAGAATATGCTGACATCAATGCAAAGCGATCTGCACCTTCAACATCATCATTGGTAGTAAACATTGATGAACCTAATTCTGCAGACGATACAGTTGATTCTGCTTCTGCTGGAGTAAGTGAAATGACTCCTCGCAAAAGGCAATGTTGGAGTTTACACCACTTACATCAACATCTGAAAAACAATGTACAGCTGCAGTGGCTAAATTTATTGCTACGGCAATGGAGCCATACAGCATAGTTGATTGTCCACCATTTGTTTAAATGGTTAAGACTTTAAATCCTAGGTATAAATTAAATGGGAGGAAATACTTTTCCAACAATGCCATTCCAAATTTTACAATGATATAAAAGAAAAGATAAAAAATGAGTTTGCTGCAATTAAAAACACTACTGTATCAATCACAACAGGCTGCTGGACATCCGCCAACTCAGTTCCATTTATTGCTATCACCGCACATTTCATTGACAACAACTGGGAACTTAAATCGGTTTGTTTATGCTGTGTTCATTTTGAAATGAACCATACAGCTGAAAATATTTGTGAAATATTGAAAAAAAAAATGTCCGACTGGAATTTAAATGTAAACATACTGTGCTCTTGCACAACTCATAATGAGGCCAATATATTAAAGGCCATTGCCTCTTTTGATGTGCAGCATGTGCCATGCATCAACATTATAATAAACCGGGCTTTACAGATCTCTATTTTAAGAAAAGTCATTGCTAAACTGAAAAGGCTTCAGAGTTCGATCTCCCACAGTTGGAAGATATCCAGAGATCTTACGAAAGCACAGAAATTAGTGCAGATGAAACCCATGAAGCTACTAAGTGCATGTCCCACCCGTTGGGGCAGCACATTAAAATTGTGTGCAAGATTCTTACAAAATCAATTGCCCTTCTACAAGGTGATGCAGGATTATCCAGCAAAAAAACCCATCTGGATAAAAATGAAGTTTCCGCATTAGAAGATTTTGTAGAATCAACCAGGTTAATGGAGGATGTAACCAAAAATATGTCAGGGGACAAATCAGGACAAAACAGCATCCTCTGTTTTACCTCTATTAAGGAAAATAAAAAAATATCTGCAAGCTAAGGATGCAGACAGACAACTTGCAAGAGATATTAAAAAAAATTATCTCTGCATTGGAGGACTGGTATGAATGCCATGACTTAATGCGCCTTTTAAAATTCGCAACCGTATGTGATCCGAGATTTCGTCTAAATTACATAGAAGATAAAGAAGAAGTGAAAAAATTAGTGTTATCACACATGCTAGACATTTAAAATGTAGTGTAAACTCGTCCAACAATACAGCGAGTGAAAAAACCGAAAAATTTGGTTTAGAAAAGCTGTTGGACAGCGATGATGACAATGATGAGGAAGCAATGACTGTAATTGATATTCCTGCTAGAAAAGTTGAGAGTGAACTTAAAAACTATTTAGCAATGCCAAAAGTTGGTTTGATTGAAGATCCATTGAGTTGGTGGAAGTCTCATGCAGCATCATTTCCTTAATTTAAAAGTTCTGGCAAGGAAGTTCTTAGCTGTACAAGGTACGAGTGTGCCTTCTGAAAGTGTTCAGTGCATGTGGGAGTGAGATATGCAAAAATCGAACTTCCCTACTGCCTAAAAATGCAGGTTTTTCTGGCGCAAAATAAAAGGATTATTTAGTCTAAGTTTCAACTTTTTTTTTACAACTTTATATAGTTGAGATCTAGAATTTAATTTGTGATGCATTCCATGGCGAGCAGGGGGCGGCAGCTCTCTAGTACTATTTTAATATACATTGATGCTCATGGGAAAAATTTGTTGGCCACTCGTCGCATCTTCTGGTACCAATTAGCGACGATTACCAAGATATCTGTTATCAATAGAGAAACTGTAAATGTTACCTCCAAACATTAACTTCAATTTGTTTTTTTCTTATGGCATCCATAGTTTTCAGCATTTCAAGCTGAAGAGGGATTTATCATTCCAGTTTTTAATGTCGATTCTAGGGCATACATACAAGATAAGGCATCATCTTATTGTTAAACCCTTCTTTTCTTCTAAGGTGGCTGAACAGAAGTTCAATGTCATCGCTATTTAAATTTCTGCTGAGAATATAGTAGTAACCACTTGTTAGAAGGTACTTGATACATGATATAGTTGACTATTGTTAATGCCAAAGCTTCATAGGTCTCGTGAGATATTTTGTTAACTTTTGCATTACATTTTTGAATTTCGGCCATATAAGGAAGAAAATGTTCTTCCAACCAGAAGAAACGTTCATCAGCAACATCAGTAAAAACTAATTTAAGACCAACTTTTTTTCAGAAAATATGCATGCTGAAATTGCAAACATTATGAATGTCATGCCATTTTTTTTTTTTACATTTTCACTAAAAACTTTTGTTTATGAGAGAATTAATTTATCGGTAATGAGTTGAGGTGCAATTCTAAGCAATGATTTCAAAGCTGCGATGACAGAATCTGAAAAAACATATTTAACTCATTTCACATTCATTTTTTCCAAATTAGTAGGAAAAAGAACTTTCCTTGTCGTACCACGCACTGGCTTAAAAAGCTAAATACTTATGAGTATCATACAACTTTTTTATGTGTCCACTAGAAATAACTTTGGTTTTATAAAATAGGTCTTTGTAAAAAAATTGAGCTGAAGTTTTTTAAATATGACTGTCGTCAGAACTGAACTTAGTGAACAATTAAAATGGAAATTCACTAATGAAATCCGAGAACATTATATAGCAATGGACAAAATTCGTGTCCCCAAGAGAGTTAGCAAACAAATTTGATGAATACGAAATAGTAAGAAGGTTTACGAAAAATACGAATACAAAACATTTAAGCACCGAAACTGTCGATGCAAATGATAGGGGAAATAAATCCTACAAACTACCACTATTACATATGGAGTAAGCAACTTCCTAAGTAAGATCAGGACCAGGTGCAACTCTCCGGGTATTCTAAACCAATTTCGTAACGAAAAAGGGGAACTCAAGTGCTTTAATTTGCATCGATTATGGACATGTAAGTCAAGATTGCCTTTTACCAAAAATAATTTTGGTTTGCCGGATTGGACATATACAAAACAAGTCTTAAAGAATGAAAGTCCTCAAAACAACAACTTATCAGTAAAAGGCTAGGATTCCAATGAACCTATATGAAAAAGGCTGAAAATAATGGAAGTGAAGAAATAACCTGTATAATAGACACAGGAAGTTCGAATTAAAAGAATCACTTGCAAAAAAGTTAAACCTTCGAATAAATCCCGAAGTAAATGTACTGTTTGGATATGGAAATCAGAACAAACCCGCGGCTAGAACAATCGGGAAAATAATTGCCGATGTTGAAATCAATAATGTTGTAGGAAAAGATTTATTAATATATATATATATATATATATATATATATATATATACTTGTAGAAGATCATACAAAACCAACCGATTTCTTGTAGGGAAGAACCTGGATCGACTTTTCCAATATTGCATACGCTACACTGGGAAGTAACCTGCATATCCGATAAGCAAACGAATATCCGTTCACTCAGTTATGTTAGGGATAGCGTAGACCTTGGTCGTCAAATTTGAAATTCCTTTTTATTCGAAACACGAAAAATCTAACCACTATGAAAGTCAATCACGTTTTGCAAAAATGTTGACGTATTACCCTACCTTTTATGCTGGCTATTAACAAGGATAATAATCCTTAATAAATTAACTAAAAAGGGACCCAACAGGTACCAAAGGAACATCAACACCCAGCGAATTAAACTTACCACTTCTCACGCAGTTGCAACAGGAACTAATTGTATAAACCCCAATAAAGCACTTCCACTGCTGGCAGCAAGCGAGTTGTACTCGAATTTTGGAGCTCCAGGAAAATTAGGATAAGTCCGTATTTAATAATCCTATTTCCTTTGTTTTACTTTCTAATTGTTAATCAAGGGTTCCGTTATAATTTAGTATAGGTTTTGTTGAACTCGAACAATTATTTTATGTTTTAGTCTTTCAATTTTTCATGCTGACTCTAAGTTAAGTATGTTGTGTACTTTGAAAGGGTCGTAGCAGAACCCCACCTGCTGTGACATCCCTTTTTTATATTTCGAGAGATTAATTCAGCTGTTGGTCTTTTGATTGAGAGTATTTTGAGGTTGCTGCGACAAATACTTATTGATCTGTGCATGTATTGAGATTTTTATATTCAAGACCCTCGGGGAAAGAACTCGCCAGAAGGCTTAGAGTTTATATATCAATCCCCGGAGAGTAGATTTGACACCCAGCACGTCGAAAGTCGAGAATCACCAGCGACCGCAGGCGGGGGAAGGCACAAGCCGACCTCCACAACACGGCGCGCAAGCGGACACGGACATCCAAAGGATTTATTTTTGCTTTTTCAAAATATGACATGGGCCAATAGTGCCGAACAAACAAAGAGGTGTCAAAAGGACAAGCAGAACAAATATATATCTATAAAAGCCAGACGCAGCCAGTGGTTAAAAATGTGCGAGTGATTCCCCTGAAAGCCAACAAGGCTGAACAGAGAGAACGGTGGCAAGGTATTGGGACATAAAATCTTGAAGAATGTATAAACGTAAAAGCCGGACGCAGCCGGTGGTTTAAAATGTGCTTGCGATTAAAAGCCAACAAGGCTGAACGATGAGAATGGTGGCAGGCCATTTGGACATAAAATTTGGCAGAACATGTATACTAGGAAACCGGGCACGGCCGGTGTATTAAAAGATCCGAGTGCTTAAAATGTTGATATGGCTAAATGAAGAAAGTGGTGGAGTGAAAGTGGACAGGTGGAGGAGAATGAGGGTGCTGTGGATTACCTGTAGGGACTCTGGAGAGATTTGTAATGGATGGTAAGTTAAGTGGTAATGTAGGTTTTGTATAAGTTTTTTGAGTTTATATATAGTGCAGACATTTATATGCTTTTATTTAAAAACCGATGGGGTGAGTACCTCCGAGTGAGTGATGCTCGGAGCGTGAGCCTTATCGGGAGATATTATTCGGAAGGCAGCCCAGACCGGTCAAGTATATGGCCGGGGAGGGCCGCCCCCGTGACAAATGGTAAAAAGGTTAGTGGTTTATTTTAATTGTTTTGATTATGTGGCAGCGGTAAGAATGGATTGGATATGATTTTATGGCATTGGGTCCTCTTGGGACATATTATGCCAAACTCAAGATAAAAAAACAAATATATAATATAATAAAAAAGTGAAATGAGTTAAAACATAATGAATGAATACTACATAAAATTATATGTGATGGATAAAACCAATGTCATGTAAAAAGCTAAAAATATTTGGATGAGGATTCTCTCCGATCATGTCATCTAAAACCAAGGTATAAGAATTAAAATGTTTAAGTCTTTGACTGTTAAAATGAGAACATTCTATTAAAATATGTTTTACGGTTAGTGGGCAAATGCAGTAGTTACAGCAGCGGTAAGATGTTAACAGATACTATTGTCAGAGTTGAATCGGGACGCCTGTTCAGAAATGATAAGTGGTGCTGTTTGCTGCGGGTTTTCCCCGGGAGTCCAAAGGCGAGATATCCATCTCAGAAATGAACGCCCGGGGGAAGGTCTGGATCGTTATTAATTATTTGTTTTTATTTTTATGTTAACACTAATTTTTTCTTCTGTAATTATTAATAAGGTGAGTACCCATGTTTTTTTTTATTATTATTATTTTATTTTGTTGCGGTGTGCTCCTGGACTTGGTAAAAATGAAGGAAAAAGAAAAATAAATAAATAAATAATATAAAAAATATTTTGTTGCGGTGTGCTCCTTGTTGGGTAGTCCTGTAAATGTCTAAGTCTTGAGAGTCTGAAAAGTAAAAGATGATTGTGGCGTTGAAGTCTTGGATCTGAAAGAGAATGGAGTTTATTAAGTTGAGTTCTATTGTTCTGTTGTCGCGAAAGGATCTATTGTTCTATTATCATGGAGGTTCTATTGTAAATTGATATGAGAAGTTATATTGTTCAATTGATATGAGAAGTTCTATTGTTCTATAGAGATGAGAGGATCTATTGAGATGCGGAGTTCAGATGTTCTACTGTTGTGAAGATGTTCTACTGTTGTGAAGATGTTCTACTGTTGTGAAGATGTTCTACTGTTGTGAAGATGTTCTATTTGTTGATTGGATGTGAAGATGTAGTTGAAGTTGAAGTGGAAGAATTGAAGTTGAGGCTGTGATCTTGGCTGTAGGTTGTAGCAGTAGTAAAAGTTCTGAGGTTTGATGATGAGGTCAGGAACGAGTACGGAGTTCGGATTGATGTTGAGTTGTCGGAGGATGAAGCTGCCGGTAGAACCGCAGTTGGGGATGGAGGTTAGGTCAGTATTGGGGTCCTGGATGAAGTTGAGGTAGGTTGATTGGCTGGGCTTGGGTGGGGCTGTTGATGAAATTGTAGTTGGGGTTGAGGTTGAAGTCTTGGTTTGAGTCCGGGAAGTTCTTGAGGCTGGATGAATTTGTACTGAAGTTGAGGATGAGATCTGGATAAAGTTGGAGTTGAAGGAGGTTGAGGATTGAGACATAGTTGAGGCAGAAGGTCTGTTTGAGCACACCGCAGAGATGTTCATAGCCGGGATTGTTTATGGCACACAGCGCAACGGGCACCTCGCCTGCATTGTAGCTCCAGGTCCCGTTCGGTAGATAAGGAGAGAAAATACATATTAATATAGGCATTACATATTAATTATACATATTAATACATACATATTAACAAGGTAACCTACATTTAAATTATAGGCATTATTGATTTCGGTCTATTCTCTGTTTCTGTTTACTATTTCATGGGCTATTTTAATGCAGTTGTTAATTCTGTAGAGTGAAATAGGGTTATCTAATATGTTATTGATCCATTTTTCTTTATGGTTAGTTGTGGGCCTTGTAATGTGGTATGCGCTTGTTAGTGGACAGATGAATACATAGTGATCTTGGTCACCCACATCCCGCAGGCACAGAGATTGCTGTTAGTAGTCTTAAATCTGTAGAGATATGTGGGGAATGGGCCGTGGCCTGTTATGTACCATGTTAGTAATCTGTTTGTTAATAGACGGTTGAAGTTAATTTTGGGGAAGAAGGATTTTGCTCTTAACCCGTTATTGTGATATAATTGCCAGGCTATTGAAGTAGTGTTTTTAGATATTTTTGATATATAGGATCTGGGGGCTGGTACATTTAGAGATGATCCATTAATTGTGGCGAGCTCATCAGCGATCTCATTACCATGAATATTTGTATGAGCTCTGACCCAGCTCAGTCCGAATTTAATGTTAAAGCCGTTTATAGATTTTTTAATGTCGAGTATGTATTTCGATTTACTATTGGGTGAAATTAAAGCCTGAATCGAGCTGAGGCTGTCAGAGAAGATGTTAATATTTTTCGAGTTATTATTTGCCCAGATTAAGGATTGGTGTATTGCTGAGATTTCAGCCTGAAAAACGGAATTATAGTTTTCCTATTTAAAAGAGAGTGTGTTAATTAATTTGTTTTTCCTGAAGATGCACACCGCCGCCCCAATGTTGGAATCAATCCCAGACCCGTCGGTGTACACCTCCAGGTCGGGTTTGTGAATTTTAGGTTTGAAGTTTACTGTGATGTTATTGATATCTATTTCTGATGCCTTTGGGTGTGTGTCAATGTTTTCAAACCTCAGCTCGTTCAGGGCTGGGTCAGGTGTTCGCATTTTCCAGATATTATAGAACTGGGTTAGTCTTTGAAGGGTTATGTGGAGTGG
Organism: Metellina segmentata; assembly: GCA_947359465.1. Lineage (NCBI taxonomy): Eukaryota > Metazoa > Arthropoda > Arachnida > Araneae > Tetragnathidae > Metellina > Metellina segmentata. The sequence continues at coordinate 29,325,270 of OX375883.1, read as the reverse complement.
AGGGATCCCGGTTAGAATGTTTAATGAGTCTGTGGGTGAAGTCCTGTAGGCTTTGGTAATTTTTAATAGGTAAGGTCTTTGTAGTGTTTTTAACTTGTTTATCTGCATTTTTGTTCGTCTATTGCCCCAAACCGCTGCGTCCTTAAAAATTTGTATAAAATTTGAGTATTTTTCCAAATGCTTTTGAAAGAGTTGTTTGTAGATAATATCAGACGTATCTGCTTTATTGAAATTTTGGAAGGGGTTTTGAAATTCAAAATCATGATTAAACCAGGGAGAGGAAGCATACAGTTTTTTTCTGGGTGACCTCGAGTGAAGAAATTTCGGATCTGTTCATCAAATCTAGCATTCTTAAGTGGAATGTAGGAATGAACGATGTTTAAGCTTGATAAAGACGTTTTAAATATGGACTGTGATGAATGGTATGCAAAGGGAGATGACGGGTTGAGTTAATTATAAAATAATATTCTAATGACCACAACTGTTGCCTAAAGAGTCCAGGGAAGGTTCAAAAGCGTCTACATACAAGCTGCTTACGGGTGAAGTTCTAAAGGAACCAGAACATAAACGAAAAGCTGTATGGTGCATAGTATTTAGGGTTTGAAGTGCAGATTTTTTTTAGTGATCCATAAACCACGCAGCCGTAATCTAAGATTTGATCGTATTAAAGCTCTATAGATCTTTAAAAGGCAAGTACGATCAGATCCCCATGATAATTTTGATAGAACTCGTAAGATGTTATGAGCCTTTTCGCAACGTTTGCGTAGATTTAAAATATGCGGTTGCAAAGTCAACTTCTTGTCAAATGTAATACCTAAAAATTTCACACTGTCCACAATATTGATTAAAATTTCTTTGAAAAATATTTCAGGGTCAATGTGAAGATTTCGTGTTCTGCAAAAATGAACACATGCAGTTTTCGAAAGTGAAAACTACAGATAAAAAAAAGCATTAGCTAACAAATTTTTTTTAAGTCTTGTGAATTATGTAAGGGCCAGCATTTAATGCATAAATGTCAAATGTTTCTAAAATGGATTTTTCCAAGGTATTCGAGTATGTTAAGATGCAAAATCGGTGTCTCAACTGCTTAGGTAAACCCCACAAGGTTTCCTGTTGTAGGTGAAAGGTGAACTGTTCCCTTTGCGCCAAGAATCAACATTTGTTGCTGCATAGGAATCCTAATTCAACTAACCCCTCACCCACAGAACAAAAGCAAGAAAGAGAAAGAGGCTTAGCATAGAGGAATTTTCCGTTGAGGGAAACTGAAAACGTAACATTAACTGTCGCAGCTGCACAGACTTCATTAACGCGAACAGCTTCCCACTTGCTTATCTCACCGCTATGTTGAGTACTGCAGTGATTTACGTCTTGAATATGAACGGGGGGAATTTAACGGAGTTTCAGGGCCCCTTTGGATTTGGGCAAGTTTTCATAGCAAGTTTCGTCACCTGGGAATGCGCAAACTAGTTGAGGTTGAAGAAAGAAAAAATAAATGCACCTATCAGTGGTTTAAATGGTTCTTCTCTCACTGTGTAAACAAAAATGGCTAGAAGTATTTCGAACTCAAATGGAGATTTTGTAAGAACTGTAGTTCTTGATCGTAACAAAAAATAACTGACATCACACCTGCAACATAGTTAGATATTAAGCCCGTTTGGTTAAGTCAAAATGTAAACCTCTAGCTGACCCCGAGTTTTTTAAACCAGGTCGAATAGATTTGTTGATTGGAGCAGAATTATCTTTTGAACTTTTGAGAGAGGGAAGAATTTGTATTGACGATAAGGACTTGTTATTGCAAGAAACTGCTTTTGTATACGTAATTTCAGGGTCGCTACCTAGTGACACTCCTACAAGGCAATATTGTCACTTGTCATAAGAAACGAACACGTTAGATGAAACTTTACAAAACTTTTGGAAAATACAAAATATCGATGAACCAACACAGGTAGAAAAATTTTGTGAGGAACATTTTTTACGAACTCATCAAAGAAATGCAGACGGATGTTTACGTAGTTCCGATGCTAATGAATGAGAATAGAATTCAGTTTTTGGGATGTTCCAAAAAAATCGCATCCATGCGATTAAATTCAATTTGGAACCGCTTAGAAAGAGAACCAGAAATGCAAACCCTTTATGCAAATTTCATGAAAGGATTGGATTGGATTTTGTGGGGACATATTATGCCACTCCTGTGACATATTATGCCAAACTCAAGATAAGAAATCAGATATAAAATGAATACCATATAAAATTATATGTGATGAATAAACCCAATGTCATGTAAAAAGCTAAAAATATTTGGATGAGGATTCTCTCCGATCATGTCATCTAAAACCAAGGTAAAAGAATTAAAATGTTTAAGTCTTTGACTGTTAAAATGAGAGCATTCTATTAAAATGTGTTTCACCGTTAGTGGAAAAAATTTCATGAAAGAGTACGTAGATTTGTATGATATGAAAAGGTTGACCCAAAAGTTGGTTCTCAAATATCTTATTACTTGCCACAAAAAAGGGAGTTAACCGGAAATTACCACAACTAAGTAGCGTGTAGTCTTTGATGTTTCCGCTAAAACTACAAGTGCGTTTTCCCTAAATCATGTACTTTCGAAAGGGGCAACAGTGCAATAAGACCTCTTTTCAATAATGTTGCGCTGTCGAAAACACGCCTACATATTTACAGCTGACTTCTGGAAAATGTATAAGCAAATATGGATACATCCTTCCCAACGGAACCTGCAAAATATTTTGTGGGTAAATAGTTCAGATGAACCTTTGAAGGTATATAATCTTAACATCATAACGTACGGCAATATGAATCCGCCTTATCTCACCACACGAACACTTCAAGAACTTGCTCATGATTCTCTTCGCTGCACCAATTGTTTTAACATACTTCTTTAAGGATGGTGTCTTATCCGGAACATTGGACAACAGCAAGAGAATTGCAATCCCAATTGTTTCATTACTGAAAAAAGAAGGGCCTGAAATTGCACAGTGTGTGTCAATGATCCTCAATTGTTAAAGGATATTCTAACAGAAGATCAAGAGTACATTTTTCATTCTTCAAATCCCACTGAAGTAAAACCACCAAAAACTCTAGGTATAAATTTTACTTATACCTTGTAGCTATCTCTAATATCTCAAACAATCCACTATTTGAATCTAAAGGAATTTTCCAGCGACCTCGTTTACAATCACATAGGCGGGACTTAGCCAACGGGTAATTTAGCCACTTACAGTTTATCGTGAGTTTGTAGAGCTGAAAAAAGATTTTTCATAATATCAGGAACATGCCATACATTTTCAATAGCTAAATGAAGAATATTTCCATCGACAAATGATTAAACTTCAAATATTCCTTGCTTGACCCAAAACTTCAGTTTCATGTTCATTTGCTGAACTTATTTTGATAGAATGGTAAAATTCACTACAGGTTTTGAAAAATTGATTTGGGTTAGTAATGTTTGTTGTGGCACCAATATCAAAAGAGTTTTCTTTGTCATCACTTTCTGTAACAAAATCATCAATTGATAGCATGAAGGCATTTACTTCCCTTGAGGTTTCTGTCCTTGTATTAATTTTATAATTCCTTGTTTTGGTTTCTTCCTTTTTTTGTCTTTTATCATCAAACTATTTTTAAAAAATCTCTTTTTTTACAATAATTGCATGGATATTTGTACTTGTTTTTGTTGTTACCTTTCTCATTTACTCTATCTTTGACAATTTTCTTGACTGTTAAGGTGTCCTGATCAATACTTTCTGATTTAGAGGTTAACTTGCCTGCATCTGGTGCAGAGCCAGTTGATGAGATTGTCCACATTCCTTTCTTTGTCGTTATGAAATTGTGGTGAACCGTAAGTGACCATATTTATTGTGCACCTCACTAGATGGCAGCACATCACAAGCCATCTATTTCACCAGAGCATGTTGGTCGCGCATGCGTCAGAATAGTCTAGCAGTGTACTAGAAAACTATGCATGCCCGCTCTGAGTTCTCAAAATAAATTACTTATTCTGAAGAACATTAACTGAAAACCTTCTGAACGTTTATTTAACCGTCATTTTCTCAAATTCTGGACTTGGAAAAAAAACACGTGACGCAACCGTGACGGAAGTGGGAGCTGTTAAAATCCCGGCATACAACTTCGCCGATCCAGCTTTATGGTTCGTTATGTGTGAATCAACTTTCGGAGTTGGGTGCACCAAAGACGGTAACTGAAAGCCGCACGAAATTCATTTATATAATTTTCCATTTGCCGGCGGAAGCTGCATCTATCATCAGAGATGCCATCACCAACCCCGACGCCACGGATCCTTACATCTATGTAAAAACCGAGTTGGTGAAGAGTCTTCACACCAAGAAATAAGAAAACTACTCAGCGGCGAGCAGTTGTGGGACCGTCGGCCGAGCGAACTCCTGCGCGTCATGCGGCGTCGCTCAATGTGTCGTAAGAATTAATGTTGGAAATGTTCACGAATCAACTACCAACATCAGTGCGCCCCAGGGGCATTCCTTCTTTAGGTTTGTACGGGCTTCACAAGACCGGGGTAATCAAGTGATATTTTCCTTTCCCAGGGGTTTACTGTCTTTGGTAAATATGGGGTTCGCGCTCTCGGGAAACCCAAGCGATCTTTCTCAATCTTCATCCCACTCCTCTATTTCCCCTCCCTCTTTTTTTTACATTTCACGTCTTGCGTATTGAAAAGTATTGTGGAAACGATACTAAAATATTTTTATATGGAGAAATACCTTTTTTCAACTTTGTAGGTATTTAAAAAAGAACATTTTGTACACATGGTATACATTTTTTAGAAATTAATTTGTTGAGCTTTATTTTGTCTGCCTTAAAATTTTCATTTATTTGTTTTCCTGTGTGTTACTTTTTAAAAGATGTCAGTACGTTTTTTCTGACCCGCATGTTTGCCGTGTGCAGCGTCAGTATCGGGGTAAAGTGGAGTCCTGGGGTACCTGATGCGTGCTCTTTGGTCCATGCTTCTGCTCAGACGAGTGGCTGGAGTGAGGCCGCTCTAGTCAATCGGCTCACCTACTTTCTCTGGGGTTCACGTCAGAGAGTTTGATCCCTCTGTCGTGATGGTCAACAACGATATTGGGTATTTAAGGTTAGTGCTGTCGCTAAGTATGCCCTGGGCGAAATGGAGGATCCACATCCCGACACTGCGGCACTATATTCTGGCTGTGATCTATGATGCAGTTCCGAGATCTGTTGCGGGACACTGCTTCCCCTGGTTGGGCTCCATGGTGGGCGGGGGCATACCAGAATGAACAACTTGTTCCATACATTATGGATTCAAAAACTTCTTCTTGCCCCGACGGAGGCTTAGATCCTTTAAACCAATTTTGCAATGAATATTCAAATGATGTTGGATTGGATTGGATTGGATATGATTTTGTGGCATTGAGTCCTCTCGGAACATATTATGCCAAACTGAAGATAAAAAATCAACTACATAATATAGCAATAAAATGAAATAAGAACTGATGTAATGAAATGAATAGTATATATATTATATGTGATGGATGAAACCAATGTCATATAAAAAGCTAAAAATATTTGGATGAGGATTCTCTCCAACCATGTCTTCTAAAACCAAAGTATACGAATTAAAATGTTTAAGTCGTTGACTATTAAAATGAGAACATTCTATTAAAATATGTTTTACTGTTAGTGGACAAATACAATGATTACAAATAGGGTGATCTTCTCCGAGGAGGAGGTGTCTGTGGGTTATACGAGTATGTCCAATACGGAGGAGTGTCAATATAACATTTTGTCTTCTTATAGGTAGCGATTTCCATTCAGATATATTTGGTTTAATAGCATGAAGTTTGTTTTGGGTTTGTTCGTTCCAATCGTACTGCCATTTTTCCTCTAAAAATTTATAAATGCAAGATTTTATGTCACGGTAAGGGATGGTATGGTTAGTATTATTTACGGCCGATTTGGCGGCTTTGTCAACAATTTCATTACCAGATATCCCAACATGAGATGGGATCCAACAAAATATTAAGTTAAAATTTTTGGATGAAAGATGATAAATTCTTTTTAATGAGTCTAAAACAACGGGATGACTGTCATGATCAGGATGTTTCAATGACTGTAAAACGCTTAATGAATCAGTGAAAATGATACAGTTTTTATGACAATGATCAGATATGTATTCCAATGCTTTATATATGGCCATGATTTCAGAGGTAAAAACAGAACATGAAGAATGAAGTTTAAAACTATGAACAGAGTGATTAATAGTGAACGCAGCTCCAACATAGTTTGCCCTTTTAGACCCGTCCGTATAAATATGTATAAACTTAGAGTATTTTTCCATATGGTTTTGAAAGAGTTGGTTGTAAATAATATCAGAAGTATCTGCCTTATAAAAATCCTTGAAGGGGTTTTGAAATACAAAATCATGATTAAACCAAGGATAAAAATAATAAAGTTTTTTCTGGGTGACGACAAGTGAAGAAATTTCGGATCCGTTCAACAAATCCAGCATTCTCAAGTGGAATGTAGGGATGAAGGATGTTTTAGCTTGATAGAGGCGTGTATTAGATATGGACTGTGATGAATGGTATGCAATGGGTGATGAGGGATTGAAGAAATTCTAAAATAATATTCTAAGGACAACAACTGTCGCCTTAAGTCAAGAGAAGGTTCAAAAGCGTCCACATATAAGCTTTTTACGGGTGAAGTTCTAAATGCACCAGTACATAAACGCAAAGCAGTGTGGTGGATAGTGTTCAGTGTTTGTAGAGCAGATTTTCTGGCTGAACCATACACCACGCAGCCGTAATCTAATTTAGACCGTATTAAAGCTCTGTATATTTTTAAAAGACAAGCTCGATCAGATCCCCATGATAACCTAGATAAAACTCGCAAGATGTTAAGAGCTTTTTCACAACGTTTGCGTAGATTTAAAATATGCGGTTGAAAAGTCAACTTCTTGTCAAATATGATGCCTAAAAATTTAAAATTGTCCACAACATTAATTAAAATATCTTTGAAAAATATTTCAGGGTCAAGATGAAGATTTCGTTTTTTACAAAAATGAACACACGCGGTTTTTGAAGGTGAAAAACTGAAACCATTTTCATTAGTCCAATGTGTGATTTTATTTACTGCCTGTTGAAGTTGTCTCTCTATTAAACGAATGTCTTTAGCTGCGCATGAAATTTGCAGATCGTCAACATAAATAAGACCTTTAACTGATGCCGGCAATTGAGAAACAATATCATTAATTTTTAGAATAAATAAAGTAACACTTAAAACACTGCCTTGTGGTACTCCCTCCTCTTGAATAAAAACATCTGAAAAAATTGATCCAATCCGTACTTTAAAATATCGTTTCTCTAAAAAATTTTGAATAAAAATAGGCAGATTTCCCCTTATGTCATTGTTAAAAATATCCTTTAAAATTCCATGTCTCCACGTTCGATCGTACGCTTTTTCTATATCAAAAAATATCGAGACGAGATGTTTGTTTTGAACAAAAGCGTTTCGTATTTCGGTCTCGAGAGCGACTAGATTATCAACAGTGGATCGACCTTTTCGGAAACCACTTTGAAGTGGTGAGAGACATTTATCTTTTTCTAATATGTAAACCAACCTCGCGTTGACCATCTTTTCTAAGATCTTGCATAAGCAGCTTGTGAGGGCTATGGGACGGTAGTTCGAAGGATTCTTGGGGTCTTTATTCGGTTTCAGTATTGGTATTATGGTAGCATACCTCCATGACTGCGGAAAAGTGTGTTCGGTCCAAATTCTATTGTAAAATTTGAGGAGATGATTTAGAGAACTATTTGAAAGATGTTTGAGCATGATGTAACTGATATTATCTGGGCCAGGACTTGATTTGTGGACTAAGGATAAAGCTTTTATCAATTCCGGAAAAGTAAAGTCACAATTATATGATAATATATTGTTATCTTATTAGAAGTAAAATTAATTTTATTCTTTTCAGACGCAATTTTGATTTTTTTTAAACTTTCAGGGTAGTTAGTGGAGCTGGATACTTCAGAAAGGCATGAAGCAATTGCGTTTGCTATATCTTTGGGTGCTGATAGTACTTGGTTATTGCATTCTAGAATCGGAATTTGTCTATTGGGGTAAACACCGGAAATTCTTTTAATTCGGTTCCATAATTGTTTACTAGTGACTTTACTATTGATACTATTGATATAATTCATCCAAGAATCCCTCTTACTACGTCGTTGTATTTTTCGAAAGGCCGCTTTTCTTTTTTTATAAATAATAAAATTTTCTCTTGTTGGATATCTATTGAAGATATTCCAGGACTTCCTTTGTTTCCGGTAAGCATCGCTACAATCCTCATTCCACCAAGGTTTCTTCTGTTTTTTAGGCTTATTAATAACTTTTTTAATTGAGGCGTCAGCACTATCTATAATTATGTCTGTTATTTTATTAGTAACTTCATTTATATCATCAATTTCTACCATATTAGTAAGGTCAGCGAGGCTAGTAAAAAGTGGCCAGTTGGCAGTTTCAAATATATAGTTAGGTTGGCTGACATAGGGAGGTTGGTATTGGCCTTCATATTTGAGTTTAATAGGATAATGGTCACTATTGTAAAGGTAAGAATCCACAGAAAAGGTCCAAAATGGTAAAATTGAAGGAGTGCATATTGCCAGATCTATTGAATGGTAAGTAAGTGAAGGTGAATGGAAGTAGGTAGGTTGGCCGTTATTCATTATACATAAATCATTGTCTGTTATTACTTTTTCAATTTGTTTGCCTCTATTATTAATGTCTGAACTGCCCCAAAGAATATGATGGCCATTTAGGTCACCAAGTATAATGAATGGTTGCGGAAGTTGATCTATCAAATTATTTAATTCAGAAGTGGCGACATGGGTGTTAGGAGGTAAGTATAAATTGCATATTGTTATTAAAATATTGACATGAAGTCTTACAGCAACAGCTTGTAGATTTGTTTTAAGGTTAATTTGAGTGACTGGAAAGTCATGGGAGGAAAGCAAAGCAACACCTCCACATGCTCTTTGGCCATCATCGTAATCTTTTCGAAATATAGTGAAATGACGAATGTTGGTGGTATCATTCTATGTCTCCTGGAGGGCGATTGCAGCTGGATTGTGTATATTTATGATGTCTTTAACATCATCAATTTTTTGGCGAAAACCCCGGCAGTTCCAGGAAAGAAAGGAAGCCATAAAAATAAAATTTAAAAGAAAAGAAAAAACTATTTGTGTTTTCTCGTCCTCGGACGAGGTTTGTCCCTCCTTGACTTGGGTGGTGAAGTCTCCAAGCCATCACTCTCTACAGAGGAAATATCACTTTCGCTGTTGTAAAGATTTATTAGGTCACTAGTAGAAGGATCGGCGATTGCGTTTCTGGATGAATCATCAGGCTGAAACTGGCCCGTTGGTTGGCCTGGCACAGTGGTGCTAGATCCAGATCTAGGCAGTAGAGAGGTTTTAGAAGAATTTCTTGCTATTTTAATATTATTTTTCCCAGGTGGTATGGTTCTCTTAAGAGAGGTATTTACAGATCGATTTGATTGGTTTATATTTTCTGTATTTGATGAGGTTGTAGCTGTTGCTTTAGAAAAAGGCGTTTTAGGTAGGTTCGTTAAAGTTTTATATTGGTCAGATGGCTTAAAATTAGTAACATCGGTTTGAGTTCCGTTAGTTTTGAAAGTTTTTTTTACTATTGTAGCGTAAGATATTCCAGGTTTCGGGGTGCGATCATTAACAATTTTTCGGGCCTCCGGAAATGAAATGTTTTGCTGCACTTTAATGGTCTGAATTTCTTTTTCGGTTTGGAATTTAGGGCAAGACTTGGCAAAAGCTGGATGGTCACCTTTGCAGTTCACACAGCAAAGGGACGATGACGTGCAGACATCGGTCTTATGTTCTGCACTAGAGCATTTTGCGCAAGTCTCTTTGCCACGACAAGCAAGGAAAGAGTGGCCGAATCGTTGACATTTAAAACAACGGACAGGGTTAGGGATGAAAGGTCGAACTGGGCAATTCATATAAGCTATTTTTACGTGTTTAGGTATAGTCGGTATATTGAAAGTTAAAATTAAATGTTTGGTGGGTATTCGTTGACCGTTTCTTGTGATAAGGATTCTTTTTACATTACTTACATTTTGATCGGACAAGGATTCTAGAATGTCTAGTTCAGTATCATGAGTCAAATCGGATTCGGAAATCACGCCTCTTGAAGAATTTAAAGATTTATGGGGTGTTACACTTACTGCTATAGGACCGACAAATTTTATTTTTTGAATGTTAATAGCCTGTGTTTTATTTGATACTTCAATAAGTACATCTCCTGCTAGGGTTTTTTTTATATTTTTTGTATCGCCTACCATTCCCAATATTGTTTTATGAAGTAAAATAGCTGATATGTTTTTTAAGTTGCCCTCGTTACTTTTCATAATGAAAAATTTTTGCTCTGGTATGTTGTTTGTAATATTTTTATTTAAGATATGCTCCACTGAAGGAGAAGTTGAATTTTGGGTATCCATGTTTGAAAAATAGATGTTCAGTCCCCGGCGGCACCACCCACCATGGAGTCCAACGAGGGGATACAGGTACCTGCACCGGTGCTAGCCAGGGACTATACGGACCCAACTCACCTCTATGACTGCCCTAAGGAGCTAGTTGGTGAGCAGGTCCTTAGTCCTAGCAGGATATACCCACCAGCCGATCAATGTACTGGGACCAAAGTACACCTCCTGTTTATTCGAAGCAGGAGCCGAAGCAATGTATTGGGGCGTTATGTTGTCCCTCAATCACCAGGATCACCCTTTCCGAAGACACAGGTCTCCACGCACGGCAAACACGTGGGTGATATAATCCCCAAGAGGAGCTAAACGCAAAGACTGGCGAAAAGCTTCTCAAGGGGAGCCCTCACCTCCGAAAAGGCAACCACAATGAGGGAGGAAGAAAAAGCAAAAAGCAGAAGCGTAGGGGAGGAGAAGAACGAAAGGGAGAAAAGATCACTCAGGTACCCCGGGGTTGTGAAGCCCGTACAAACCTAAAGAAGGAATGCCCCTGGGGGCTTTCAAATGATGTTAATGAGCTGTCTGTCAAAACTGGTACGCCTGATATATGTTTTGTAATTTCTGAACCAAAAAAATCAGTTCCAAAATTTCTAATTATACACAACGAATACGGTAAATTAACAAAAATGTCACATTTCCTAATAGAAAAATATATAAAAAATGGAGCCGGAGAAGTAAAAAATGTTAAAATTGAAATCTGGAGATTTCTTAGTTGAATCAAAATCAGAAATTCAATCAGAAAAATTATTAAATATTAAAAACTTCGGTGAAATAGATATTAAATTATTCCCCCACAAAACACTTAATTATACCCGAGGAGTTATTTCATCTCAAGAACTCTTAATGATGTCTGATGAGGAATTTGTGACAGAATTAAAGATCAGAAAGTCATTGCAGCTAAACGAATTATGATGAGACGTGACGTAAATTATATTCCATCAAGAAATGTTGTTTTAACCTTTGATTCCCCCGTAATGCCAACTAAAATAAAAGCTGGATACTTGTGCTGCGACGTGAGACCCTTCGTTCCGGGTGTCCTTCGATGCTTCTTGTGTCAAGGAATTGGACATGCTAAAACAGCTTGTCGAGTTTCCCCACCTGTGCACGTTACGCAAAGCCCGGTCATGACAGTTCTACATGCTCTGAATCCGAACACTGTGTTAATTGCCAGGGAGATCACGCTGCATATTCGAAAATTTGCCCTCGTTGGATACAAGAAAAGGAAATACAGACAATTAGTCACCAAAAACCTCTCTTTTCTCGAAGATAGAAAATTGGTAGAATCCCGTCTCGTCCTAATATATCTTATGCATCCGTTATTAAAATTATCAAAACAATAAGTATCCAAACATATAATTCAAACTTTACATCAAATAAAGTAAATGCAGAAACGCAAATAATTTCAATTCCTGATAAATCAAATCATCAATCCCAAAGCGTAAGCCCAAAATGAACCTACAAACTTACAAATAAACCATCAATCCTGCAGCAACCAAGAACCAGACCAGCAACAAAAATTTTCAAACCGAACCCAACAACGTCAATAGACCAAATTAAAAAAAAAAGGCAAAATAAGAAAGAAAAACCTACCCAATCCCAGAACTCTAAAGATCCCACAAAAATACCGGATACCGAACTAGATCTACACCCTTCCACGGACTCATACATGGAGTTTGATGGTGAGGACAGTATTGATCAAACCGCTGCATTTTTTTTTCTTTTAAGAAATCATCCAAGTAAAACCTTCCAATCTGTATTTCAGACAATCTTTAAAAGGGCTCTAAATTTTTAAAGAATAAAATGACGATTTATATCTTGACTTGGAACTGTCGTGGTTTTCGTACACATATCGACGATATTAAATTGCTAATAAATAATTTAAACCCTGTTTTTCTATCCCTTCAAGAAACATACTTACGCCTAGTAACACAATAAATATTAAAAATTATAATTTAAAAGAAATTATTACATTCACGGTGCATCCGCTTCTTGTGGCGTGGCATTGATAACCTTGCAAAAATTTCCATCCTGAAGAATTTCATTAAATACGAGAATTCAAGCAATAGCCATACAACTTCATACTAAATTTTTATTAACAAATCTGCTGCATACACAGTCCAGTCACATTAATGTGACCACAACCTACTTTCAACGTCAACGTGAAATAACCAATCACAAAAGGCAGGTGGCAGCACATAGCAGTGGAGCGTATATAAAGGATGTCCTAGGGCATCGGAAAGCATTTGAATCGTTGGCGTAATGTAGAAACGTAGCGATTTATCCGACGTCCAAAAGGGCATGAATATTGGCTTTCGGGCCAAGGGTGGAAGCATTTCGGAAACGGCTAATTTTGTGAATTGTTCGCGTGCCGCCGTGGTAAACGTATACCGTGCATGGCAAAATGGCACTATCCAAAATCAGCGGCGTGGCATATGTGGTGCACCACGGGCTATAGATGACAGAGGCGAACGAAGGCTACGGAGATACGTTCGGTTGAATAGACGTGCAACTGTTGAGCAACTGACCGCCCAGATGAACCAAGGGGCTACCAAGAGTGTATCCTCAACAACGGTTCAGCGAACGTTGCTGCGCATGGCCTCCGCAGCAGACGCCTGGTTAATGCACCTATGCTGACTGCTGTTCATCGGCGACGAAGGCTGGAATTTGCACGCCAGTACCGCAACTGGACATCCACAGGGTGGCAACAGGTGGCTTTTTCCAATGAATCACGTTTTATGCTCCATCGGACAGATGGACGTTGGCGTTTACGGCGTGAAACGTCTGAAAGCAAACACCCTGCAACAATTGCCATGGATCCTCAACCGCATAATATAGCGCAGCTGGCCACGGCACTGGAGTCGGCATGGTTCAACATCCCAGTGAACACCTTCAGAAATAAAATTGACTCTCTTCCTGTACGTCTGGGCATTTTCATTCTAGTGCTCACCCAGGAATAGCAGCAACAACACAAGTGATATCTGCAAGATACGTATGACCTGCCATGAAGAAAGACGTAAAATTAGGGGCGAAGAGTTGCAATACTTGTCAAAAGTTGAAAGTTCAGACACAACAAAACATATCTAGGAACTTTTGTATTACCTGATGCAAGGTTTGCTCATATACATATTGACATTGTAGGTCCATTACCACCAGCAGAAGGAAAAGCCTACTTTTTAACCATCATCGACCGCTTTACACGATGGCCTGAAGTGATACTCATTACTGACATCACTGCAGAAACAGTTTGTCGAGCTTTGTTTAGTGGTTGGATTTCTCGTTTTGGATGTCCTTCCACAATCACAACTGATCAAGGTCGACAATTCGAACCTTCCTTATTCGGGGAAATGTCTAATTTATTGGGCACGAATAGAATTCGGACAACTTCATTTCATAACACAAGCAAACGGTTTAGTGGAACGCTTCCACAGAGTGCTCAAGAGTGCAATAATGGCTCACGAAAATCCCAGGTGGTGTGAAACATTGCCCAATGTTCTTTTAGGAATCCGAGCTGCAGTCAAACCTGATATTAACACCTCTAGTGCTGAACTGTGGTGTATGGAAAATCATTAAGACTACCAGCTGACTTGTGTGCAAACATGTAATCTACAGATCTTTCTACAGCCAACTTTCTGCAAGGATTGAGGAATAAGATGAACAACATCAAACCATGTTCCACGTCTGCACATACTGCACCAAAAGTGTTCGTACATCCATAACTCAATGCCTGCACTCATGTGTTTCTTAGAGTGGATAAGGTGACACCACCACTATCCCAACTTTATACTGGTCCTCAATAAGTGCTGCAAAGGAACCAGGAAACAATAACCATTGACATAAGTGGTAAAAAAGGTTGTTTCTTTGGATCGAGTAAAACCAGCATTTATTATGACTAGCCCAGATCCCAACTCAAGTGTCTCAGTGCAACCAACAAGAGACAATCCAGTGTCACACCCAGACAGACAATCAAATGAACACACAACAAAATCTGGTGGCAGAGTTCAGTTCACTAAAAGAGAGACTCGTAACTGAAATAGATTAGAACATTACAAAATAATTTTTTTCTGAACTTGTTCATATGATTACATTCTATACATATATTTTTGTCTCTTTGCCTCACCTTGTTTAATAAGCATTAATTTTAACTTTTATAATCACTTTACCCTTGGGGTTTTTTTTCACCATGCAATTCTAAACTGAATAATGTTCATATTGATTTTTTTTCACTATTGTTGGTATATACTGTATATTATTGTTATTATTTTTCGCCCTTCATTTTCATGTCATCGTTCGTTCCTCACTGGTGGATACTACTATGGTGAACCGTATGTGACCCTAGGATTGCGTTTCTTTGCCGTTCTAACGCGGTTTTTCAATGTAAACAATGACGCTCTGGTGCGTGTTTGGACAACGTGTTTGTTTCTGACAAAGCTTTTTTTGAATTTTATATTTATTATTTATTATATTTTCTGATTTTTAATCCAATATTATATCAACATTGTGCACAAATAATTAGTGAAAATAGTACATTGTTGTGTACCATATTGCAATTCGAATTCCACTCTGAAAGAAAAGGTTTGTTTTCACAGTTTTCCTAATGATCCCATTTTAAGAGATAAGTGGCCAGTTGCTATTTCTCGTCAAGAAAATAAGGACAAGGCTCTTCGGTGTCCAAACCAAGCTTTAAAAATTTGCAGTAAGCATTTTACTGTTCAGGATTTCAGCGTGAGTACTTTACAACGAAGATTGTTACCTCATGCTGTACCTACAGTATTTACTGAGTACCCAGAACATAAACAAAAAGAAAGGAAAGTAAGGAAAAGTCCTAAAAAGAGATTAGCTTCTTCTAAATAGTCTGATGAGTCTAATGTTAAAAGAATATGTGTTAGATCTCCAAATTTTTCTTTTGAAGAAGCAGGCCATGATGTTCCCACATCTTCCACTATGGACATGGGAATCCAAGTGTCTTCGATAAATAAATTAAGCTGTAAATGCGTATCCAAATCTAAGTCACTTCATAAATTATGTTCGAAAATTGCAGCTTTAAAACAGAAAATAAAACCTTTCGAGAAGAAGGGAAAAAAAAGGAAAAAATCTGACGAGGAAGTAAAATTGTTAGAAATAGTAGGAGATAGCAAGAAGGGAAAAAATTTAAAATCATTGTTTTTCTTAGAGCAAATTAATGCGTATGGAAAAAAACATAAAATATGAAGAAGCAACTTTAAAAATTTGTGTTGTATGGCAGAGAAAGGCTCCAGCAGCCTATGAGTTTGTGCGATTCCTAAATATAATGCAAATTTTACATTCAAAAAACCCTTAAAAATTTTGTGGGATTTTCGGCATAACTTCTCTCATCAAACAACGTTTGTGCTATGAATTTGAAAGCGTGAAGAATGAGGAAGATAAAATGGGCTCATTAATAAAAGATGAAATGACAATTAAGGCAAAGTTGTTATAGGACCGTAATTTTGATCAATTTTTAGGATATTCCACATCAGAAATCGAAGAAATTGGTTGTGGTGAAAAAGATACCAACAGACTTTTGTGTTTTTTGTTTAAAGGCCTATCAACAGCATTCCATATTCCAGTTCCTTTTATTTTACGAAACAATTGACAGGTACACAATTGTGCTCTTTAATCAAGAAAGTTGTCAAAGAAGTAGAGGTATTTGGTTTTAAAATCATAAGACTAGTAACAGATAATGCATCTGTTAATTTTAGCATGATGAAAGAACTCAGTGGTGCGGATATTTCATTTCAAATTCCTCATCCAAATGATAAGGAGCGACCACTATTCTTCAGTTTTCACAGCAGTCATATTTTAAAAAACATCCGCTCTCAATTTTTAGACAAAGACCTAATTTACAAAAACAAAGTTATTTCCAGTGCACACATAAAAAAAAGCTATATGATACTCAAAAATATTTAGCTGAAGCCGGTACGGGCTTTGACAAGAAAAGTCCTTTTTCCTACTAACTTGGAAAAAATGAATGTGAAACGAGCTAAATATGTTTGTTTTTTTCAGAAACTGTCATCGCAGCTTTGAAATATTTGTCTAGAATCGCACCTCAATTCATTACCAATAAATTGAGTCTCTCATAAACTATTGCTTTCATTGAAAACGTAAAAAAATGGCATGACATTCATGATGTTTGCAATTTTCACCATACATATTTTTCAAAAAATATGAATAAATTAGTATTTAGATGTTTCTGATGAACGTTGCCTCTGGTTGGAAGAACATTTTCTTCCTTATATGATCGAAATTCAAAAATGTAATGCGAAAGTTAACAAAATATCTCACGAGATCTATAAAGCATTGGTATTAACAACACAGTCAACGATATCATCCATCAAGTACCTTCTAACAAGTGGTTACTACTATATTCTTAGCAGAAATTTAAACAGCGATGATATTGAACCTCTGTTCAGCCACCTTAGAAGAAAAGGAGGATTTAACGATATGATAGATGCCAGATCTTGTATGTATGCCCTAGAATGGACATTAAAAACTGGCATGAAAAATCCATCTTCAGCTTTAAATGCTGAAAAACAAATATTCAAAACTATGGATGTATTAAGAAAAAAACAAATTGAAGTTAATGTCGAAAATTCAAAATGTGTCAAGCTTCTTCTAGAAGTACTTCAAATACTTCAAAAGCCTCTTGAAGGTAAGATTTAGTTCCTCTATTAATAATTCTGAATAAACAGAGACATCTTGGTATTCGTCGCTATTAAAAGAATATAGTATGTATATTAAAAAATATAATACTTAGATTTTTCCTCCAAACTATGGTTTTTACTAGGATGCAGTTGAAAATATATATTCACTCCAGTAAGATCCGTTTTCTTTCTTTGGTCCAATTTATTTGAAATGTTAAATTGTATAATTTTTTTAACGTAAAACTCGGCCAAATTTATTTTAATAAAGCAGAAAAGAAATATAAACTATTCAAATTACAAGATACCCTGATATACTGTCCCTATATTTTATTTCAAAAATATGGTCAACATATTTTTATTTAGTTGTATTAAGATTTAAAATAGATTATTCTTGCTTATAACTGATTAGTCCCAATTAGTAGTCCAAAATATTTAATTTATCTTGGATAAAAAATTTTTTACATGTTTTATATATTGGTACTTATTTTTTAAATAATAATTCTTTTAGAACGACATGTGGACCTTCGCTGGCTATGATCGCTGGTTACTTGGTTCGAGTTGCTCAAGAACACACCAACTGTGAAACTTGTTTAGAGCCACTTTCTTCTCCCAATACTAATTACCACTGATGAATTTAATTAAAATGGAAGACCGTGGCTCATTACGTTATCCTGCTCGAAAGTTTGTATTTTTTCTAAATAATGTATTAGAATTTGTTTTTAAAAGTTTATTTTACTTTAAGGGGGGGGAGTCAGAGCATCTGGTAAAAAAAAACCTGAAAATACTTGTGCTAAAATTGTGACATTAGTGAAAAAATTAGTGACATCATTGTGACTAAATTTTTGAAACCTATATTGGACAATTATGCGTAAAGACTTCCCAACGAAATTGATATTAGTAAAAAGTTAAAGCGCAAACCATTAAACAGAAAAATACTTAAATTGTAATTATTTATTCAATTGTCTTATGAATGTTATCGTAAATAAGAAATGCATGTAAATGTCTACTGTATGTAATGTAAATGTCTAATATCTAGTCTAAATGTATATTCCAAACTGAGTATATATAATAATAATTGTAGTTCTATAAGGGTAAGAGCGTGTACCTCACAAACATGTCTGCTGAATGTTACAAAAACTTATGGTTTTGCAATTAGATGAATTCTTGCAGGTGACTTCAATCTGCGCAATCTGTTATGGCATGCGGCAGAAAAAGAGGAGTCTGCAGCTTCTCACGCCCTTGTCGATTTTTTGAATCAATATGACTTGGACGTGGTGAACGACTCGAAGTCACCGCCCACATTTGACAATAACAGAGGAGGAACCAGCCGGATCGACGTCATTGCGGCCTCTCATGCCATCTTCGAGTGGATCACGAACTGGAGTGTCACTCAGGGCACCAGTAGTGATCATAATCGGATCTCGTTCGATCTACATCAAACCGATAGCATTCTTGTGGCAGAGAAGCTATCTAGGCATCCGAGGAGAATAAGGAAAATGGTACAATCCATGAGCGCGTACGTCCGCTGGATCAGTCAGATTTTCCCACAAGTGACTGAGAAGGTAGAACTAGACCGCTTCCTTAATCGGTTAATTTCGACCATCCAAACGGTCGGCAAAAAACATCTCCGGGTGCGTAATGTTACCGTCTCCTCAAAAAGCTGGTGGACGGACGAGTTGACGATTCTGCAAAAGAAGAAGGCAGCTCTCAGACGCAGATACCTTCACGCTTCTCCTACGGGGAAGACGTGTTGGATACTGCAACATTTGAAGGCAAAGGCGCTGTTTAGGAAGAAGGTACTCCAAGCAAAAAGAGAGTCGTGGAAAAATTTCTGCTTGCTGCATTGCTCCCAGAACCCATGGTCTCTGACCTATAAGCTGGCGGCAGACAAAATTAAGGGTAGCCGACAGATAGGCAGCATCGAAAGGGAAGACGGATCACTGACCGAAACGCACTCTGAGACGGCAAAGCTACTGCTTCAAACCCACTTTCCCTCTGATACCAAACATCAAACCGTACAACAAAGCATGGTTCAATACCACTGCGAACAGTACGTGCAGAGCTGCACCACTGATGACGATCGCCCATTTACCACCTGTGAGGTTAATCAAGTCATCAAGTGCTTGAAGAACAAGAAGGCACCAGGACCGGACAATATAACATCCGAAGTTATTAAAGAACTTCAGCGCCAGTATCCGGAACTCTTGCTGAACTTGTTCAATAAGTGTCTGGAACTCGGCCATGTCCCTAAGTCCTGGAAAGAAGCAAAAGTAGTCTTTATTGCCAAGCCCAACAGAGCTGCGTCTAAGGCCAAATCCTACCGACCTATCAGCTTGCTCAACATCCTGGGTAAAGTCTTTGATAAGCTCATTACCAAAAGGTTGTATTTCTGGTTGACAACTAAAGGCAAACTCGACCCTCGACAACACGGTTTCAGGACCGGGAAATCGTGCGATTCAGCACATTTCCAAGTTAGACAGGCTATCGAGCAAGCCCGTGCGGTTGGTTGGTTGGTTGGTTTTGGTTTAATGGCGCAAGATCCAAAAAAAAGGATAAGCTGCGCCAGACACAAGATAAAATATAGTCCACATATAAGGTTAAAATATTATTATCCGTCAGATCGGTAAGTAAAAGTATAAATTGGGATTAAAATATATATATTTAATAAATGCAATAAAAATTAAAGTGCCAAGAAAGCAATTAAGATTCTAATGATGTCAGTCGATAAAATGTGGTGGTATAAAATATATAGACTCGGACATTTATATGTAGTTTAAAAATCCAATGAGATATAAAAATTTAAAGAGATTGGGATGTGGATCTTCCCCCACCAGGTCTTGCAAGTTTAAAATTGGATTATTGAATAAGTTTCGTCGATGATGGTTAAAAACTGGACAATTGATTAAAATATGATGAACGGTAAAAGGGACCACACACGTTCCACACACAGGGGCACTTTCTCCTAATAGAAGATGCCTGTGAGTAAAACGAGTATGGCCGATACGGAGGCGAGTTAAAAGCACGTCGAAATGTCGAGAAGGTAATGAAGGCCATGATGAAATGCCTTGATGAATGCCATGTAGTTTATTGTTTGTTTGTAGACTCCAATCATTTTGCCAATCGTTCCATACAATGTCACGGACAGCGTGTCGGATATCATCATATGGAATGGGGATTCTCAAAGGAGTCACAGCATTTTTCGCCGCTGCATCAGCTTGTTCATTTCCTGCTATCCCGACGTGGCCAGGTATCCAACAAAAGAGGATATCGAATCCACGCCGGGCGAGTTGAAGATGTAGTTTCAACACAGGGGATGCCAGCGGGTGGCGAGGGCAATCCGATGAAAGGCAATCCAAGACACTCTTTGAGTCCGAGTATATAATAAATTTACCGTATCTGAGAGTTGAAATGTATTTTAATGCTTGATTTAATGCATAAAATTCAGCAGTAAAAACAGATACCATACAGGATAATGTGTAGTTTATTGTGGTTGGTCCGCACACGAAGGCGCATCCAACATATTGTGAGGATTTAGAACCGTCTGTATAGACCGCTGTATAGTCTCTGTAATAGTGACGGTGAGAAACGAAAATCTGACGGAAAATGATGGGATTTGTATTTACTTTATCAAAACCCGAAAAGAGATTTAAGTATGAAAATTTCGGGTTTTGCCAGGGTGAAAAAGAATAAAAATTTCTCTCAGAAACGGTAATGGCATTCAAAGGTGTACCAGTTAAGACATTCCGTATACGCAAACTGAAGTGTGGGATGCATGATGGTCGATTAATAAAAAGGCGATCTAATGAAGTGCTGAGAAGTAAATCGTATAGTGGATGAGAAGGGTGGCTTAAAATACGGTGGTATAGCCGAAGCGACAACAGAAGGCGGGTGGAAGCCAGTGGTGGTTCCTTGCATATGACGTAGAGGCTTTTGACTGGAGAAGTACGAAAGGCTCCGGAACAGATCCTAAGTGCAGAGTGGTGTACCGTATCTAGCTTACGTAACACAGACTGACGGGCGGAGCCATAGGCCTCACAGCCATAATCTAGTCTGGAACGGATAATAGCACGATAGATGTTTAGCATAGAGGATCGTTCCGCTCCCCAAGATGTTTTTGAGAATACCTTTAACAGATTAAGCTTTCTCTCGCAAGACATCCGCAGCTGCGCGACGTGAGGCAGAAAGGTTAGTTTCTGGTCGAAAATTATACCCAGAAATCTTACGCTCTCAACCACTGCTATCCTGATACCCCCCAGGTAAATCTCTGGATCAGGATGCAGATTTCGACGCCGGCAGAAATGTACGCAGGATGTCTTATGAGCAGAAAAGCCGAAACCATTATCATTACTCCATGTCGTCAAGCGAGAAATAGCCGTCTGAAGTTGTCGTTCGACGAATCGCATGTCTTTACCCTGGCAAAAGATGTTAAGATCATCCACGTATAGATTACCCTTAATAGATGGAGGTAGTTGCGAGAGGATATTATTTATTTTTATAGAAAAGAGAGTCACACTCAGCACGCTACCTTGTGGGACACCCTCCTCTTGAATAAAAATATTCGAAATGTTAGAGCCGATTCGGACCTGAAACTGTCTGGTGGATAAAAAGTTTTGAATAAATAACGGTAGATGACCTCGAAAACCAAGAGAATGTAAATCACGGAGAATTCCGTATCGCCAGGTGCGGTCGTACGCCTTCTCCATGTCAAAAAATATGGAGACTAGATGGTTTCGGCGCAGAAACGCATGGCGAACTTGAGTTTCGAGTGATAAGATGTTGTCTACCGTAGAGCGGCCAACCCTGAAACCGCTTTGCCAAGTTGACAGAGCCTGTGTCGTCTCAAGGATGTAAACGAGACGAGCATTCACCATCCTTTCAAAAAGTTTGCACATGCAGCTGGTGAGTGCAATTGGCCGATAGTTATAAGGATTGGTGGGATCTTTTCCAGGTTTTGGAAATGGTATAACTATGGCACGTCTCCAAGCCAAAGGGAAGGTATGCTCCTCCCATATACGGTTAAAAAGAATTAAGATGTTACGAAGGGATTGATTGGATAGATGTTGAAGCATTATATAGCTGATGCCATCAGGACCAGATGCTGTCATCCTGGTCTTCTGAAGACATCGCTTCAACTCCCTTTCCGTAAATAGACAGTTATAGGACAGATCTGTTCGAGAGTGGAAATTGAGGCGATGGGATTCCGCTCGGTGTTTTGTGCGCTGAAAGGCCTCCGGATAGGTGGTAGGATTGGAAGCCTCAGAGAAAGCTCGTGCAATAGCATTTGCTATCTCTATGGGCTCCGAGATGTGTTGGCCATTCTCTTCTATGAACGAAATCTTGTGTTCAGAATACAATCCCATCGCTTTCCGTACTCGATCCCACAACTGTTTTGAGGGAGTGGCAGGTGTTATGCCGGAGACATATTTCTTCCAAGATTCCCTTTGGCTGTGACGTCGCACTCGACGAGCGTTTGCTTTCGCACGTTTGAAAGCTATAAGATTTTGAGTTGTGGGGTATCGGCGGAAAATACCCCACGCTTTCCTTTGGATCTTAATCGCTGCAGTGCATTCTTTATTCCACCAAGGTTTACAATGTTTATGAAAGGTGGGAGATTTCTTGGGGATCGCTGAATCAGCAGCTTTAATCATAACATCGGTGACGACTGCAACTGCCTCGTCTATGCTGCCTTCTACCATCTGCTCTGATATAGTGGCCCGGGATGTATATTTAGGCCAGTCGGCTGCTTCATAGATATAACGTGACGGGCGGCTAACAGGATCATTTCTACCTATATGATTTATGAATATTGGAAAATGATCGCTGTTGCGCAGGTCACTACCAACAAAAAAAGATAGATATGGTAAGATGGAAGGTGAGCAGATGGCAAGGTCTATGGCATGAAAGGTGCGGGATGGTTCGTGGAAGTAGGTAGCGTCGCCGTTATTGAGCAGACAGAGACAGCGATCTGTGATCAGTTGTTCAATCTGTCGCCCACGGGAATTGCTATCTCTACTTCCCCAAAGTGCACTATGAGCATTAAAGTCACCGAGTATTATAAAAGGCTCTGGCAATTGATCCACCAAGTTTTCAAGACTGTTGCTGGATGGAATGATTTGGTGGTAAGTATAGAGTACAGATCGTAATCAATTGTCGTACTTGTATTCGTACAGCGACTGCTTGTAACGGCGTGTTGAGTGGTACAACTAGTGATGGGTATTCAAGGGAGACAAAAATAGCAACGCCTCCCGAAACTCTTCCATCATTATTATTATCGCTTCGAATACAAGTATATCGACGGATCTTCGCCATGTCACACGACTTCAGGTATGTTTCCTGAAGTGCGACACAGGCGGGATGGTACTCTGCAATCAGGGTTTTTACGTCATCCAGCTTATTTCGAAAGCCACGACAGTTCCAAGATATAAAAGGTTCTATCACTGATGGTTAAAAGGAAGGACAGGTTCCTTCTCCTGCCCTAGAGATTCTGTGCTTTCATAACATCTGTCGTCCTCTGACAGGTCCGACGCATGTAAGTTTATTTCAATATCTTCAGCTGCACGCCGAAGAAGATATTTTGGGGTTTTAGTATTTTCTAAGACTCTTGCCGTTCTATATTTTGAGTTATTCCCTACATTTCTCTTCTTTTTCATGGTTTTGTATGCTTTGACAGATGCTTTTGGTATTTGTGAACGGGCATCAAATTCACTAGAGGACGGGCGAGGCATAGAAGAGGTGCTCGCAGATTTGGTTTGTTTGGTTATTAGAGATCTATGGCGAGAGGTGTTAACAGATTTAGAAGTTGGTTCAGTGTTCATGCAGGTTTGTGGGGATAGTGAAAAGTTTGGTGGTGTTAAATTAATTGCATAAGGTAGATCAGTTTGTGTGGCTATGGTATTTGATGTTTTAGATGTGATTTTAGCATATGATGTGCCAGCCCTTGGAGTTCTGGACTCCACAAGCTTGCGAGCTTCAGGAAAAGATAAATTTTGATTGATTTTAACAGTTTGCACTTCTTTTTCGAATTTCCATCTAAGGCAAGATTTCGAATAGGCCGGATGGTCTCCGTTGCAGTTAACACAGTGGGGTGGTTTTTTACATGATTCACTGTCGTGTCCCACATCTCCGCATAGACTGCATTTAGTGGGGCTACGACAGAAAGTTTTAGAATGCCCATAACCCTGGCAATTAAAGCATCGCTGAGGGTTAGGGATGAATGCACGGACGGGACAGCTGAGATAGGCGGCCTTAACTCGGGACGGCAATGTGGGTTGATCGAAAGTCAGGATGAGGTGCTTCGTTGGAAGCACAGTCCCATCCTGACGACGGATGGTAATTCGTCGAACGCCACATACATGCTCGTCACGCAAGTTCTCCAGTATCTCCTCCTCGGAAGAATGATACAGATCGGATTCGGAAATAACTCCTCGACAAGAATTTAAAGTATTGTGAGGGATGACCGAAACAGTAAAAGAACCAATTGTAGTCGATGTTGAAAGTAGTTTGGATTGAGTTTCTGTTTCAACTTCAATTAGTAGATCTCCAGATCTGAGTTTTTTTAAAGATTTGAGGGTGCCAATGAATGCTTGAAATGTTTTACTTATTAAAAAGGGTGAAGTGCGAGTAAAGGAAGGTCCTGTGTGATTTGGGTTTTGCGTCTCGTTAATTAATTTCACTATGAAAAAACGTGGATTTGAGAATGAAATCTGCGCAGTTTGTTGCTCCCCTCTAGAGGGAGAAAAAGAAGTTTTGTTATTCATTATAAAGAGATGGAGAGTTCGGGCCCTGCAACACCACCCACCACCGAGTCCAACGAGGGGATGCAAACTCTGCATCGGCGCTAACAGGGCCTATACGCTTACCGAATCACCCCTGAAGCTGCCACTACCTTTAACGCGGAGCCCAGTAAGTGATTGTTCGCTTGATCCCTAGCCGACGACGAAGTCCAATCGACCAGCCGATTGATGTACACGGAACCAATGCACACCTCCCGTTTACCTGAAGCTGAGGCCAAAGCAGTGTGTTGGGTCGGTATATCGTCCTCAACTGCCAGGATCCCCTTTTCCAGGGACACGGGTCTCCACGCACGGCAAACACGTGGGTGATATAATCCCCAAGAGGAGCTAAAGGCACAGACTGGCGAAAAGCTTCTCAAGGGGAGCCCTCACCTCCGAAAAGGCAACCACAACGAGGGAGGAAGAAAAAGCAAAAAGCTAAGGGTAGAGGAGAAGCAGAACGAAAGGGAGGGAAGATCACTCAGGTACCCCGGGGTCGTGAAGCCCGTACAAACCTAAAGAAGGAATGCCCCTGGGGGCCAAGCCCGTGCGGAGAAAAAGCATATTAGCTAGATCTCTTTAGATGTCGAAGGTGCCTTTGATTGCGTCTGGTGGCCGGCAGTTCTTGTCCGGCTTGTGGGAGCAAAATGCCCTAAAGACTTGTATAAAGTTACGGAGAATTTCCTCCACTCCAGAACGGTGGCATATGAGTCACAAAGCTGCAGAGTCCAAAGGAAGACAGAAAGAGGGTGCCCACAGGGTTCGTGTAGTGGCCCTCTTGTGTGGAACCTTGTTGCGGACAGCTTCCTCCAATTAGTGGATCCAAAGGACCCACAATGCGGCATGGTGGCCTACGCAGATGACTTCCTTTTGACCGTCAAAGGAAACTCAATTGAGGAACTCCAGAGTGCGGCAGACGCTGCGATCGAAAGGATAGTCGAACATGGCAATTTTGTCAAGCTTCGCTTTAATCCAACGAAGGTCAAAGCAATGACTCTGCACTACGGAGTTGGAGCACGGAATAAGGCGGACCCCACATTCACATGTGAAGGGCAGCAAATTGAGTCGGTGAGCCACTTGAAGTATCTGGGGGTCCTCTGGGACAAAACCATGAACTTCACCAGGCACTTTCGCCAAGTACGTGCCAAAACTTTCAAGTTGAGCAACTCGCTCAAAAGAGTGGCAGCCAAGTTGTATTCCTGTAGACCTCAGCTGCTCAAAAAGCTGTACCTCGGAGCCGTCGAGCCAGGGGCGCTCTTTGGAATCGGAGCTTGGGGATCCCGATTAGACTCCAAAAGGTGTAGGGTTCACCTTGAAAGCATCCAGCGTGCTGCTCTTCTATCTATGACCAGGTGCTAAAGGACAACTTCGACGAGAGCTATGCAAACGCTAGCTGGAACACTGCCACTAGACTTGAAGGCTAGGCTACGTTACATTCAATTCCTTATCAAAAACACCAATAAGAAGGTAGAGCTCAACGGTGAAAGCTTCCAAGGAACCTTGGGAACCACACCGATAAGATGGTTGGAGCACCCGGCTGAGCAATTCGCCATCCCATTTGATAAACAGTTACCTCAGTGTACAGAGATGGAGATCTACACGGACGGATCAGGCATGGAAGATAGGTACGGTGCCGCCTTTGTCGTTGCGTACTACGGTCGCATCGTCGAGGAACATAAGTACCGACTATCAGATAACGCTACGGTGTATCTGGCGGAACTTACGGCTATCGAACAAGCACTCAAGTGGATCCGATCTAGACCACTTTACAATGCGTATAAAGTTACCCACATCTATTCCGATAGCCTTTCAGCGCTTATGGCGCTGAACGACCCGACCTGCACAGTCAGGTTGGTTCAAAGAATCAAAACTCTGTACCGAGCAATTACTGAATATCAAGGGGTGCGAATGCACTGGATCAGGGCACATGTTGGTTTTCCGGGCAATGAAGCGGCGGATGCCGCAGCCAAGGAAGCAACCAAACATGAGGATGTGAATTTCATGGTGGGCGACTCCGACACATCGGTAAGAAGCCGGATCCTAAGAATCCTCATGGAAACTTGGGAAACCCGGTGGGCTACAGACGTAGTCGGCAGACGGACCCATGTGTTCTTCCCCACACCGCACCTTAAGCGGCATGTATTCCATCCTATTGCCTCACAGTTGCTCACCGGACACGGACGGTTCCCGCAATACCTTTCGCGTATGGGAAAGCGTCGCACCGACTTATGCAGATGCGGAGAGGTAGGGGATTCTACCCACTACATCTTCCACTGCAATCTCACAGAGCACCTTCGAGGTGGGCTCCTTAACCTCTTGAAAGCCCCGACGACGTACTCCTACCATCCAGAAATCTTTAAGGCCTTCATAGCCTTAGGCAGCTTTGTGACAACTCAGCTTATGTCCAGCGGGACCTAAACCCCTCTCTCTCTCGTGCTAAGGTAAGATGGTGAGTAAAACTTTATGTTAGTAAGGAAGGTGCATTGACTATTGGTTTGAGAAGGCGCTCGCCGGAGGCCCGTAGTAGAAGTGCGCACTTTGTTTTATCTGTGCCGCCAATATTGGCAAACCATCCGCCCAGATGGATGTGGCTCACTCTACAAGCCGCAGGTCACTGTTTACCGGAACTCGGTTAGGTTTACCGGAAGCTTTGACCGTCCAAACCTGGACAACGGTACCACAATACCGTAAGCCGTATAGGCAAGCATCCTTCACAAGATGTTCGTACTGCAGCTCATTTGGCGAGGGCAGATGCGAGGTCAGGAAAGAAGTCTAACTGGCAGACGGAACTGTTGACCGTCCATTACCGGACAAACCACCTCCTTTGGGCCGACCACGTTCACGTCCCTGATTAGCCATCCGGGGGCAAGAGGATTTTTCGAGCGGAGCGTCCTGGGTCTGTTCTGCTTTGGTTTCCTAATCGAGGATTTTCTCAGTTGCTCATTGAGCGGCAAACCGATATGCCCAAGTTAGGGTGAGACGGCGAGGTCACTTCTCCACATAAGAAAGAAAGAATGTCTGTATTCTCGCAATGTACCACAGGCAATATAAAAGAAGATGCAATATATATATTTTTTTATCAAAAAATAAAAAAATTTGTACTGGTTTTTGAAACTGCTTTGTTCAAATATTTTAAATTTCTCCTGTTGTATGAATATATCTAGGTGTGCATTTGACTAAGCATGTCAGTAAATATTGAGTGTATTTTTTCATGGATGTCTTTTTTTAATTAATTCTACAAGATTCATCAGAATCATCATTAATTAGAAAGAAATATAGAGCATCTCGGGATGAGACACTGCATTTATTTTTAGCAGAATAGAATTTGAAAATGGAAACAATTTATTAAACAAATAATACACAAACAGATGCGGATTTCAAATTATTAGGTACAGCACAGATATCTAGAAACACAAGAATAACTTGATAAATCCACAGGACGACGAATCAACTCAATGTAATTCTAATGATTATATTTACTGTCCACGAATTACTATAAACCAACTGTAACCACAAGGAAACAACTCCACTCTAATTTTGAATCTCTACGTTGATACACGCAACCTGTAAGCGCTCTTAATCTTGTGTAGCAGAATAACTTGAACGAATAGTAAGCAAATGAAGTAATAAATATTGTATCTTCTGACTTCTGATTTGATCATTGCTTGAAGCGATATAGAAGTAGTACGGATTTAACATTCGAAATATTCATAGCCACTCTTAAGAGATTTATCAGTAGACGGGGCAAAAGTACCTCTATCTGTACAGATAATGCAACTAATTTTGTTGGCTTTTGCTCGGAGCTAGAAAAATTATATAATCTTATTAGAAAACCTGATGATATTCTTTTTAGTTATCTGTCCAAGGAGGAAGTCGCCTGGAAATTTATCCCTCCAAGATCTCCAAATTTCGGTGGATTATGGGTGTAAAATCCTTCAAACATCACCTGAAAAGATACGTTGGTAATTCCCATTTAACATTAGAACAATTTATAACGGTTACCACGCAGATTAAGGGCATTTTAAACAGTAGACCATTAACTCCCATGTCTTCTGCTCCTTGTGAATTCGATGTTCTTACTCCAGGCCACTTTCTCATAGGTCGTCCCTTAACTCTTTCGATCCCAAGCCGACCAAAATCGCCCTGTTGGAAAATGCCCAAGCCGACCAAAATCGCCCTGTTCGAAAATGCCTATATCGACCTTCCTTCGGTCGGGTTCGGGGTGGAGGGTATATCTTGTGAGCAATGCCTCTAGCTTTTAGAGGGGAGTGTAGCTTCATTGTGTACCGTTGAATGAGAAGGATCACTTAAGGTATACGTATACGTTTATTTATCGATTTTCAGTCAAATAACTGATTTTTTTATTTTGATGCAGAAATATAGTTTGAACTTTTAGCTTTCTAAATCACTTTGAATTTTGTCTCTAGGTCAATTAGAACGCCAGTTATGTCAGCTATATTTTAAACCGGAAGTTGCCTTCTGCATACCGGAAATTCTTTCTCGATTTCGAAACTTGTCAAAAAAACACCTACAAATATTTTTTTAATGCTTCAAAATATGCCAAAACATTTATTTTAGCATTTTGAGATATTTAAAAATTAATATGTTTAAATTAAAGCGTCTGGCAATGATTTTATTTGTGTTTTAAGTAAGCCAAAATTGGCTTCATGTTGTGTATTTACATTTGAATTTTGTTTTGCGCGTATGCTTTTCGTTCTTGAAATCTTGCATTTAAAACAGATTCTTATTTTATTCTACCTACTTTTTAATCAACTTTGGTAGTTTGTCAGCTTATTTACAAACTATGGGGAAAACTCCAGCTCGTAAACGCAAGAGACACTTTCATGGAAATCGCTTTTCGAAAGCGACTCGGTCGCCCACGGCAAGTGAAAAGAAACTTGAATTGTTTCCAAATGCATCTGTAAAAACCTGTGCAGAACTATCAGGAAACAGGATATGTGATTCTGAGATATTGGCGGACGTTTTTTCTACAGTTTGCTGCCCTTCTTGTTTGAATGCTGGACTGTTGTTGAAGGAAGATAGCAGATTTGGTTTGTGCTCACATTTTCCCCTTCAATGTCAAAATTGTGCATTTGTAAAAGGGTTTTCTTCTTCTAAAAAAATAGGACACTTGCCAGAAATTAATACTCGTTTGGTTTACGCGTTGCGACAACTTGGAAAAGGTATGAATAGCGCTGAAAAACTTTGTTCTACGTTAAATCTGCCACCTCCACCAAGCAGAAACTCTTATACGGCTCACGATGGTTGGTTGGTTTTGGTTTAATGGCGCAAGATCCAAAAAAAGGATAAGCTGCGCCAGACACAAGATTGGATTGGATTGTATTTGGTTTTGTGGCATTGAGTCCTCTTGGAACATATTATGCCAAACTCAAGATAAAAATCAGATACATAATATAATAATGAAATGAGATGAGTCAAAACATAATGAGTAAATACTATATGAAATTATATGTGATGGATAAAACCAATGTCATGTAAAAAACTAAAAATATTTGGATGAGGATTCTCCCCAACCATGTCTTCTAAAGTCAAGGTATAGGAATTAAAATATTTAAGACGTTGATAATTAAAATGAGAACACTCTATTAAAACATGTTTCACAGTAAGTGGACAAATGCAGTAGTTACAAATGGGATGATCTTCTCCGAGGAGGTGTCTGTGTGTTATCCGCGTATGCCCAATACGGAGACGTGTTAGTACTACCTGCTGTCTTCTTAAAGGTGGTGACTGCCATTGAGTTATACTTGTTTTTAAAAGGTGGAGTTTGTTTTCGGTTTGATCATTCCATTGGTTCTGCCATTTTTCCTCCAAAAGTTTGTAAATTAATGATTTTAAGGCCAGACACAAGATAAAATATAGTCCACATATAAGGTTAAAATATTTTTATCCGTCAGATCGGTAAGTAAAAGTATAAATTGGGATTGAAATATATATATATTTAATAAATGCAATAAAAATTAAAGTGCCAAGAAAGCAATTAAGATTCTAATGATGTCAGTCGATAAAATGTGGTGGTATAAAAAATATAGACTCGGACATTTATATGTAGTTTAAAAATCCAATGAGATATAAAAATTTAAAGAGATTGGGATGTGGATCTTCCCCCACCAGGTCTTGCAAGTTTAAAATTGGATTATTGAATAAGTTTCGTCGATGATGGTTAAAAACTGGACAATTGATTAAAATATGATGAACTATACGGCTCACAAAAAGAAGCTTTTAGATGCAGTTCAAGAAGTCTCCCAAGCCTCGATGATATATGCCGCAGAAGAAGTGAAGTTGTTAAAAGGGAATGCTTCTCATCAAACACAGGAATGCGGTGTATCTGTTGACGGAACTTGGCAGCGCAGGGGTTATTCTTCGCTGAATGGTTGCGTCTCGGCAATAAGCATCGACACCGGGAAAGTTTTAGATGTTGCAGTGCTGTCTGCATATTGTCCAACTTGCAAAAAACTTCAAAAACTCCCCAAAAGGAAGAATATGAACAAAAAAAGGCAGATCATGTTTGCCAGTGTAATTATGTAGGATCTGCACATCACATGGAGACTGTCGGTGCATCGCAAATATTCAAAAGGTCAGAAATTTCACGAGGCCTTAAATATATATACTATTATGGTGATGGGGATTCGAAAGGTTTCACTGAAGTCAAAGACACGTATGGCAAGGACAGTGTCACCAAACTTGAATGCATTGGTCACATACAAAAAAGAGTGGGCACACACCTTCGACAACTGAAAAATAAAACTAAAGGACTTTCTGGAAAGGGAAAACTGACCAATACTTTTATCGACCGTCTTCAGAATTACTACGGCATAGCTGTTCGTGACAATGTGGGGAACATAGATGAGATGCAACAAAGTGTTATTGCTGTACTCTTTCACTGTGCATCAACTACAGCGAATCCTATGCATGGACAGTGTCCGACTGGGGAAAAAAGCTGGTGTTTTCATCAAAGAGCTATTGCTCAAGGTAAAACTCCAGAGCAAAAGTACACAGGCCTCCCCAAATACATATTAGCTGCTGTGAAACCTGTATACATGAAGCTTTGTTCTCGTGAATTGCTCAGCAAATGTCTTCATGGAAAGACACAAAATGCCAATGAATGTTTTAACGCTTCCATATGGCAGAGGGTATCTAAAAATGTGTTTGCGGTGTTGAAAACAGTACGTTTGGGTGCATTTGACGCAGTAATCCAATTTAATGATGGGTATCGTGGTTGCCTCAAAGTGCTACAACTTCGGTTTGAAAGTTTGGGACGATACACTGAGGAACGTTACAATTACTTAGACAAACTCCGCGTGAACAAATCTGTACGACACTCTACCCCTATGGCAAAACGGCGAAGAAAAATTCTGAAAGTTACCAGAAAGAAAAAATCTACACAATCTGAAAAGACAGTCTCTTACCAATCAGGTGGATTTTAACTAGGTATTAATCATTTTTTTAAAGGAATTCTGTGATTATATTACATTTTTGGCTTTTTCTCAAAGCCACTATTTTCAAATATGTTACTTTCCATTTTACACAATATATCCAAAAATTTACATTCAATTGCTTAGAAACTTTCTGTGTATGTTCGTAACTAACAAATGTAAGTGTTGAACTATTATTATGAAATTAGATTGGTAATTTAAGATTTTCTGGGATTTTAAAGTGTGAAATTGACAGGATTTTTTAATTTTTTGAACAATTGTAGGAATTATGAAACACGTAGGCACATATCTTCACCAAATTTAAAGATAATGCTTAGATAATCTTCCAAGTCCAGCAATACTGTCCTTCAAGTGTTTTTAAGTGTCATTTTTTGGAAATAGTATTTTGTTTTTGTAATTTCACGTTAAGCGTGACTATCACTTTGAGTTTTTTTTGACAGTTTTATGCCATTAATTCAAAATATTAAGAAAAATTTTGTCTTCTGTTGTGTTACACTGTTGTTATAACTTATAATGAAATGAAAAACACAAAAAAAATTGGGAAAATATAATTATTTTGAAAATTTGTCCCCGAACGTATACGTATACCTTAACTGCTTAGGGGGTAGACTTTTACACTGTTGTAAATCACCTTCCGTTAACTTTGCGTCGCCGTCACTGTCCTGCTTCTAAATTGTTGATCATACTGTTGTTTTCAGATTTGATTGAACGTGTTTCTGATGCGTACGCGGAAATTTTAAAAACATTGTATTTATAAAAATTATATATTTTGTAAATATTTTACAAATATAATGGTGCGTCGTCGAAGATCTCTTACTCAAGCCAAATTTGAACATTTACTATTGACTGTTAGCAGCGGCGAGAGATTTGGATTCGTCTGAAAGCGAGAATGATGATGGAGAAAATAATATGGATGTTGAAGAAATTCCGCAACAAGAAATTTTTGAAGATGAAGAAGCTGAGAGTGATCCTGAAAATTTTGAGGATATAACCTGGACTGATCACGTAGACAGTGAGTTATTGACTTTATGTGGAGAATTTAATTCAGCAGTTGGCCCAGTACATAATTTATGTTTTGGACCTTCAGCACTATCGTATTTTAAATTATTCTTTACAGACTCATTTTGCGAAATAATTAAAACGCATACGAACAACTATGCAAAGTTTGAACAACGAAGAAAAAATATGATAGATACAAAATGGAGACCGATCGAAAATATTCTCGAAATTTGAGGATTTCTTTGTATCATTCTTATTTTAGGAATTGTTCGGCTTCCAAAGTTGAGACTATTGGTATACAAGTGAAATAATGGGAAACAGTACGGTAACAAAAACAATGAGCCGAAATAAATTCCAAAAAATTTACAGTACTTTCCTGTGTCCAACAGGGAAGACGAAGTTTGAAAAGATGATAAAAATTTTAATTTTATGCAAAAGGTCCAGCTATTTGTTGATGATGTGAGACAGAGATTTTTACGACACTATGTGCCTTCAAGAGAACTTTCGATGGATGAAGCACTCCTAAAATATAAAGGTCGCTTAGGAATTGTCCAATACATGCCTCTCAAGCCCGCAAAAAGAGGATTGAAAATTTGGATGCTGTCATCTTCCAACGGATATGTATTGAATTTTTACTTATACGCGGGGGAAAAAAAGCAAAATTGTCAAAACCAAAATGGGACGGGCATAATGTAGTTTGCCACCTTCTAGCCCCTATAAAATCCAAGGGTCATATCATGTCTATTTTGACAGATTTTTTTACAGTGTTCCTATTATAGTTGAACTGATGAAATTGGGGCACAGTGCATGCGGTGCCATTCAAGTTGATAGAAAATATTTACCAGCTGCATTGAAATCACTAAAATTAAAGAACTCTGGAGACACTAAACAATATCAGTGTATTCAACATCCGTCAACTAATTCATCAGGATAATTAGTTGACGTAAAAAGAAGGCAAGGCGCTCAAACTACATTTCTGAGATGTCCTTCAATGATTGCAAAAGTACAACACATGTATGGGAGGAGTGGATCGCTCTGATCAAATGAGGATATATTACAGTAGTACTAGAAGATCATGTAAATGGTGGCGTTATTTGTTTTTGTTTATTTTTTATTCTTGTGTGAACAACTCTTACATTTTGTACGCTTGTACAAATGTGCCACATACCCGAAATCCAAAAAAACTCTTGGATTTTAAGAAATTCGTCTGTCACCTCTACGCCATCAACATCAGTGAATTTCATTGAAAGAATCCATGAAAGAGTGAAGATTAAAGTACGAAAACGTGTGTGTAAAAGATGAAGCAAATTAAAACGACGAACTGTAGGAAATTATCATATCCAAAGTTCGTAT